>OX377610.1:79843390-80208390 GCA_947397855.1 Thelaira solivaga
TTAAACGTTTTTAATAATTTTAAGATTTTTATTTCTTTTGCTTAAATTTTACCTTCAGCTTGAAGAAGCTTCATAAACTATACAAGAATCAATTATTTCAAAAAAGATTAATGAAGTTTTAATATATACATCGCAAGCTAACTTTAAAAAGGCCTTAAATCAAAGTTACTTTTAGAGAATATAAAAACGTTAGTTTTTTCCAGCTTTACACCGGATTATAATTAATTTTTTTTATATCGATATATTGCTACAACATTGTGTAGCCTTTTCAGAATATAATTATTGAAATTTACATATTTAAAAAAAATATTTTGAATAGTCAAAATTACAATCAGAGTGAAATAATTAAAATCTTTTATATATCTTTTTAGAAAAATATTACGATTTATTTTGATTATTTTATTTGAGTTGAACCAACTAGAGCTCTATCCTTGATGACAAAAATAATATAAAGATTCCTTACCAAACTACTCGAACTGAATGAGTTTTTACAGTTACACTCAGTTTCCTAAATTTTATGCTTAACTATGCTTATAATGTAAATATATTGGCCCATAATCATAGTCAGACTAAAGTCGGTATCTTATTGAAATCGATTTTAAATTCATTAAATTCTTATGAACAAAAGTCAGCTCTCGATAAAAGCCCACTTTTTTGTGACTATGATTATGGTCCATTGTATTTTACCAGGCAATTACGAATCTAGGAAGATTCCATAATTCATAATTGAGTAGCTTTAATAAATCACTTTTATTTGCATATATTCCCATACATTTATTATTACGGGAACAAACCCAGAAATATGATCTATCTCTAAATACTTTGTTTATGTTATTATTAAAGTGTTAGCTCAATGTACTGCTCGGCATGTGCACTAAAAGCAACAAGAACACAGTATAAATCAAAGGAATGTACTAATGTAATAAGACCGCTTGCATGTCACTTGTTTATAGAATATGCAGCGACAGGGCCAAGTGTGTATTGTTATGTAACTTTGTGTGTTTATGTGTTTAATATTTTATGATTTTTGTTTATGTTTTAGACAAAATAATTAGTTTGTGTGAGCTGTGTGTTGTGCACTTATATTAGGGTAACACCGATTGACTAGTTACATTGAAATATAAAGTGAAGGCATCATATATTTTGTGTAAAGATGAAAACTATAATCACAATTTAAAATAATATATTAGAAAATATATTTTCTCTCATTCTAATTGTTTTCCCTTTATTTTTTTCTTCCCTTCTCTTAGTTAGCGACTTTGTACGCACAAAAATTTCTTTTGAAAATCGTGCCAATTTAGCGAAATGTGATTTGGCGAAACAGTTGTTCAATTTGATGGTCAGCAAAAAGACCAATCTATGTTTGGCTGCTGATCTCACCAAGTGTCAAGATGTTTTAGAAGCTGCCGACAAATGTGGTCCTTACATTTGCCTGTTAAAAACACATGTTGATATATTAGAGGACTTTAATGAACAATTTGTCAATGATTTACAATCCTTAGCCAAGAGGCACAATTTTTTGCTTATGGAAGATCGTAAATTTGCTGATATCGGTAACACCGTGTCATTGCAATATAGCAAAGGCTTATATCAAATATCTAACTGGGCTGATTTAGTAACTGCACATACTTTATCAGGTAGAAGTATTTTACAGGGTTTGAAATCTGCGCTTAAAGAGAATGCCAGTAAAACCCGGGGCGTGTTTCTATTGGCTGAAATGTCAGCTACTGGCAATTTAATTGATGACAAATACAAAGAAGCTTCAACCAAAATTGCAACAGAAGGTGCTGATATTGACTTTGTGGCGGGCATAGTTTGTCAATCTTCCAATTGTTTTGCCTTCCCCGGTTTGGTGCAATTGACACCTGGTGTTAAAATCGATGAAACAAATGACCAGTTAGGTCAGCAATATAACACTCCAGAATATGTGATGCAAGAAAAAGGTGCTGATGTAGCAGTTGTCGGTCGTGGCATTTTAGAGGCTAAATGTATGGAAAAAGCGGCCGTTTTATATCGCGATCGCCTATGGGCAGCCTACAATGATCGTTTAGCGAAATAGTGCTTTGAAGCTTTCAGCATTTTTATTTATTTTTTGCAATTTTTCTTTTTTAATTTAATAAAACTCAATAAGTAAGTTAATGCACAATAATGAGCTTAATCTTGTATAGTTTTGAGACAACGAATTTGAAAAAAAATAATAAGACCTGACATACCAGTTAACTTCCAATTCCACTTAGCAGCAAATAAGAATTTTATGAATGAATGTACATAATTGTTACAATAATTTTTTTTTTGTAATTAAAACAATTGTAAATTTTTGTAAAAGTTTTTTCTTTTATTTAAAAATGATATACGACGGTTGTTGAACTAAACCGTAAATGATTAATAAATTTTAATGTAAACTGACCTCAAGATAGGCTTAACGATTGTGATTAATAAAAAAATAAAATTTAAATGTATTTGTTTTGTTCATGGAAAGCATTTACAAAATGACTGTTAAATTTTTAATTTTATTATCATTTCTGTATATTCAAAAATGCCTTTATTTCAATTACACTATTTTGTAACCTGTGAATTTTAACTTTAAATAAAAAAATTCTTGGGAATTGTTGGCAGCTTTTGCCTGTTAGGAAAATTACTTGGTATTATTTTTTTATGGAGCTGTAGAAGCAATTGAGATTTTTCATATTGTTAGGTTTTCTTCTATTAGGAATGATAAAATTGTCTCCGTTTTTCATCAGAAGAAATTCTATAATCAGAAGTGTTTTTTTCTCTAAAACAAAACTTTCCTTATAAAAAAAAATTCGGATGTTAATTTGTAATTTTTTGTTAATTCTTGAAAAAATATTTTAAGAAGATGCAATATACCCTTTTCAAAATATAGTATTTCTAAACAATTGTTAGCCCTTAACTTATTCTCGTATATTCTGTTATAGAAAACTTACCTACGTGGGCCTGTTATACATTCCAATCGAGATAGTTTTCATTTCGTAAGTACAATTCCTAACTAGTAAAGGTATTACCTGCTGTGTATATTCAATCTCCTGTTTATTTTTAGCTGCCATACAAGTTTTAAACATGCATTTATGACAGACTTGATTATTGTGGAATTGAAGCATCGAAGACAAGAAAACATTTTAGTCAATTAAACTTAAATGGATTTCTTATCATACAAATTAATTCATTGGGGTTTATGTAATAAAGTGCAATGCAGACGTATTTTATGTAATTATAAACAATTTTAAAATCATAAAATTCTTATAATCAAAAACCTACTTTTTGGGACTATGATTATGGCCCAATATAATTTTTAAAATTAACTATTAAAAAAAAATTATTTTAAAATCTCTCTAAAAATCAACATTTTATTTCACAGACATAAATATATAATATTTGTTATAATTAAATATTAAAAAAAATTATTGAAAAACAAATTTAATAGGAAGCTAAAGTGGCCAAAACGTAGCCGGTGTCATCGGATAAATCATCCTGCAAGAAAGGAAAAAAATAAAAATACATTTTGGGTTTGATAAAAATTGTTTAACCATTTATTTAAATAATTAAAAAAATAAATTATAATTTTTTATGTGTACGAGGAGAGATGATGAATAATTAATTATACCTTTTCCAAGTTTTATTTAAAAAGTAATTGAAATTTAATTTTAATTTTCAGATGTAAAAAAAAATTATTAACAATATTTTTCTTTAAAGTTAAATTTAAATATGTTTTAAATTATTAATAAGAAGCTAATGCAACCAAAACGCGACAATAATCACCAGATAAATCATCCTGAAAAAAAAGAAAATAATAAAATAGAGAAAAAAATTTGTAAACGCTCAAATTTTTTTTGGCTTTTTTTTTAATAAAAAAAGGTTCCCAATTTGACTCCCTTTTAAGTGAAACTAAATTTTTAAAATAGAAAAACCCTAAAAGAATCTGTATTCATATAAATTTTAAAATATTTTTTTATTTGAAAGTGAATTAATTGACTTCTTCGTTTGGAACAAAATTTTAGGTGGAATTTTGTTTTTCATCTCTCTTATATAGAAAACGACAGTGAGAAATGATAAACCAAGGCAAAGGCGATTTTTTTTATGAATTAATAGACCTAATTACGAGTGTCACTGATGTAGTCGAATTTACGACAAGCTAATGCAAAATATATGGCCGTCGTTGGAAAAAATCACTGTTTTTGTCAAGACAATGACACTCATAATCAGGCCTAATATGAATTCACCTTGATACAAACAGTTCTCCTCTTGAATTGGTTTAAGTTGCCACTATTTTAAAAATTTTCAGTCAAAGTTAGTTATTTCTTATGGCAAATTAATATGAATAAAATTTGTTATCGCGCTGTTAAATAAGTCCCTATTTAGACGAAGAAACGTTTAGAAGGGAAACATTTCGTTTGTAGGCAAATTACGGGTGGAGAAGAGAGAATCATTTTTGTGTTCGGTACTCGGCGATACACTTTGTTCACATATTCTTTGTTGATATTTGCTTTACTTTTCTTTTCTTTCATTGTTTTGTATGCAAATAACAACAATAATAATGGAATGTTGCCGGCAATATGTTCGTCTGTGTGACCGCGAAAGAAAAAGCAAAAGAGAATTCAAGATGTTTTTCTTCCAAATGTTTCCTCGTCTAAATAGGGACTAATGAATTACCCATCAAAAAATAATGGAATTTATTCTTTTTGAATTCCATCTTAATTGCTTCTGAAAAAAAAAAAACAGAAAAATAATTTAGATTCTAAAGAAGTAATTTTTAACCACATATCTCTTACTTCAATAGTATCATAATTCCAAAAACATGATTTTATAGAAGATATTTAAAGTTTGAAAAAAAAAATTCTACCTATTAAAACGTTTTTGAGTTGTGTCACTATTTTTAAGTAAATGGGATTTATAATGACTGCTTTGTCTTTAATAATGTCATTGCTATTTTAGTAGCAAAAAAATTTCTCATTATAGACCATAACAGCATTGCGACCTGTAAGATTTATAGAGCAACTGCAAAGATGATTATAAAAATCGCAATTATTTAAAATATAGGAGACTAAAAATTAATAAAGTAGTGAAACCTTTGTCTATCGAATTCATATCAAATTCTAAATATTAATAAAAATGACATTGAATTTGCATTTCTATGGCATCTTAAATTAGCATTTTATGTAAAAAATTTTCAAAAAAAGAACAGCTTCCTTCCAATGACACGCTAATTTAAAATTCATTGGTTTTTTCTCAATTCTTTTTCCTCCCCTTTTTGTCGTCTTATGAAATTAATGTGCACCAAAGTATATGAAACCATTAATATTTTAGTAAGTCTTGTGCAATACAAATAACTCATTACGAAAAATTTGTCTCTACAAAAGGAATCGGATAAATAGAGTTTGCACAACCAATTGATTGAGTTTTCAAAATTTTATTCATAATAATCTTTTATATAAATAATTTTTTTATTGGTTGATTTATTTTAGGCCAGATTCAATTTTAGTTTGTATTTTGATGATTTTTTTTCTCAAGCTATTAGGCCTACAATATGAAATAAAATAATAGCTTGAGGAAAAAAATCATCAAAACTAAAATTTTTTTTTAAGAAATTTAAAAAAGTGGCACCTCAGTTCAAATAAGCAATTCAAGTCAAGAATTGTTTTTGACAAGTATCATTTCTCTCTCTTTGAAAAATAGTAACACTAATCTACACAGAGAAATATATCTTCTTAATGAAATTTATGATGATTTCGTTTAACGAAAAGGGTGTCACATTTTATTACATATTTCTTAAAAAATATGCCTCTTGTTAATACATAATTTTATATGCCCACTTTACCATCTATAAATACGAATAGTAAAGTGCATATTTTTTTAAAAAATAGGGTAAAGTAGTGCAATGCCTTTTTCGCCAACACGAAATTAAAATTTAAATATTTAGAAAAAAATTTATTTTTAAATATTTAAAAATTTATGGATATGAAACTAATTTTTCCTTTTTTAAATTAAATTTAATGAAGCATTTTTTAAATTAAGAAAATAAATTAAACAAACGGCAAGTTAATTCAAGCTGTAAAAAGGCACTTTATTAAAAAAAACTACAAAATAAATACAAAATGCATTGTATAAAAATGCATTCCAAGAAAAAAACATTTTCTATTATATATTGTGTAGAGAAATACAAGTACAAGTAAATACATATAAAAAATGGGAAATAAACATAATTTACTAAAAAAAACATTAAGTAGACACACAGACAGACTAATAACAATAAATTTTTCAAATAGATACAGCTGCTAAATACAATAATTATTAATTTTTTTTTTTTTGGCTTATTTATGTTTTGGAGAAGTTTTTCTTTCTATTTGTGGTTTGTTTACCAAGCTGCCAGAGTCTCTAACATGTAACCAATATCGGTTTCCAAATCTTCCTGTAAATTTTTGGCATGAATTTTTCAAATTTTTGTTTTACGAGGGCGAGAGAGAGAGAGAGAGAGAAAAAAGAAAAAAATGTGTTGAATTTTTCTAGTGATTATATGTACAGCCATACGTTTTATAAACAAAATTTATTTTATAAAATAAATTGCCCAGATTATTTAATTTGTGAATTTTCAAATAAATGTGATAAATGAAGGAGGTATAGAAAAAATTGTAACTAAAAATTTTGGAATAAAAAAATTTTGAATTTTTTTATTATTTAAAGTGCCAAAAGTAAAATGAAGACTTAGTGAAATGATGGCTTAAAAGTAAAAGATGAGGTTAACAGGTAGTAGAAAGGGTTAAGAAAACAAAAAATAAAGTCTTGCTTTAGTAATTGAGTGTTAAAAAAATTAATTAAAAATTTAAGGTTAAAAATTCATAGTTTGTTAAAAATAAACTTGTCTTTCTACTTTTTTAAAATCAACATTTCGCTACAACATAGCTTTGGCCCATAATCATAGTCACACTAAAGTCGATATTTTTTTAAAAACGATTTTGAATTCATAAAATTCTTATGACCAAAAGCCTTCTTTTTTGTGACTGTGATTATGGCTCATTGTCTTTTTTTTTTAACATGATAAAATAAAATTTTTATTTTATAAAAACAAAGTAAAACAAAATTTGTTTTCAATATTTTCAGTTATACAAACATGAAGTTGGTATGCCGCTTACTTGGTATTTATTTGTTTCTTATTAGTAATTTTAAAAACCTTTATTTTGTTATTTTCCTTTATTTTTATTTCTTTGCTTATTTTTTAAATAAATTTTTGAATGTTTAAAAATTCGTATAGAATTTTGAAAATAAAAATTGTCGTTTTTTTTTTCTTATTTTTAAAATTATTATATCAGCTCGAAAATTCGAATTTAGTTTCAAGGTAAGAAAAGTGTAGCCTCAAATTAATAAAAAAAAAATTATATTTTGAAAATTATGTTTTAACATCGAATTGGAAAAAAATTTAATATTTTGAACATTTTTTTAAATAATTTATCTTTTTCAAGGATAAGTTTGAAGCAAGGAAATTGTAATATTTTGAAGTTTTTCAAACTAATTTGTCATTTTAAGTTTTCTAAAGTCAGTACGATAAGTTCGAAAATTCGAACATGATTTTGAAATTCGAAAAATTTTTATATTTTTTAGTGAAATTACTCTATATCTGTTGTTGCTCAACAATTTCATGTTTAGCTCATTATCATATGGGTATGTGCTACTCTCCTCGTACCTGGAGACTTTCATAATGACTTAAAGGCATGTCTTTCGTGTTTGTATTTTAATATTATTGTAAATTAGGGCATATGCACCGCTACCTAAAGAATCTTTTGTGCAGTTGTATTTGTACTTACTGAACTAACTCATTCTATAAAATCACTTCTAACGAATTTTTGAATTATAAATATTTCAAAAGTCAATATGTAAATCGTGTGTATTATATTGCACATGACATGTACATATTTTATGAATTTTTCCCTATTCTAAAAATCTATTTACAATTTAGTAACAGATTTCTAATTTTCAAATAACAAATTTAAATAATTAAAAATCAAAAACTACTTTTTTAAAATTATTTTTAAGTTTTTGTATTTCATGTTTTTTATACACATTTTTAAATTTAATATACATAAAAAAAAATTATAAGAAATGGAAAATGATTACACTGTATGTATGTATGTATAATTAGGATTTTTTGTATGTCTAGTAGGTGTATGTATGTATTTGTAAACTGAATTAATTCAATTAAATCTATATATAAATAGCATTCCATATAGTAGAGTAAATATACATAAAAAACAAATACAACAATATAGGAAATATCAGAAAAAAAAAATAAAATATAAGTATTTCTTTGGATTACGTAAAATTTAAAAAGAAAAATTTTCATTGGGCTTTTTTCACTGTTTCTTGTTTATATGTAAAAAATATTAATCAGTTCTCGTTATTAATTCGGATTGTTGCCTATTAGTTTAGTTGGAAAATTTTCATTTAAAAAGGTGCTACCCAAAAATGTGTAAATGTTCCATTAAAGAAATGGATGCAAAATCAATCAGGGCAAAAATTTTTTTGTTTTAAACTTGTGTCTTTTATAAAAAAATATTTATAAGGCAAATTGGTTTTTTAATTATTAGTTTTCTCCTAATTTTAGTTGTAGTTGTTTTTTTTTTAGTTTTTTTATATGTATATGAAAATCAATAATATATTGTGCAGTAGTTTATCTGAGATTCGAAATAATTATTATACAAGTTTTAGTATCCAACAATAGCCAATAGGGCACGTTTGTAATCGCCAGAAGTATCACCCTGCAAATAACGAATGATTGTATTTTTTAATAAAACAAAAAACTGTTTTTATACCCTTCACAAAAATTGAAAAGTGAAGGGGATAAGAACACACATATTTTACAAGTATGTATGTATTCTTTATATTGTATTGTCTACACGACAGAAAAAAAACAGGAAAATTTGTTTAAAAAAATTAGTAAATTACAAAAAAAAAAACACCAACAACAGATATTTATTAATAAAAAATAATTTTTTGAGCAATTTTAGGTTGATTTTTTAAAGATCGAAAATATGTATTTTTTGCACATTTTTCTTGTTCGAAACTTTAAAAATGATTTTAAAAGGAGAAAACCAGAGAACGAAGTGCTCGAATTATACTAGCCTGCCCCATACAGAATGTTTATACGGTGTACAAATAATTAATTTTAAAAGGATTTTTATGAAATTTTGTACATATTTTCGTTATACCATAAAAAATTTGCCACATAATTGCCCATTTTTTATAGAATACTATTTTTCCAAGATTTTTTTTTGATTGGTATATATACCATCTCTATGTCCCAATGAAGCCGTCATATAATTTGTTACTAGCCAAACCCATTTTTTATGCCTGTATATCCCAAAAAAGGTACCATAGAATTTTTAAGAAGTACACTTCCTTTTACACCCACTTTTCTGTAATTTCTATTTTTTTAATAGATTTTTTTGAAATTTGCTATCTGCGGTCTTTATACCCGAAAGAAGTTGTCATATTATGACATCGTAGGTATCAAAAGTATCAAATTTCAAATAAATTTTTTTCGAAAAATAAATTGGTGTGAAAATAGGCGTTGAAAACAAAAAATTATCTGGCAACTTCTCTTGGGCATAGAGATAGTAGAACAACAAATTAAAAAAATCGTCAAGCCGCTATCGATTGATTGAGTCACAAACATTTAAATATTTGTAGGAAATAATTTGAGATCTAAAAAGAAAACATAAACGTCGATGCGATACGGCCTACAAGCAATAAAACTCATGCTTACGAGCAGACAAAATAAAAAATCTTAAAAATTTTTGCTCGTAAGCACAAACAAACAAGAAAAAATGGTAGTTAAAATTAGATTTGGAAGCATTGCTCCTGCATCGTACACCATCTTTTGCTTTTAAATTTTATTTATTTAAACAAAAACTGAAAATTTTTTTTGCCTATTTAATTAAAAACGCGATTTTAAAAATTGTAGTTTGATTTTCTCAATTGTTTACTTATAAACTAGCGATTTCAGCTGATCTAAAAGATCTTTTGTTACGAGCATTATGCTCTCAATCATAAAAGCTGTTCTCGTTTAAAAAAAAAAAAAAAAACTATTTCCAGAAAATTAAGTTTTTCGTAACCTGCATTTTTTATGCAAATTATTCTATTTTTTGATAAAAAGCCCAACTGCTATTTTATCTAAGTGACAAGGCTGCATTAGCAATTTATTTCAGTGGACTAATTTGTTCAATTCAAATTTGTAAATTGAAATAAATTTTGACAATTTGGAATATAGTAGCTAGTGAGCGAACTCCCTAAAGAGGCCACATTTTATAGATTCGCCTTGGTATGTTATTTGTGTTACTTAAGCATGCAATTGTTAGAAAAAAAAATACATGTAATTCTTTTTAATTGTTCACCCTTAATTATTGCGAAATAAAAGTTTCAAAACACCATAGCAAAATGTTATTAGAGCAAAAGAGAGAGATAGAGAGGGAGAGAGAGAGAGAAAATAAGGAAAACACACTCACCTTAATCCAGGATTCCAAGCTCTTGCCATATTTATTTTGGAATGCTTCTTTAATATCGCCCAAATCAATTTCGGAGCGGCTGACAATGATACGAATTAAAGTCTTATCCTTGGTGCCAAGACCATGCATGGAATCATACAGACGTTCAGCAAAGTAATCAACTTTCGATTTGCAGCACTTGACAATGGCTAAGAAGCCCTTTAAAATAGCACCGCTAAATTCACGACTGATGGCTTTTTCGATATCATTGCCAGATAAGTTCTCATATTCCAAAAAGATTTGGCGTAATTGTTGATAAGAGCGGGTAACTAAAATAGAATTAAATACTGATTCATCGGTGCCCCATTGACCTTCACCAGCGTCCATTAAAGCCTGGGCATCAGCACCAGCAGCTGCTTCATCGACACCCTATTCACATAATTGTTTGATTTTATTTAAAAAAAAAATACACTTTTGGTTTTTAAGCAAACCTGATTTTCATCACGATTGCCTTGCACTAAAGATACACATAAACGCTTAAAATGACCAGAGGTATCACCTTTCAAATCAGATTCTAGAGATTTTCCAAAACTTTGTTCATAGAATTGGGCAATGGTTTTAATGCCAAAATTGGAAAGAGTGCAAAGAATTTCAATGATGGCTTCTTCATCGGTACCCAAACCAGAAATAGCATCATGTAATTCTTGGGCATAGAATTGTGGGAGAGGTGTCATAAGTGCAACAATAACATCTTCAAATTTACCACCTAATTCTGATTTCAAATCGGAAATTAGATCTTTGCCATATGAGGTCTTAAAGGCTTCAGCAATTTCTAAACGCTGAACTATGCCACGTCGAGCCAAAATTTCAATAATGGCTTTTTCATCAGTGCCAAAACCTTTCATAGCTTTGCGTAAAATGGCGGCATCTTCAACTGGATCAAAAGGATCAGCAGGGTAGACAGTGGGGGTGCACTAAAAAAGTATAAAAATAAATTCATTTTACGGATGTCATTACAGAAACCATAGATTTTTAAAAATTATTTTTCTTTGCAAAGAATTAATTGAATAACTATAAAGTAAGTAATTTTATGATTCACTTAACCCAACCCTAATTAATTCCTATATATACAAAAATACTTAATAAAATGTTATTATAAAGCCCTTGAAATAATTTGTTTAATATTCTTCAAGAGCACTTTAGAGCAAAATAAAAAAAAAATTTAAAACAATCAAACATTATAAACTAAATACGTAGGAAATAATCATCTTTAAACAGCGCACGTCGTTTCTTTCTATCCTTTTTGGGTTTATAAAGAATAAAAAAAAGACAAACAACATTACCTAAGTACGTTTTCTGTTTACTTTAATATTGTTACAAAATTATACTAGAGCTAAAGTTAGACAATAGATTTATGATACGCGAATTACGGTCACATAACACAAATATTTGTCGAAATAAGTGTAACCTCTATACCATCTACATATAGCTTGTATACATGTATGTAAATTGAAGAAATATTTGCTTAGATTAGTTTAATTTCTTTTTTTTTTTTAAATACAACATACTTGCATTATCATATTAGGGGATTCACGCTTTGAAGTATTTTTACAATTAATGTATATTTGCGGGAAATTTCAGCTACAAAACGTGAGCGACTTTTTTTCTAAGACCAGGACCACACACAGCAATTTTAGTTGGGAAATTCTTTATTAATTTTCTTTTAAAATCGCCACTGTCTATGCACAGTAATTTTCTTTCGGCAATTTTAGCATTCTTATTCATTCATTCAGCATTCAAGCTACTTGTCTTCTTTTTTACAGCTTTAAGATACAAAGAGAGAACAAGAAGGAATTGCGGAGTAGCAGCAAGTTTTTCTTTCCTCCCTCTCTTACTAAATCAAGAATTTCCAAATTAAAATTGCTGTATGTGGTCCTGGTGTAGTAATTGTAAACTAATAAAATGTATACAACTGTGATGCTAACATACACATTTTTCAGCACTTAAAACGTAAACAACACGTTTTATCTTAAACTAAAAGTTGGCACCATTTAGCGACAGCTGTTATACACAATTGTAGAGCGTATATTGTATTTCTGAAGTGTTGTAGAAAATAGTAGCATACTGCATTTAGTTGTTGTCTGTAAAAAATTACCACATTTAGTTTATTTTTACATTTATACACTTGATACTAGGGACTTTACACTGAAGCCTGAACTCCGCTATTATTTGCATTAGTTTTAAGCAATACAAGCCATGTTAGACTATATAAATATTTCCCAAAAAGTAGTGGTTACACTTATTTCGCCAAATATTTGTGTAATGTGACCGTAATTTAGGTTTATTCTAAAATTAAAAGCGTATTTTTCACGATTTTATTGTTAGCTTTAATTAAGAATTATATGAATTTAAAGTCGTTTTTAAAAAGATACCGACTTTAGTGTGACTATGATTATGGCCCACTATATTCACAAGTAACAATAGAAGAAAATAGAAAATACTCGTTGAACTAGCACAAGTATCACCAAAGAAATTGCCATTGCCTATATTTTCTAATATAAATATTTAAAAAATATGAAATTTTAAGTCTATTCTTTGGTTTCCATAACTTTTGAGATTTCTGATCATAATTTCGAAAAATTCATAAATTAAAATCAAGCAAAAATGCTCATACATTTTAACCATCTATGCATACATAACTTAATCTCTTACCTTGAATGGATAGTATTCAGCAGAGCTCATTGTGTTTGGCTTTATTGGATTTTGTATTTGGCTTCTTAAAAAATATTTCACTGTAATAAAAATAAAATTAATGATTAATTATTAGTACTTTTATTTAAAAATAAATTTATATATTTGTGCATGAACAATAGTATTTTAAGCTTAATAAAAAAGAAAACTATTAGAAACCACAAAGTGCCAACACATAAAATATTTGAAATGAAATCAAACACGCGTATGTCTCGGTTACATACTCTGTACGCCATCTCTATACTGTCCATACTGCGTGTCTGTGTTTCCTACAATTTGTCTGGAGTATTTCTTTAGCTACATATCTTATATATCAGTATGTTTTCTTTTTGTAATATTAAATTACATCATATCACAATATTTCTTATAATATGCTTGTTTCTCTTCATTAAAAAGAAATTATAATAAAATTTGATGTTGTGTTGAAACTAACAACCTATTAAGATACACAATTTTAATAAGCATTTTATTTTTTAATTTGTAATTGATACAAGTAGTGTCAACGCGATATTATAGCTCTTTCGTTTGAAGGTAGCGTTTAAGTAAGTGTTTGTACTTAAATATTTTATTATATTATTAATAATTTATAGTAAGTGAACTACACCAAATCATAATTTTTAAGGCTTGCTACCTACGCGGTTTAGTTACATTTAAATAATGGCAGTTTAATTTGAAAAAATTAAATCATTTTGTTTATATTATGAATTTTTAAATAAACTGGATATTATTCTCTTTATATAAATTTTTTTTTTACTTTTGTTCATTAGAACTTTTAGGTTTAAAATGGTTTTTAAAAAGATACCGACTTTAGTATGACTTTTTAAAATTTAATATTAGGCCTAATTACGAGTGTCGCTTTTGTAGTCGAATTTACGACAAGCTAATGTAAAATATATGGCCGGCGCTGCCACATATCACTGTTTTTGTTACGACAACGACACTCATATTAAATACCAGTAAAAAGGATTACTTTTTTTAAATGTCAAAGAAATCGAAGTTATATATGCATATTATCATAGTCATACTATCACTAGGGCTATATCACACCGATCTGGTAAAATATTTACTTCATTAGAAGGCTATAAACGCACCATAGTGATTGTATGACTATGATAATATGCTTATAGAACCTCGATTCCTTTGACATTTAAAAAAATATTCCCTTTTATTGGTATTTAATATTAAATTTAAAAAAATCCATTGTATAGGGTAGATACATTGACTTTTTTATTCTTCTTTTATGATATGTGGCAGCACCAGCCGTATGTTTTATATGGGCTTGTCATGAATTCGACTACGACAGCGACACTCATAATAAGGCTGATTATCTATTTTTTTCATTATACTACAAACATGACGGTCAAGGGTTAACTGGCTTCACCAAGTTATTCCTCTGTTTACAAAATTTAGTGTCTAGATTTATGTCACATGTAGATTTATGTATATAAGCGTATATATATACATACCTATATCAAGAATAATAAAAAAAAGAGAAATCAAAAGCTTTTTCTATTGTCCTTGGTTTAATTAAATGTCACACACAACAGCTGAATTTTGTAAACAGAGAAATAACTTGCTGAAGGCGTAATCTTCTTTTATATCATTCTTGCTTATTACTAACTACCAACTCTCTTTAAGTTAGCTTAAAATAGATATCATAATGTTAAGATAGTAAATTGACTGCATTAAAAATAATTTAAGCATCAACCACCACTGTGGTTGAGCAATACCTAATTATACAATTTTTCTTAATATTACCTTTCAAATAAAACTTTTAAAAGAAAATATAAAAATTTTTTTTAATAAATGAGCAAAATCGATCTGATAAAAAATTTACTTTATTAGAATTTATTATTTATTTTTTATTTCCATGTGCGCATTATTCTATAATACATACTAAAATTCCATTTAATGTTTAAACAGAATAAAAAAAAAATTGTAAAATCCATATATCTAACAAAACAAAAAGTAGGTATATACACATTTGCATGATGTCATCATGTAACACAAACTTATTTAGTTTCTCTTAACTAAGTATATTCATAGTATATACGTACATACATATGTATGTATGCACATACAAGTTTAGTTAAAAAATTTCCTCAAAGTTATCAATCAGATAATTTAAAAGATTTGTCACGGATTTGTTAGAGGTGAAAACTGAAATTTCTTTTGGTTGTGAGAGCACAAGAGGGTAAATGTTGGTAAATGTGACTAAAAAATTTCTTGTGGGTGTGAACTCGTTGCGTGACACCTTCAACGGAGACATACAAAGGCTAAATAAAAAAATCATTAAAATTTGTTTAGGGATAATTAATTTTGGGCAAAATAAAGAACACTTTTTAAGTGAATTATAACGATCGATAGTCAAAAATTTAATTCTCTCAATAATATCTTTGGATATCTGCCAGAATGTAAACAATTAGAGTTTCACAACTGAATTTTTGCTACTTATGTATGTACGAGTATTAAAACTTAATGGTTAGCAAGTGCGGACAATCTAAGCCTAAAAAACTTTTGAAAGCGAAGCCGGTGCTCATCATTTCATTTAGAATGTAATCCTTAACATCAAAACACTTTAGAAGTTCAAAAAACTTTATTTAAAATTAATACGTAAGTAACGAATTTTTTAATCATAATAAATTCAATTCCCATAGCCGAATTTTTTACACCCACCTACAACTTCTTTTATCTACTCCTGTATTTTGATAGTTTTTGAAAACAAAATTCATGTTTGCACATGGCCGAGATGCACACATATACAATACACGACTTACATAGATATGTATGTATGTAAATATGTGTGAAGTTTGTATAAACTATCATGCATATAAAAAACCCTAAAAAGCTTTCACTTTCATTTTACTTTTACTTGAAATTCGTATGAATACAAATTTTTTTAAGTGTCGGCATTTTAACGGTATTTCTGTTAATGGATACATCCATATTTAAATAGACAAAATGTAAGTACGCATGTATGATACGGGCACATGCAGATGCACATGGCTGTACGTTTGTTGATAAATTGCATATAGTACACTGAGAGCCTACAAAACACCTTGAACTTTCTAAAAACAAAGAGCAGATAAACTAAAACGAGCAAAAACAAACAAAAAATCATTTAGTGAGAATGCGAAATAAATATGTTTTAATACATACATATAAAAAAATTACAGTAAAAATTTGATTCTTGCAAGATTGAGGTTGTAAAAAGTACCGAATACAATTTATTTTATAGCCATAAAATTAAGTTTTAAGTTTAATTTAGTTTATCAGTTCTTAGGTTAATTTACATACATATACTATAATCACTCGCATGTTCTGAACATTTTTATCTGAATAAAATTATTATATGCAAAAGTAAGACTACCTACATATAAAAGAATATTGAGCAACAAGTGGGTGAATTCAGTCTTAGTCTTCAAGCATTGCATACCTATGAACTGAAGTCTTTGCAGAATCTACTTATGTATCAACTTAAATTTTTGTCAATGTGGTAAAAAGATATTTTTTTTTGAATCCAGGATTTTCTTTTCTTTAATTTGTGCGAAGTTACTATTTTTATTCACGAATATGTGATTAAAAATAACGGAACTCTACATCTAGTTAATAAAAAACAAAATCATGCACATAAAATAATAGAAACAATTATGAAGTTATACATGTAGCAAAAGTTCTTAAATTTTTTAAGTACTAAAGTTGTAATGCTAAAGGAAACATTATTCGAATAAAAAATTTTTTGAATACAATTTTTTAAAGTGTAAAATTCTATCTTGCTGAAAAACAAAACGATAGCACGTTAATCAATATTTCCATGACTCTTGCCCTTTGCCAAAAGTAGTCACGGTCCAAAGCAGATAGTTATGCATGTACTATATAAATATTTACATATACATTTTTATTACAATCTGTACATTATGAAACATGTAATTTTTTCCTTCATATTTAAGGATTTTAATTTTTTTATTAAAAAGGTTCGCTTCAAAATGTTTTTTAATTAAATTTGTTTAGTGCGTAAAGTAGTAAAAAAAATGTTCTCTAAATAAGTCATTGCCGTATTAATACTTGAATGAATCACAGAATTGTTCATTTTTAATTGAAATGAAGTGATTATAAAGAAAAACATAAATAATTTGTTTGATTCTCTTCTCATACATACGTTTCATTTGTAGTAGTAAAATGATTAAACTAGTAGGTACTTTGTGAGTAATTAATTTATTGGAAAGAGTTTATTCAAAATGCCTTAATTACATTTGTTTTTATAAAAATACACGAGTTTATTCACACAGATGCTGAGTATCAAAGTACAAATAATATAATGGACAGAATGGTTTATATAATCATTTCAGGAATGTAAATTTTAAATTAATTTTATTAAGTATTAAAGGACAATTTTTATTCAAATAGAAAAAGTAGGTGTTTTTTTAAGATCGAGCTAACGAAAGGGTTCAATAAGATAAGTGTTCTACTGTGCTCACTTTTTGATATTAACGATCACTATACTCCGGAAAATCGTTATGAATATATTAATGCTTGAATAAAGTTGCCAAAACATTCAAATTTAATTTGAAAATCAGTAATCAACTTATAGACGATTGTGTGATTTTTTTCTTGGCGCAAACCATCTGTAGAACTGTGCATAGATTTCATAATAGAAAAAGTGGCCCAAATTGCATGTTTAGAATGGTCAAGAATAGCCAAAGTGTCGAAATCATTTTGATATGTCACTAACCTTTCGAATAAAACAACTTTTATAAAGTTTTTAAGCTAATTTAAAGTTCTATTGGTCTTAAAAAAACCTATATTGTTCTCCACCACCAAAACTGAAATTATGTGATCAAAATTATTTTAGTTTTGAATAAATATTTTCAAACAGATAAACAAATTAACAATTTTCATTTAGTCAGTTGGTTTTCAAATGTTTTACCAAGAATATATGGCAATAGTCTATTAAAGATCGGAGCTACTGTGAAATAGTCCATATGGACTTATTTCTCTTAGTACTTATTTATTGTCACTAAATAAAAAAATATTTATGATGATAATAAATAATCACAAAAAATTATACATTTTACAAACCCAATATAATTTAAATAAAAACCAGAAAAGATTAAGTTTGTTGAAATGAACAAAATGTTCGAAATATTTTTCGCAAACTCTATTAATTTAAGATCTTTCAATAAAACTTTGCACTCTTTACGTATTACCTACTTGGTGAGTACATTAAAACAAAGAGAATCAAAATGACACAGTATTAAGAGCTTTTTAGTAGATACTAAACAAAATTTTAGACTTTCTAAAAAAAACATAAAAGAATTGCAGTTTTTTTTTTGATGAAACGTTGGACACTTCTTTGATCTTGATATGAAAACCAGATAAAAACAAGTTGAGCAAAATATTAAACAATCACAATTTTCGTAAAAATGTGTTGGCTGATAGAGTAGCAGAAAAAATATAACAAGCCACGATTTTTTCAATGTTTTAAACGGCTGCTTTGGCTGACACTACTGTAAGTTGTGTGTATGTGTTTCGCTTTGATGAGTATACATAAAATGATGATGTCATCTAAATTTTAATCATTGAAATTCATAAGAAATATTTTTAAAAAAAGTGTAATTAGACATTCAATAGATATATTTTTTATATTATATTAATTTAAAAAAAAAATACATATATTTTTTCTTCAATATTTTTTCAATATTAACTGCCGCACCCAAAATGTATAGAAAGCTTCGCTAAAGATCAGAGTATAATTTATTTTTTAGCACTTCTTTTATATTGAATTTAATTTTATTTTTTGCTACATAAAATCTTTCACTTGTTCTCAATATTTTTTATTGTTCCTTCAATTTTTTTACTTTCTTTTTTATTACTCTTCTCAAATAAGCACAAAATGTTTTAAAGTTTTTTTTTTATGCATATATATTATACACATACCAAGTACTAGAAGGAAAACAATTATAAGAAATTATTTATTTACCAGTAAATATCAAATATAAACGATGTAAGCGCGTTGAAATTTGTTATACGACTGAAACGATTTTCTCTTCCACTAACATTTTTATTTTTTCTATAAAAATGCAAAAATAAAAAATAAATAGACTACACTGTGATAGTGGACAGCAACAACAACAATAAAAGTATTTGTGTGTAATGCCGGCTCTATATGAATTTGAATTGGTATGAGAGTTTTGTGTGTATGCATGTATGACTGTGTGTGTTTGCAGTAAAAATATTTCATATGCGTATTTTCTTTGCTTTTCACTAGTGGCTCAGTTAATAAATGACGTCATTAAATCGAGTATCCACAATTGAAAAAACAAACAAAAAATATATAAGAGAATAAATTTATTATCAGCAGAGAGAGATGTGTTCGGCAGTAGTGAAGCATATATGCCTTTACAATGTAAAGTTTAGATACAATTGTAGGGAGTACCTTTCTACATAAATATTTGCACAACCAGCCAGCACTATAAAAAAATAAATTTTGAATTTCTGGTCAATTGCATATGTAATTAAGTACCCAGGATTAATTATGCTAATATGCTTTCTCTTACGCTACACACGTTAACGACTACGTAAATTGATTACAACTTAGTGATAGTCACAAATGTCAATATCAGTCAAAATCAAAGACGCCAAATGCAGTAAGAGACATTAACGTATTTAACGAATCTGAATGATTTTGGAAATTACAAACTGAATGAGAATTTGTTTGTATTGTTTATAGAGTACAAAAGAGAACTAAACCTAGTGTAATCATATTTTATTAAAGAGATTTTGTTTTTATCATTTAGTTGCAAAATAAATTACAAAAAGCAAGTGTTTGTTATTTTAATGTTTATATAAAAAAAATTACCTAGTAGGTATTATACAGAAACTATGTCAAAGTAGCACTGTGTTATATATAAACAAACACACAACATTATTTGCACTGTATTTTCATCCCCTCATTAGGTCGCCAGCATGAGTCATTTTAATGTTTTCAGTTTTTAAAATGTTTTATTTATTTAACTTTTGCTTTTAATTTTTATAGTTTGCCACATAAATAGGTTCCAACCCTTTACATGAGTCACCGAATATTTATTTCGTATTGAGATATAGGATGAAAATTTGTTTAAATTCAAACGAAAATACTCGTACATATAAAGCAATTTCCTTAAAGACATGAAATAATTTCACCTAAAAGATATTCAGTTATTTTTTGCCGTAAAGACAATCGTATTATATGTATGTACACAAATTATGATATAGGCCATACCATACCGCACTATTTGCACTATTTGCTAATTACGTGGATTTCTTTTAATTGAAGAAATAGCTTTAAATGGAACAAATAAAATTCAATGGAAAAAATTTTAATTAACTTTTATTTAACAAAATATTTATCCGATTTTTTTTTCTGTTTAGTTAATAGAAAAGTTTACCTTACAGTAGGATGAATTGGATGAATTTTTCTTTATTATAACAGTTTAGAATAAGCAACCAATTTTATTGTAATTACATACATATGTTATGTGAAAATGCAAATTAAAAGGATTTGAAAGTTGAAAAAAGTTATAAAATAAAGGCAGATTTCTATTACTTTATCACATAATTTAAATGTTTTTTATGGACTATGCAAATTATTTTCTTTTGAAGTGGGATTTCCATTATTCGCCTAGCTTACATGAATGATATAATAATGTTAAAAATAATTAACAAATTAATTTTTTATTGTTTGCTTCCTTTTATAAAGCACAATTATGAAATTAAATTCTTTAGCTTGTGTGCATCAAATTACAAACACACAAACACAAAAATAACGTCTTAAATGAACTCAAAGCACGTTAAAGTCTCTCTACACCTTGGAAAAATTATGAATCATATTATAAAAATTACACATTTAAAATTAAAAGCAATAAAAAAATTAATACGCTATTATACAAGAGTAAACTAAATGGGAAACGTTAGTAATTGAGCGATAAATGAGAATAATCCGAAGATTTTATGAATTTTAAAAGTACACAACATACATCTAACAAAAACTAGAATAATTATATTTTTCCACTCTCAAGTGAGGGTAATTAATAGAAATAATAATATAGTTATATACCTAGATGTGTGTGTATATTATACTGTCAAATAAATGTTTAAACAGTTTGCTCTTAATTAAATAAAAAAAAGTAAAGAGAAGATTCGCAATAGAAACTAACTAGTAATCACGTGATCTTGAAATTATTTTATTAAAAATAAAATCAATATAACTGCCGGATAAATTAGCTAACATCAAAATCATTAAAACAAAGTCATACGAGTTATTTTTAGTTCATGCTAAAGTTAATATTTAAAAAGAAACACTCACCAATAAACAAACTACTAAAAACCAAAATAACAATCTCACGTTTATATGCTACGTATGCCACTTGATTTAATCTAGAAAATAAACATTAAAAATAATGATTGTAGAACAAATTATTTAACAAAAGCTTTTATTTACCTTAAACCTTATAGCAATTTTCTTGCATAAAACTGATTTATCAATCATCACTACATGATGAGTTTTATCGGCAACTTGACTTAATATTAGTCTTTGGTTTATTTTATGGGTATGGGAATCTCCCAAAGCTGGAGCCACTAACCAATTGTTATCCACAAAACGACTAGTTAATTCGTTTGTAATAATAATCTAAAAAGAAACCATTTCACCAATAATAATAATAATAATAACAAAAATTTATCTTGTTTTGGTGCTTAATTTCAATTATCCATAGGAACCATTTCATCAGACCTACTCTGAATTATTATTACACCAATTGATTAAATGAGAATTGAGTCAATAAGCAAACAAAAAAGTTTCCATATTGACAAGTTTGAACAATGGTCTATTTCCATATCTATATTTTCAGTGTTTCTAATGTCTCCGTACATATTGGCGAAAACATAAGCAATCTTTTGTTGTGAGGAATGAAAAGCTTATTTCCAACACAAGAAATCAAATTATTTAATACTAGCTGTATTTACCCGGTCTCTATCCGTCCTAACGTGTGTAGTAACTATTAAACTAAGCAGATTTTATAAATAAAATCTCAAAAATTCTAAGTGACCCGCGTAAAAGTACTCGTGGTCATTCCTATAATAGTGACCATTTTTGGAATACATTGATTTTATGTATTTATTAATATTCGAGGGAAAATAGAACCATTGAATAAAGGACATAAACGTCACCATAGCGTAATATTATATAGCTTGTAGTACTTGCTGATATTTTAGCTTTATGTTGGTAAAAGAATTTTTAAAATCGGTTTGGTAGTTTTAGAATATCCTCTACAAAAAAAAAATAATTTTTCTTCTTTATATTAGTATAGATTAAATTTCTTACCGCAATATTGTACTCTAAAGCCAGTAACTGCAAATCGTTTAAAATTTCATATATTATACGTGTTCTTAATTTACCATCATCCAACTGACGTATACAAAATGAAAATGAATCAATTATGATGAGCTTAACATTAAGATCTTCTTTAAAAATGTTACGCAAATTATGAATGTTAAACATTAGTTCCATATAATTGGAACAATAAACATAGGAAACATTTTGTAGTAAATTGCTGGCACAAAATTGGTCAACTTGAAAGGACGATGTGGACGCATTACTGGGGTAGAGTTTTAATAAAGTATGCTGAAAACGCTGTTCCATGTGATGGGCCAATTCTGGTAAAAAGTATTAGAAACATGTTAAAAAATCAAAGTTTAGTACTCATATATACATGCATACCCTTTATGCGATGAGGTGAAAAGTCCTGATTCGTATCTATGTAAAAAGCTTTGCTACCTAAACCTCCCATTTGCTCCGGAAACTGAACATTTAGGCACAATTGTAAACTTTAAAAAATATCATTTAAAATAATTAGACAAAAAATTTAATGACAATTATACCAAAATTGCGTTTTTCCTGCACCAGGAGCTCCGCAAAGCTCTGTAACAATACCTAAAGGCAAACCGCCACCCATGTGTTCATCCAGTTCTTTAATCAAGGTAATCAGCTTAGGCAACTTTTGTTCTTGACGCCATATTTCAAAAGCTGTTGTCTTAAACATCTAACGAACAAAACAAAAATAATAATAAATAAAATTATTTTAGAGTTAAAAGTTTTACTATAAATAAACCTTTTAAAATTACTTTATAACTACCGAATCAAAATTCTATAAATTTCTATTGTGGAAGTCTATAAAACAGAATTGCCTTTTTTGACAAATTTTAAACAAGGCGAATTTATGATTGCCTTGATGATGCCACCTTGTATACTTCAAAAAAGCTGTGCATTCATTATTAGGCGACATTTCAACATATGTAAACAACTTTTAACAGGAATGATTCCAGTATCAACAATAAATTCAATGTAGTTGTTGTAATTGTGACCCTGTTTTTGTAATGATACTTCTTGCGGTCACCCAAGTTATTAATTTTTTTATGTTTGTGGAATTATTACAACTTCACATACATACGTATATATATATATATATATATAAGTACATCGCGTTTAGTGGATATATTTTTTAAATTAAATAAAATAATAATATATTTGTTCACCATTAGTTGCAGTACTTTTTTCAATAGTAAAGTAGAAATCTACAGTAACAAATTATTAAGATGGAGAGGTTAGTACACACATAATTCCAATTAAAACTATTCTAATATACATATGTTATTTCTACAGTCAAAGCTATGAAAATATCGCCGATGAAGGAGAGCAGAACAGCAGCACTGATGCAGAAGGTACACTTATGACTTCCACCAGCAAAAAGTAAGATATTTATTTTAATAATAATTAAGAACTGTGTAGTAATTTATATGCAATGTAGAAAATATACACAAAAATTTAGAAAGAGTTGGTTCAGTGACCCAAGACTTTCAGATTGGATTGTTGAAGTCAGTGACAGAGAGGTTAAATGTAAATATTGCAATCGTGTAATAAAATCGAAATTGAGTAGCTTGTTAAGTCATGGGCAGACTAGTAAGCACAAAGTGGCTGCATCTCCCAATATTGAAAAGCAGCCAGAATCGTTTGAATTTTTGTCGGTAAGTGGTTATTTTTTAACTTAATACAAATACGAGTATATACATACATAGGTATACTTTACGATATTTCCAAAGAAATCTATTAACTATGTATATACCTTCATGAAACCAGATAGAGAATATAACTTCATAATTCTGTTTGAGTTACGCATAGAATTTAAAAAAAAATCCATTTTGGGATCGAAAAACCCTTTTATTTTCGGATTGACCATTATTTATTTTCGTTTTGTGTTAATATTTCTATTTAAGTATTTTTACTTTTCAATTATAAAGTAATGAATACAAATTATTTATTTTTGTCACTATTTCGTGAGTGTAAGTGATCATGGCATCATTTTTCTTCAGCTGAGCGTCAATTAGCCTGCTTTAATTATCAGTGCATTTAATCATATCTGCTCAACTGAGTACTTGCATGTCAGTGGGTATGAGTACTAGTAATTGTGGGAATACACGCGATTACAAATAAAAGTTGTTATCACTTACTTAATATTTGTTTTACATATATTTATGTAGCTGGTCTTATAGTTAATATATTTTTACTTTTTCAGACTGATTTGCCTATGACACCTGTAAAAAAAGAACCACACAG
This sequence comes from Thelaira solivaga, assembly GCA_947397855.1. Lineage (NCBI taxonomy): Eukaryota > Metazoa > Arthropoda > Insecta > Diptera > Tachinidae > Thelaira > Thelaira solivaga. The sequence continues at coordinate 79,868,282 of OX377610.1, forward strand.
CATCAGTAGTTCCAGCAGTAACAGTGATATGGAAGACTTATTACCTTCCAAAATCAGTGAAAACTGTTCAAAAAAAAGGTGATAAGATATGTTAATCAAATATATTTTGATTATTACAAACATTTATTATATTATAGTAAATACACACAGAAATTTAGAAAGAGTTGGTTTAAGGACTCTAGACTAGAAGGTTGGATTGTTGAAGTTAATGAGAAAAAAGTTAAATGCAAATATTGTGATTGTATCATAAAATCTAAATTGTCTAATCTGTTAAAACATAGGACTACAAGTAAGCATATGGCAGCTGTTTCCACTTGTGAAACAAATGGTGAAAAAACATTGGAACTTCATCTGGTGAGTAAATTTTTTTTTTAAATTTGAAGATTGCCCGAACAATTTGAGTAAGAATCGTGCCCTACATATGATTGAAACTGATTGTTTTTAATGATGTTCCACACAATTGAATGTAAAAAGCAAAATTCAAACACAAGCATTAGCATTCAACAATACAAATATACAAAAAACAAACTTTCATCTTACCAATTAGTTTTTGAATGTTTGCATTTTGCTTTTTAAATTCAATCGTTTCTAACAGCATAAAAAACAATCAGTTTTTAATCGTGCTTCGAACATGATTTAATTAAATGTTCTGCCACATTTTCTGTGTGTTGAATTAATCACATACACCGATTTCAGCTCTCTGTATTTCAGTTTTTTGTACCTACATACATACGTATATATACACAAATAAATTCCGTTATATAATTTTTTATTTTATGTACTTTGGCTCAATAACCACGATATGTTTTTACTCATGCAAGTTTGTCATAATATACAATAACATATACATATATATAAATATGAACTTGTATGTATATTTTTGTAAATTTGAGTGAGTTGCCTGAAAAAGAACTTTATTTAAATATAGTTAAGTTTTAAGTTAAGGATGCAGCGGTCAGGCAAACATTATTAAAATTTTAACGCATTGCATATATGTAAATGCTTAGTGAATTAATAAACATGTTGTGTTTCTACTTTTGTACAGACTGAATTACTTGCGGCACCTTCAAAAAAAGAATGCAGTAGCGATAATTCCAGCAATAGTAGTGATACAGAAGACTCATTACTTCAATATAAATACAAAGACAGTAATGGAAAAAGGTAAGAGAGAGATGGAGAGAGGGTAGTCTCTGTTACTGACCAATACTTTGATTTCTTAATTTATTTCCGGCTTAGAATATACGCTCAAAAATTCAGGAAAAGTTGGTTAACTGATCCAAGACTCTCAAATTGGATTGTTAAAGTTAATAAAAAAGAAGTTAAATGTAAATATTGTGATTGTATGCTAAGAACTAAATTGAGTTGCCTGTTAAATCATAGGAAAACTAGTAAGCACATAAAATTTGCTTCGGTTAGAAAGACTTGGTTTAGTGATCCAAGACTTTCAGGCTGGATTGTTGAAGGTAACAACGGAGAGCCTAAATGTAAATACTGCAATCATCTAATAAAATCAAAATTGAGTAGTCTATTAAACCATGGAAAAACTAGTAAACATGTGATGGCTGCTACGAGACGTAAATACAATAAGCAAAGCAGTTTGAAAAATGCGGTAAGTGGAAATTTAAAAGTCTGCATAATGTAAAATCCAATAGAAGTTCTTTTAATTAAAAAGCTAGACAATCTACACTTCCTAACCACAATAAATATTTTATTTAAGATTATATTATTATTCCCCTATTATCTTGTCTGATCTACAGACGACACATGCCTCATATGCTGGAATGTATACTACCCAAGCACTTTTGCACAATGAATAAGATTAGGGATCAAATACCTTTAAACACACGAGTGTCTCCACAAGCATATTTATAGCATGCACCGTAGATCTATTTTTTATACCCGAAGAGATGTTATCTACCTGCTTTTTCGCGGCATTCTGCATTTCGTCAAACACTGTTGACTTTCAGTCCTGCAAGCCAGGTGCAAACTGTAAAACCTCAACACGCGTAACTAGTGTAAAATCTTCGAAAAATCTACTGTGCCGTTCTAGGTGATTTTCTAGAATCATAGAAAACCATATATGTTTAATATTCTATTTTGAGACAACACGGCTCGATTTGATTGAAATAATTATTAATCCATGTCCCCTTTGACTTCATTCATACATGTGACTTAATCGTTTTTTTTTCCTCGTAAAATTTGTAGCTGTATGTCCATTTAGTCATTTGATGTTGAGAAAAATTTTTTTTTGCAAATTTTAGAATTTTGCAGTCTGGACAACAATATGTTCATTTTTCCGATTCAAGTCGTTTAGTTCGGCGGCGGTTTGTGTAAGCTAAAAAATGACGGCGGAGTTTCTTAACACTCCGGCTAGTTTCTTTGCAGCTGTCTAAATTCTTACAGGGTAGTTCATTTCAAAAAATTATGTTTACATTAGTTTTTGAGAATTCAACCATTAATATTTTTTTTATTTTAAAACACGCCAAAGAGACTCGTTGCCAATTTATATAAATCTACTCTCTTTAAATAGCATTCGATGACTTCATTAAATCCAGATTTGTCCAAACCCACCTGCCGTGTATGTTTACAAAATTATGATGAAAAAATGTCATCCATTTTTGATGTGGATATCGACTTTAATAATCTTTACATCTACGAGAAAATTGAACAATGTGCTGGTATTAAAGTAAGTTCTATATGTCGTTTTTTTAAAAAAAGGAAGTATTAGCTAGATTTTTTTATATTTGACAGGTATTACAGCACGAAAAAATGCCCACATTAATATGCGGGGACTGTTACGGGTTTTTGAAAGTGTCTTATAAATTTCGGACTATTTGTAGAAATTCTAATGAATATTTGAAAGAATTTGTGATTCTAGAAGAAAGTGCAAAAGTAGAAATATCAGGTAAAGAAAATCCGCTGTCATTGGCAGAAAACATCTCTAAGAATGATGTTGCGAACTCTCCAACGAAAAGATTACGGAAGAGTTCGAACTCACACTCTCAAAATATAAAGAATGAAAGTGATATATCATGTAACTCTCGGAGGAACTCTGAAAGCAATTTCGATGAAAATTTTGATGATGGCGGTGAAGTATGGTTGGATATTGATTATCAAGGTGATGAAGATGAATTATCTTGCGGTGAAAATGTAGAGATGTTAGAAATAGACGAAAATGATATCAAGAAAGAAGACGAAGAACATAGCCAAACTAAAAGAGCTTTTACCCGTAAGAAAAAAACTGCAAAACAGAAAACATGTAATGCTGCTCCTTCAAAAACGTTGGAAATCTCATCAGATGGTGCTGCAATTATACGAGAAAAAAAGACTCGTGTTAAGAAAGAAAAGCCACCACACATATGTGATGTTTGTGGCAATATATATCAACGCCGCTACTCATTAGAGCTACACATGAGAAGGCATCGTGATGAAAAGCCTTACGAATGCGAGTAAGAAAAACATAATTTATGTACAAATTTAATTTTAATTAAAACTACAGCGTGTGTTAAGTAGAGTGATGTAATGTAAATTAATATTACTGTGGAAATGTCTACATTCACATTCCGTTTAATTTCATTAACTAAAGTATAAACACTATATACAGTTTTAGGGCGGGACTTGTTCCCGCTCCTAGTGCTAAACTTAATATAAATGAGTATCAAACAAACTAATGGAAACGATCATTACTCACATTTGTTGTTTTTAAGGTGAATATTATTTTCTCTTGTTACTCTTATATTTTTAAGGATTTCGTAGTTCCACTTAATCGGTGTCTGGAGTTCATTTTAGCTTTTTGTATATCAAAATGCATTTTCTATATATACAGACTTACAAAGTTAGTTGAATTTTAATAAAGATTGTTTTCTTTAGAATATTGAACATTACATTACAAATTTGGATTTCGAAAGGAATACATATTTAAAGAAATTAAAAAAAAGTGTGTATTTAATTATTATCATTATGAGCTATAACGCACCGCGACCTTGAAGGTATATTGTGCAGCCTAGTTCCCATCTCCAATCCTAGACTCCTTACGAATCTCGTAATTGCTGTAGAATTAATTAAAATAGTTAGAATATTTTTCTGTTCTCTGAAGAATTACTGAAAAATGTACTTTTCTCTTAAAATTTACAGAATTTGTGGATATGCGTTTCATAGTAATTTTGAATTAATCCGCCATATGCGAAAGCATACAGGATCCAGACCGTATAAATGCAGTTACTGTCCCCGCGCATTTGGAGATCAATCAACTTTAATAAAACATGAAAGGTACGATACACAGAAATATACTACATACTGCATTTATTCTACTACTTTATGCAAAACTTTATTTTGTTTAGAATACATCGCAATGAAAGACCTTTTAAGTGCGAAACGTGTGGCAAAAGTTTTACATATTCTAATGTATTAAAATATCACAAATATGTACATACAGGAGAAAAACCATATGCGTACGTATTTGTAAAGCTCGAGAGCTATCCTAGATTTTATTGAGTCATTTATATATTTTGATTGTTTAATTTTAGTTGTGAACTATGCGGTAAATGTTTTACACGTCCTCATCATTTGCGCGCCCATTTAGAAACTCTTCAACATCAGAGCGATCCGAGATCTAAAATTCTTTTGCAAAATATCAGAAAAAACAATGATGGAGAAATGCTAAAAACGAATGCTTTACCTCTGAAAATATAGTTGAAAGATCTATAAAATAAATACATAGAACCAAAAAAAAAAATTTAATACAAAAGTGTACTGTTTATTTAAGGTAATTTTTGTTACATTTTATATTAATTTCCAATTTTAAACAATTAATCCTGTTCGCAAAATCTTATATTAGTAATACAATTTTTCTTTCTTTTTCAGGTAAAGTTAACTTGTAATTCCTGCTCAATGTTAAATTTTGTAATGTAATATTTTTGTTGAGTGAAGGTGTTTAAATTAAATACATTGTATAGAAATAGAAAAATTAGTATTATTTGGAAAATATTTTGATTGAGCAAGTAAGCACACTTGTTACAGACGGGCATAGTATCGCCAAATTAGACAAAGTAGAACTACTTCCGCAGCTGACAAAAGAAGTATTCGAAAAGAGAAGTATAACGAAGCATACGAAGAAGCTAACAGTAATTATCTGGAACAATTTGAAGTAACTCTTTTATTATAGTTTGCAACAAGAAATCTGAGAAGGCCATTGTTCGTACGCCTCTTCCGTACTTCGCACTTTAAATAAGCGGCTTGACTTGTCAATCCGTCACTTAATTTTCTACAAGGCAAGAAAACAAAAAAATTTTTTTTTCCAATTTTGTTTGCTTCATGGCAGAGGTATACAAAGAACGATCTTTTGAAATTTGTTTACATTCTCTGAACGTGCACAGAAAGTTGAAATACATTAATTTTTAATTTAGTGCTTGATGTAGGAATGGCGTTACCTTCGATAGTTCTCCCATGCCTTTGCTGCGTACGGCACTGCCAATTTAAATATAATGTGTAAAACATAATGGAATGAACCAAGCTGGTGCAACTAGTCAGATTATTGTTTTCATATTTTGTGATTCGTATAAATGTCAAAACTTTCATTTCACTTTGTCACCGAGAAACACTGGCTTAGCGCATGACAGATTTACATACGATAAAGCATTGAAGACAGCTGTACATATTTTGCTCTCCATTGTTATGGCTTTGAAGCTGTCAGAATTTCCTTACATTCTATATGAATGTAGAGAGCGTGTGATTGTATGACCGGATCTGTATTGAATTTCCTTTTTATTTGACACATACGATAAGGTTGCTTTTGAAATTCAGTGCTTGTTCTATGGTTCTGCCATTGCTTAGCGTTTTCTCTTTGTAATTTTTTTATATAAGCAAACAAAAATTTTTATTGGTAGCGGTCATATCGAGGCGAATAAATTCGCCTTGGGTCATATGTTATTATTATACCACCTGTGTAATGTTTAGTAAACAAACAATTTTTAAGACCTGGTAATACTGCCTCTACAATACTGCATGTGCTTAAAATCTGGAAAATTTCGTTTTAAAAAAATATAAAAAGTGAGTTTTATTTTATTTCAACATTAGCAACGGATGGTTCCTTAATGCTACCTGACATTAATATTACACTTTGGAAGCTAGATTCGGAAACCTCGAACCGGTCTAAAACTAAATTTTCGGTAGAGGTTTTCCATCTGGATTAACATGCCTGAAATTTAAATGGGCTTTGTAGGTTGTTGGCGGAACCCTGAGGTACTCGCAGATCAAAGTTCAAATAAATAAATGTTCTACTAGAAAAGTGTTTGCCACAAAACACTGGAGTTTATTGAACATTAAAACGAGCAAAAAGAAGTAGATAAATCATCACAACTACAATTTAGAAGTGTTTCTGCTAGCGAATAAATAACAAATAAGATGTAATTAAAAAAAGAGTATAAGTATAAACCTTTAAATCGGAAAGTTTTTGAATTCTTCATTCCTGCAAGAAGATTTTATATCGAGCTCAGGTCCTGAAGAGAGCTACCAATTTTTTAAGGCCAACTTGAATTTAAAAACACAAGTTATAAAAGTGTAACGAAAAAATCGAAATGAGTGGGAGCGAAAGTGAATGTAATACCACACATTCAGCCCATAAAATAAAAAAGAAACATTATGATCAAAAGTACTCCAAGTTGTGGGAAAAAGAAAATGATTATATGGACTGGATTAAAGTTAGCTCTAAGGGAAACTGTTATTTCCACTGTACAGCATGTAATTGCGATTTGAAGTGTGGTGGAGGAAAGTACGTCATATCTAAGCATGCTCAAAGTTCTAAGCACTTAATCAATATGGCAGGTTTGTTGGTTTTTAAGTATATTATCACTTACCGTTTTAATGTAAACAATATTTTCCTAGCAAACAATTAGGTAGTTAAAATGTTTGAAATGACATAGATTTAGAACTTGATATTAAACGTAGGTTCTAAACCTTTCACAGTGAAGGCCGAGAACCAAAACAATGCGTAAATTGCCTTAAAAATGAGTTGAAACAATGTTTGTCAAATGCGTTTGTTTAAATTTGATTCCAAATGTTATTCTCAGCGCAAACCAAACTTAAAATTTTTTTTCAATCTGGCACTCATGATATCTAATATGCAAACTTTTTGCATTACTTAACAAAGTAAAACTTTACGACATATTCCTCTTCTAAGAGGGAAATTTAATGTGAAAAGCTTATTTATATAAATAAATGTTTGTCATAATTATTAACTTGGGAAAATAATCACGAAGTTTCTGGCTTAAATCTGATTATACTAAGTTATTATCGAATCGTTTTCAAAAGGTTTGCGTTTGCGACTACTCTTAATCAATTTTAAAACTTTGGTGTTTGCTTGGTAATATTTTATTGACTGAAAACTAAGATAAAAGAATTATCATTGTTTGTAATTTCCTTTTTGCAGGATTCTTGGACAGTAAAACAGACCTTTCGTCAAAATTATTAAAGAGGTTGGTAAAGTGAAAAAGACAAATTCTTTAACAGCAAAAAAATGTTTTTAAGAGAAAATGATTTTAATCATTGTTTGTATTCAAAGAAAATTAAAGTAGACTTGAAATCGATATTATGAAAAATTTGTCATAATTTATATTTGAAGTCGTTATTAGTCTCTTTGAATACCAGTTTATGAAGTATGTGTAACAAGTGTCAAACAGTGAAATTAGTTGGTTGTCAAGAATAATAGTATGAGTATCGTTGTCGTGACGAAAACAGTGATATGTGGTAACGCCGGCCATATGTTTTATATGGGCTTGTCGTGAATTCGACTACGACAACGAGAACGACACTCATAATAAGGCTGAATAAAAACGAAATCCAGAAATTTTAAAAAAATAAACGAGTTTAAAATTTACAAAATTGACCAATTTTTTTTATTGCGTCTACATAAGCAAAAAAAAAAAAAAGACATGTGTTGTTTTTATAATACAAGCGATCAACTTGTGTAAAAAATTTGTATGAAAAACACTCAATATTTTGAGTAGTTTTCATATAAAATTTCCAGACAAATTGATTGCTTGTGTTATAAAAAGAGCACATTAATTTAAGTTAAGCTTAAAATGAGCCAATTTTTTTATTATCTATTTATTTCATTACAATAACCTGTGAAATTTGAACTCAAAGACTTTTCTTTATAATTCTGTGTTTTCGCTAAAGCTTCCACTGACTAAACAATTGATAAAATAATCCTTAAAAGTTTTTTAAAAAATATTATTCAAATGATTTTTATTATCACCTTAATACACATACATACATATGTAAATGCTATTTTAGTTTTTATCATAATTAAAATTCTAGTAGTAACGAAGAACATAAGAGCAGCAATGATACAGATGACGATATGTTTCATCCTAGTAGCAATAAAAGGTGAGAAGATTATTATTTAAAACATAATATTGATAAGTTATAAAAAAAATAGTTATAATCCGAACTCAAGCTTGAAAAAACTTGCAGGTTTTTTTTTTAAAAAAAGTCAAACAAAATAAATATTTAATATTGTTTCCTAAAAAACATTTCTTGTTTTATGTTAAACAATTTAGAAAAGAATATCTTACTGATCCGAGAGTATCCAATTGGATTATTGAAGTAAATAACGATCTAGTCGAATGTAAATACTGTCAGCTCCAAGTAAAATCAAAATGTGATGATCTATTACAGCATGCTAAAACGAGTAAGCATATGGCAGCAGCTGCAAGTTTAAATAGCAATAATAAAAAAAATTTAGGACTTCAAAAGGTAAGTTGAGATATTAAAATCAAGTATGTAATTTAAGGTTTCCAAAATTTATACATTTAGTTGTTATTTTAATGTAGCATTCGAAGACTTTATTGAATACAGATTTATCAAAACCGACATGTCGAGTATGTCTACAAAACAAAGAAGAAGAAATGTCTTCTATATTTGATGTGGATGGGGACTCTAACGATTTTTTCATTTATGAAAAAATTGAACAATGTGCCGGTATTGAGGTAAGTTTCCTTAACATACTTCGAAATTAAAATTATGAATGTGAGATAATTTATTTTTAAATAGGTATTACGTCATAAAAAAATGCCCACATTTATATGTAACAGCTGTTATGGAATTTTAAAAGTCGCTTACAAATTTCGAACAACTTGCCGAAGTTCAAATGCATATTTAAAAAAATTTGTGGCTGTAGAAACAGAAAGTAAAAATACGCAACTATCACCAAAAGAAAACCCTTTATCTATAACTGAAAACACCTTTGAAATATGTAAAGCACCTGAAAGTATAAAAAATGAGGATGGTAGTCCGTCTCACTCACTTACGAACTTTGATAGCAATGTTGAGCACGGTGGCGAGGAAGTATGGTTGGATATTCATTATAAAAGTGATGAGGAAGATATATCTTTGGATGAAAATGTTGAAATTTCTATTGATTTTGATATTGAAGATAAAGAAGAGGAATTCATTGAAAACATAAAAGAATCTACAACAATAAAAAAGTCCCCTGCAAAAACTTTGAAGGTCTCATCAGATGATGCTAATATTGTACAACAGAAAAAACTACATAAGGGAAGAAAGAGATTACAAAAAGAAAAGGTAGCACATATATGTGATATTTGTGGCAACATATACAAATGTCGTTACAATTTAGAAATTCACGTGAAAAGACATCGGGAGGAAAAACCTTTTGATTGCGAGTAAGTAAACTATATTATAATTTTAAACATGAAAGCCAAAATTATATTCGTACATGTTCTGTATTCCACACGGATTTGAAAAAAATGTGGAATTACATTTTTCTCTGCTTGTTAAATGAAGACTTTTATGTTTTTTTAATTCTTCCAATAATTTCGTACCCAAAATAAATCAAAAACAAAATTTTAAAAATCTTAAAATAGACCACAGAGTAGTTATGAAGTACTGATTTTTTCAATTCCTAGTAAAATATTCAGATTCGGAATACAGAACAGCACTGATTATTTTTAAAGATAATATTTACATGCGTAATTAAAAAAATATTAAACTAAAAAATTTTAAAAGAAATTTGTTAAAATAAGTCCCAAATATTAAACCATAAATAAATTATGGTGCGATCTTGAACGGTTTTAACAAAATGAATTCTCCTTTAAATGTTTTCCATTACAATACAAAATGAAATCAGTTTGCTTTATATGAAATAAAGTATGTAAAACTAGACTTTTAATATAAAAAAAAGCACAATTAATAAAATGTAGTTGGGCTTAATATTTTTGTAATTTTATTTTATTTTTTAACACAGAAATCTTTTGTATTATTGTAATGCAATTTTCAGAAAACTAAAACATTACAAAATGTATTATAATACATACACGGGTGCCCTATAGACTGATGGGTAGAGTGCTAACCTATCAATCTGAGGGTCGCAGGTTCCATTCCTGCCAGGACCCTTGGAGCCGATGGTCAAACAAATTTCATCTTAGAATTAATTTATAATATTAAATAATAATAATTATACATATTTTTTTTAATATTATTTATAATTACTTAGAATATGTGGGTATGCGTTTTATAGTTCTTTTGAATTAAAGCGCCATATGCGAAGGCATACAGGATCCAAACCCTATAAATGCAAGTATTGTCTTCGTGCATTTGGCGATCAATCAACTTTAATAAAGCATGAGAGGTATAGTATAGTAATATAATATCTCAATATACATTTCATTTGTCAGCTTATTTAAAATTGTTGATTTTCTTTAGAATACATCGCAATGAACGCCCCTTCAAATGCGATACTTGTGGCAAGAGTTTTACATATTCGAATGTCTTGAAATATCATAAATATATACATACAGGGGAGAAGCCACACAGGTAAGTTTTGCAAATAAAGTATAATTTGAAATTAAAAATTCAGTGTTCTTTCGTAATTATACATATATATTTTTTTCTTTTTGCTATTTAAAATTTTAGCTGTGGAATTTGTGGTAAAAGCTTTATACGTCGTCATCATTTACGTGCCCATTTACTTACACTTCAACATCAAAACGATCCAAGAAAAGAATTTCTTTTGAACAATATCGGAAAAAAGAGTGAAGATCAACAAACTTAAATATATCTTCAGCTCTTTAGAAATATATATATAGTTCAACAGTACCTACATAAGTACAAGATTTATTTGTATATTTTCATAAACCAATTTTTGTGTAAATGCTCTCAAAAGTTAAGGAAGTCAACTTTATTTTTGTTTAATAATTTTACTAGAAAATTTTACAACATGCCCTAGATGTTACTCGAGTACTATAAAATTTAGTATAATAATTTGAATAAGTTACGTCTTTATATATAAATTTTATCAGTAAGAAAAAAAAAACATGAATGGAAAGAATGTAAGTGAAATATTTCCCGATTTTCATAAAAACTTCGTTGAAAAGAACTCTTTAGAGTGAAAATCGGTTTCAGCATGAGAAAAAAAAACCATTTAGCGATCATTTTGCTTCAGTATTTTGCGAGATAAAAGCAAAAAGTAAAATATGTTTATGCTTAATTAAGGTTGGGCAGATAGCCCACAGGTGTTTACTTATTTTCAAGGTATACTTTTAGGAGTTAGCTTAATAGACTTTGTTTTTCTACACATGGCTACAACTTCTAAAGGGATTAATATATTTCAGTATAGATCGAGAAATAGGCTTTAATTTCGTTGTACATTTTTTAAACCTCACCCAATGCTTACACAGCTAAAAGTGTATAATCTTTTTATATAATATAAGCGTGTTAGCGAGCGGCAAGAGTGGCATGCATTCTCATTCTATGACTTAAAACAAATTTCATAAAAAAATATTAAATCATTCAAAAGTTACAAGCAGAAAACCAAAAAAAGTACAAAAAAATTACCTGTTGGTGGATTTTTACGTTTGCATTTTCGTTTTTTCGTTAGAATTATTTGTTGAGAATTATTTAGCGAAAAAAGTGAATCACCAGGCCAACAACAGAACCAGCAGTTGGTGGATTTTTACGTTTGCATTTTCGTTTTTTTTTCGTTAGAACTTTTTAGCCTATTAATATTTTGGCATGTTGCATAGTAAGAAATGATCTACGTGCCACATGCTGCTACATGACACATTCTAGTTGATTAAAAAGTTCTTTAATTGAAAAATGTTTAATCGAAAAAATGTTCTATCACCTAGCAAAGGTTTCTAACAAAAATATTAATCAGTTTTATCAAAAAAATAAAAAAAAAGTATACAAAAACCTCCTGTTGCAAGTAAAGATTTATCTACTTTTTGGTATGGGTTAATAAAATTTTCAGCATGTGGCAGAGTAGGAATCCGTCTACATTTCATTAAAAAATATTCAGGGCTGTCAGTTTCATTTTCGAACTAGAATTAATGTCGGTTTTAGGTGTCACAGAAAGAAATGTTATCGGTTTTGCTATTGGATTGAAACCAATCAGTTGATAGTTGTTGGTTTGCTTAATTTCAAATAAAGCAAGTGACTAAAATGGACTTTTGTCATTAAAAATTCACCTGCATTTAGATATTTAGTAAAAATTTAAGTAAATTAATATTAATTCTACAAAAATAAATTTTTACTCATAATTTTTGTTCTCTAACAAAAATAAAAATAGCACTTAAAATTCAATAATTATGCATTTTATAGAAAAATATCCTGACATTGCGAAGGGACTTACAAAACTTGATAAGCCAACTGATGATCTTTTTGAAAACAGTTGGCTGAATCAATAAAAAACGCAGGTTCACGGTAATTTATGAATATTCTTTTTACTTTCTGTGAGCGTTCTTCTTCTAATAATAAAAATCCTACAAGGGCAAAGATCATTTTATTTGACTCCTTGTGTCACCGACACTAATTATATATTTTATATTAAAAATTTTCAATAAAAAACCACGATTTTATTTTTATTTAAGCGAAAACACTACGATTTATCAAAATTGTTATCAAACATTTTCATAAAAAGTTTCATACAAATAAACTAAACACTGATTTGAACATCGGTTTCATGACACACCAAATGCACCCAATATTGGTTTGCAAAACCGACTTGGATTCTATGACAGCCCTGATTTATCTATTCCAAAGTTATTTATAAAAGCTAAAAAAAAAAAATTTTATATATAAACTGTGAAATGTTTTTTGTGTATTTTATTTAAAAACTAAATATTTATTATAAAAACAATTTTTTTTAAGAAAAAAGAAATAACAAAGCATAAAATCAGAAATCAACATTTAAAATCCTCCCTTTTAAAGTATTCGACTTTAGCGCTACAATGATTGTGGGCAATTTTTTAAAATGAATTATAAATTTATATTTCAAATGTTTTTTTTTCTAATTTTTTCTTCATAATTTTAAGACATAATTTAATTTCAGTTGAGTAATTGAATTTTGGTACATATACAGTTTTAATGAAATAAAAAAAAGTAAGATTACTGCATTTGTTGGAAATGTAATTGAATTTATTTAAAGGAAAATAAATCTATAACATAATAAAGGATATTTAAAATTGTGATTCTTAATAAGTAAATTAACTTTTACAAAACAAGGCTATTTTTATTTTCAATTAATTTTATTTTTTATTATATTATGCTCTATATATTGTTTTATTTACTTAATAACATGCGAACTTTATCATTTAATAGATTCCTTAATTCAGTTACCATGAACTCATGGGATTCTTTGAATGTTGCAGCAACATCACCTATCAGAGTAGCTTCCACTTCAGGTTTTAAAGACATATCAGCCATAAAGGAATTTAAATTTCTAGACAGTGCCGGTGTCTTCCAGTTAACTGAATTTAATATAATAAATGCAAAAATAAATAAATAATTTAAAAAACAATTACAATTTTGTTAGGGAATGGTTTATACTCACTTAGTAATTTATCACAACGTTTGATTTCTAATTTTAATTGACGCATTAATTCAATAATTAGTAGGCAACGTTCTTTTTCACTTATTACTTTTTCCACTTCGGCATTTTGCTTTCGTTTTTGTTTGGTTTTCGGTGAGGCTTGCAGTTTTTCGTGAATTGCTTGCAATATGAAAGCATAAAGGGAAATTATCTGTAAGGAAACCCAATACATTTTTAAAATTTTAAATTTTCACTTAAAAAACAAAAACTTTTTAATAAATTTAAATAATAATACAAAATGAGTGTGCAGACATTAAAATCGAATGATTTTCAAAATCGATTACTATTGTTTTTATGTTTTACTTGAAGAAAATATTATCAGAAATAAAATTTTCTAAAAAATGTATATTTTTTTTTTTGCATTTCTGTTGTTAATAATTGTAGTTTTATCACACTAAAATAAAACTCACCTCTAAACATGCAGCCACTTTACTTTGCCATTCACGCCTTCTCCACAGACCATCCTCGGTGGCCTCATCGCTTTCCTTTATGGTTGATTCACACAAGTTCACCACAGCCACTACATTATCGCTTACTACTTTGCATTGTAACAGTAAATTGCTATCCCCCACATACATTTGCTTTACCAATACGGCCAAATCACTAAAGAACTTTTCATATGGCATTTCAAGTAGTAAATGCAAACGAGTTGGTAAAAGATTGACTAGAAAACGATTATGTAATGGTTTAATATTGGCTGCACGTAAACGTTTAAATAGATCCAGCCATGAATCGCATAAAGATTCAATGACTAAAATTTCTTTGGCAGGAGTTGAATTTGAGTTATTACATTCCTTGACATTGTTAGCAGCAGCTCGACAATATTTAGCACTCAATGTGGGATGGAAGGCATCGACAAACGAAGCGATTAAGCGTAATAGCAATGAACGTATATGTAAAATTTCAGTTTCTTGATAAAATGATTCTTTGCGTTGTTCTGCTTCATCAATTAAATGTACAGGATCCCAGCGTATGAGAGCACCCAAATCTCGATTATCACTTAACTCATGCCACGAAATGCGATCTTCCGCTGGATCAATCGACATTACCATGTAGGTATTGAGATTTTGTTGAACGTTGCCATATAATATTACTAAATCACATAACTGAGCCTCTACAGAGCTGGAAACGTAGTGTAAACTATTCGTTAAACGTTCTTTAAAATTCATAAACTCTTCAAGTTTTGAAAATGTACAAAAACGATAAGTCAATGCTATATATTCCAAGCGTTCCTTATAGCTGTTGGTGAAAAATTTTAAGGTCGAGTCAAACACAGAACGTGACATGGAAAAACGTCCCGACAATACCAATGGATTGCAATGTACGTAGCCCATGGAGTCTAATTGTATTTGTTTGATTTCCAAGTAATCATACATTTCCTGAGCACCTAAATGGCAACCCAACATATGATAGATTTTAAGACTTAAAAGTTGTACATGAAAATTGCTTGTACTATTGCGAAAAACATATTGCAGCAGGCATAAGGCTTCAAAAATACGATCAGATTTCTGTTCTTGTTGACTTATATCATACATAACATTGGCTAAATTAGCAAAAACAAAACAAAAGAGAAGGCTTTTTAAATAGCTAAATAATTGATTATACAGACAGTCATTACCTGCCAAAAGTGCATAAGCATCTGAGGGACCCATGTCTGTTGGTAACAAGTTCTTACCGAATGTACTTAAACCATGCTCATAATGCAGTTTTAAGGCAGTATAAAATGCTAGGCGATGATCTACTTCTAAGTTCAAGTGTGAACCGCAAATGCGTGAAACTTGTAAAGCGCAAATGTGTTTTTGCATTTGTTCTTTCTGTAAAAAAGAAAAGAAAAATTAGTTACTCTTTTTCTAAATGTTTTTTTTTTTTTTTTCTAATAGCAAACATACATTTTGTGGCAATGTTGTTGAGCTAATGCCACTTTCCAGTAACAATTTGTTGGCTAATTCCTGTCTAGCTTCCATGGAAATGGAAGGCAAAAATAGAGTTATATCATGTGTACAACAAGGTTTATCGCCAAATAAACGGAAATATTCTATAACTAATTCAGCAAAATCACCCAGCAACTCTTGAGCATCCATATTTAAGTCACGCATGCGCTTATGCAACTCTAAACGAGCTAAGTAGGGACCGCGTACCTTTTTCTCAGCCGATTCAATAAGCTATTTACAATAAACGCAATGAAATTATGGGTTAATAAAAACAATTTGCAAAATTTGGAGTTTACCTGACATAAAAAATCGTGGCACTCGTCTAAAGCCGTGAATATGACTTTCTCTTTTTGTTCATCGTTTTTCTCAGCAATTGCCTCGTTTTGCTCAACATTTAATAACTCAAAACAAGTGGTCAAATAATCTTGATAATAATCCCAGCGATCATGTCTGAAACCAAAGGAGTAATAAAAAAAAATTAAAATTAAAAAAAAAAAAAACAGGTTACTTACTCATCCTTTAGCAAGTCTTTAAGTAAAATATTACAATCTTTCCACATTTTAAGCTCTTTTAATAAATTAATTTTCATATAAATGGGAGCACCGGGATATAATTTTTCACATACTGGTCCATTAAGAAATTCCAATGCTTCTTTGAATTTATCTTGTAACTTTAAAATGTGCAAATATAAATAAACCTCTTGTTCTGATTCTAATTTATTTTCCTGTATCATTTTATCCACCATACGTTGAGCCAACGACAAATAGATTTTACGTTTATTTTGATTATGACATTCTGGGCCACGTATACCCTACAGGAAAAAAAAAAAAGAAAAGTCATGTTGTACTACTTTGGAATTTATTTGATTTTGTATGTACACATTTCTGTGATAATAAATGATAAATTAAACAAAAGTTAATCTTAATTTTAATTCATGTTGGCGAGCACAATTTATTATTTTCCAAGATATTTGAGAAAAAATTACTTAGTACTCTACAGAGTACATTCCCTTTTAGTACTTATTGTACTAAGTAAGAAGTTTTTTCAAAAATTTTCCACGAGAATATCATGGAAAATAATAAATTTTGTTTTGCACACCAACATAAATTTAAATTAAATATTTTTAAACTTTATAATATTAAATAATTTAATATGTTGTAAAATTAGCAAAAAAAAAACATTTTTTTGTTTCCAAATAAAGGGTATTTTTTATAGACGTATAGAACTTTAAGTTGGCATTACTGTTCAAGATGGCGACCGATTTAACAGCTGTCAAGTGATTTATTCTCAGTTTGGTCTGGCAGTTCATCATGAATAGACTCACGCTTGAACAACGCTTGCAAATAGTGTAATTTTATTTCGAAAATAATAGTTCTGTGCGGAATACGTATCGCACACTACGTCCATTTTATCGTCGACAAAATCGTCCATTCGATTAACCATGGAACGTTTTCACACCACGTTTACTCTTATTGATAACTCGCATCCCCAGAGACGCCATACGGTGCGTACAGAAGAAGCTATTGCTGCTGTAGAGCGCAGCATTGAGGAAGACGAGAATGAGTCTATCCGCCATCGAGCACAGGAATTGGACCTGTGTCCATCCACTTTATGGAAGATTTTGCGAAGGATCTTGGTTTGCGTGCTTACAAAATCCAACTCGTGCAAGAATTGAAGCCAAACGATCATCAAGTAAGGCGTAGATTCGTCGAATGGGCCCAAAACGAGATTGCCGTTGTTCCCGATTTTCAACCAGAAGTGCGATGAAGCGCACTTCTGGTTGAATGGCTACGTCAACAAACAAAACTGCCGCATTTGGAGTGAAGCTAATCCTCAAGTGTATGTCGAAACACCGTTACATCCAGAAAAACTGACTGTTTGGTGCGCTTTATGGGCTGGTGGAATCATTGGTCCGTACTTCTTCAAAAACGATGATGGCCAGAAAGTTACAGTCAATACTGATCGGTATAGAGGCATGATTACTAACTTTTTCATTCCTGAATTGAACAACCATGATGTCCAGGAGCTGTGGTTCTAACAAGACGGCGCAACATGTCACACAGCTCGTGCCACAATCGATTTATTGAAAGACACGTTTGGTGACCTCCTAATTTCACGTTTTGGACCTGTAAATTGGCCTCCAAGATCTTGTGATTTAACACCGCTAGACTACTTTCTGTGGGGCTATGTAAAGTCATTGGTCTAGACGGATAAGCCACAAACAAGCGCTTGACCATTTGGAAGACAGAATTCGCCGTGTTATTGCCGATATACGGCCACAAATGTTGGAAAAAGTCATCGAAAATTAGACGTCCAGATTGGACTACATCCGAGCCAGCCGTGGCGGTCATATGGCAGAAATCATATTTAAAATGTAATGCCACAAGATTATATTTCGGATAAATAAAATTCATGTCAATCGAATAATCCATCGTTGTTTTATTGCAATTTAAAGTTATATACGTCTATAAAAAACACCCTTTAGTTAATCACGTTGTAAAACCTTTTAATTACCTGTAATACAACGCTCATGACAGCCCAAAAATAGTAAGCATTTTTCGGTTGTGACTTGTACATTTGCAGTGCCACAGATTGTTGCGATTTAAAATCTTCCAAACGTACATGAGATATGAAAAGATGAGCCAATAATTCTTCATTATTGGGTGATTGTTTCACAGCATAATTATAAATTTCCACAATTTTATCCACTAAAAAATATTTACATATAAAAATTTAATTTAAAAAAATTTATTATACATATTAATATGATTTATTGTCTTAACTGTTTAAAAATCAAAAGCTAAATAAAATGCTAATTATAAAGGTTTAACAAATAAATATGAAAATAGTTTTCTGCACTCCTCTTGCTTGCTCTTGCTGTTGTTGAGCAGTGCTGTAACCGACAGCTGTTTAAACAAATTTAAATAATTTTAATTTAATTTCATTTCATGTTATAATAATTTGTCTACAAGTAAGTACAGACACATAAGAATATATTTATGTCCGTAGATATTCTGCATATTATTCTGTTTGTTTTTTTTTTTTTTTTTTTTTTTTTTTGTTTTTTGATTAATTACCCACGTACATTGCTCTAATTCTTTGTAACAAAATGATAGCACTTGCAATGTAGCATCATCCACCGGTTTTTCATCGGCAACTGCTTGCAAAAAGCCATGACTTTCTTCGTAACGTCCTAGACGTAATAGCGCCAGACCTTTAAGTGCTTTCGCACACAACAGACTTGGATGCTTTTTTAAAACTTTTTCGGTTTCTTGCAGTGCCTTTCGATTATTGCCAAGTTCCAAGTTGTCTACAATAAAAACAAAAACAAAAACACAATTTAAAAATAATAAAATTTTTACATATTTTATTTATTTCACTTAATTATTATTTACACTAATTTATACATTCTCTTTTGATTAATGATATAGGTAGTAGTTTTTAATTAATTATAAAATCATTTTTATATTATACACCCAGCAGCAAATGAAGTGAATTAAAATGTTCATGTAAATGAATTAAAATTAAATTAAACATTTTATCATTTCAAATAACAGTTGGTACCCGGTGTTGTCCGGTATCCAAACTTCTCATTATCAATGAACAGCTTTCGTGAAGTGAGTATAAAATTTGAATAAAAAAGTGCAAAAAAATATAATTAAAAACAAATAGTTTACAAAAAAATATATATACAGTCAAGTCTCCTATAACTCGATCGATGTTTTTATAACCCAAATTCCATAGAGCGCAGTGTGAAATATAAAAGTTCTCTTTATAGCGCTATTGCAAGATTAAAGAATAAGAAACAAAAGAAAAACACTAAAATTTATTTTTAAAAAATCTTGAAAAAGCAAAATAAGTTTATGACCCCAAAACTGATATTTGATTTAATTTTAGCATAATTTTCTATTAAAATAAAATTACACAGTTATAAATAAAATTATAGTTGTTGTTTTGGTTTTTACTGCAAGTGTCATTCGACAGACTATGCTTTATTACCACAAGAAAAATAATTTATTGGTATATCTAACACATACTTTCCATATTATCTTAATATATACATTGTACTCCTCTTAAACGGCTGGACCGATTCAATTGAATTTCTGTGTATGCCTTTGTGTTACGCCTGGGAAGGTTTAGCGTCGCCCAGCAGATGGCGCTAAAGTCGGTATCTGGTTTATTTATCTACTACCTCTTTTTACCCGGTGTTCCACGATCCTTTACTTTGGGAGTACGATTCCTTAGAGTAAGAAGATCGAATATAAGAAAATTTTATATTTTCATCAAAACCCAACTTAAATTTGTATGAAATTTAAAATATACCACGCCCACTTTTTAAATTTTTCTCAAATTGGAGAACTTCTAGACCGATTTGGCTAATTTTTTTATTATATGTTCGGCATAACCCAACCTATTACTACGCCCACTTTTACATTTATCTCAAAAAGGAGAATGGCTGAACAAATCTGGCTAATTTTTTCAGAACAAAGCCAACAAAGATTTTTATGAAAACAAAAATTGACGACGCCCACTTTTTAAATTTATCTCAAATCGGAGAACGGCATAGTTGGGCTATGCCTTTCTTATATTTTTCTTCTCTTTTTAATAATTTTTTATTATAAATAAAATTTGAAGACAAAACATTTGGCGGGCCAGCTAGTTAATCTATAAAAACCAATTTTCGCTAAAAAAAATTTTTTTTTTGTGGGATTCCATATAACAGGGTACGAATTCATTTAATTTATATTTCAGAAAACGTGGTTTCTATACAACCATTATCCGATTTTGAATTAATTCAAAGTTTTTCATAACGCGGGACGAACAATCGCGTTATAGGAGACTTGACTGTATTGAGAAAGCTATTTAGTAAATTTGTATAAAAATTATTAATTAAATTCCCCAAATAAATTTAATATGGCAGTTGATTGAACTTCTTTTTTTGCAAGTAATAAACAATTTAATAAAATTTTATGTCATCATTCTCAAAGCCAGAATGAAACCATGTAAAAATTGTTCATTCAAGTGGTAACACAAAAAAAAACACCTCCAACCTTTTAATAATACAATAACAGCTCCTAATATAAGCTTAATTAGCCGTTTTGAGAACCAGGGGGGGAATTACGTATTTACATTCGAATCGAAATGGCTTTCGAAAAAAATTTTTAATTCGAAAGAAAAATCTAATTGTAGAACTTTCGAAAATCCAGCAGAGTTGTATTAACAATTTTTTCGATTGTTCTACATAATTATTTTTTTTTAATTGAAAATACTCTGCCAAAGCCTTTTCGATTCGAATTGAAATACATAATAACCCCCAGAGTTCAGTAGGTAATAAATTACGGTATCTGAGTCATCTCGTTTAGAACATCGCTGTGCCGTCAGTCGAAGTTGGCCTACCGTATTTACATACATACATACATATAATGATTTTGGCTGAAGTATAAAAAACCTGTCTACAAAATTTGACTGAACACAAATTTAACCTTTAAGGAACGCATTCAAATTTGTTAAGAATAAAACGCGGATGTAAAACTAGGTGTGACTTATACAAGAACATATAGCGACCTTCCCTCTATTTCAAAGAAATCCGTTTCATATATAAATTTCTATAACAAACAAACAAGTAGTTTGTAGGTACATACATCTGTATGTATGTATACAGTACGGATACATGTATGCATGATATGATTTTTTTTAAATTTTTCTTTGCTGTGAACATAAAGTAGCAACTTTCTTCCAGGTATAAAAATTCACTATTTTTAAAACATTAAAATTTTGTTCATATTTATCTTGTATTTGTATGTATGAATGTACACACACGAGCACAATTGCATCTATATCTATATATATATATATATATATATATTGCTTGGGTGTTGCTGTGTATTTAATTAGAAAAAAAAAAGTTTTGGATACAAAATATACTCTAATATTGGTCTGTACTTACAAACATACGTATGTATGTATGAAAAAACTTAGGCATAGGAATGTTTTGCTCTTCGTAGATTCATATGAATGAGACTCAAAGAATAGATGAGAGGGGTGTAAATTAAAGATTTTAATTGATTCGTATGACGAATGCAATTACCGTAAGTAGCATTAGAAACTATTGCAATCAATTACATTTAATAGTAGGTTGAGCAAGATGCAACAAGGAAGATTATGGAAAGGGGCTCACGAGGGTACTACATTTAATGATATGTGATAGTAAATAAATATGATTTCATCAAGTAGGCTTATTAACTAGAGACCGATAAGAGTTTAAACTTTTAAAAATAAGTCATTAACCAGCATCAATTGGACCAATTTAAAAAAAAATTTCAAAAACGTAGCGTTTTTTTAACCAAAAAAGAAAAATGGGTGTGAAGATAAATACGTATTTAAATATGAAATTTTAGCAAAGACAAAAACCTTACTAATTAACATAGCTAAATTTGCAATTTACAGAGCTCGGTAAAGCACTTAACAGAGAGTAGTGAAATATTCAGGAGGAGAAAACAAGGACCTGGGGGCAAGGATTAACAAAAAAAACTGTAGAGAAATTGTCGTAAATTGCAAAAAATTATTTTTTCAAAGTCAATTTTCTGGAATCCCAAAATTATTTCAGAAATGCGACTAAACGTAACTTGTAGTGGACACCTTGGACTACCACAGCTACAGTGTGGGATACGTGTGTAACTCCATTTCCATTTTAAAATTCTGCAATCGGTTAAAAATTGCAAAAGATACAGGTTGCTGAATATGGAATTTTTAGTACCTTTAAATAAGTGAACCGGAGTGTATATGTATTAGATACCCTATATAAAAAAACATTAATTTAAGTTCATACGCTATTATAAAAAAAACTATGTAACTTACCATAAATGGGACGCAAACGTCTCTCAAACACGGCAGGATCTTGTATGTGGTGTGTCATCACTGATTGATTGGTTATAAATGCACTCAAATTGTTCTTAATTTTATGTTTGATACTATAATTTTAGGCACCTGTTTTCTATTGTAATTCTAAACAAACGATTTTTGAAGAAATATACACACACAATCTCTATTACCCTTGAATGAAATATACATACATACATCCATACAATATGCCATAACGTCACAACCCAACAAAAAAAAAGACTTCACAAAATGAAAAATTGCAATAAAACAAAAATTTAATAAAACATTAATCTTTATTTGTGCTTAATTCCAGAATTGTGTTGGATTATTTTAAATTTATTGTTTTACTCATAATATTCTCATGAGTTATTTATTCAGTACAATAAGTACCGAAAGGGATAGTCTCTATATGGACCATTTCATCAGACGCTACTCTGAGCTTTTTTTTTTAATATTTGAATCTTTTTGAACTATTGACAAATAATTCTTATTTAGTCGATGGCTTTTACAATATAAAGGTTCTAATGTGTGCCAAGAAATGTTTGGAGTAATCTACTGAGGATTCAGAGTAGCGTCTGATGAAATGGTCCATATTGTATTGAGTAAATAACCCATGAGAATATCATGAGTAAAACAATACATTTACAATAACCCAGTACAATTCTGGAGTAAAGCTCAAATAGAGATTAATATTTTTATTAAATATGTAATAATTTCTATTTGGAATTTAAAACTTTTGAATTCCAAATAAAATTATTACACATGAAACAAAAATTTTAATGAAACAAATTTTGAGTTTCTTATATAAAGATGAGTAAGTAGCAAAAATAATTTAATTTAATTTTTTTTAATATACACAAAACAAATTTGCATTAAGTTAAAAACCGCTTTTTTAAAGTTATGACATTATTGCATCAAGTGAGCGCTATGTACTACATAGTTAGTAATGAAGAATATTTTACCAATTAAAAATCAAAGATTTGCAGGTGGTCAATACAATTTAAAAATATAATTATTTTACTTTTTTCACAATAGGATTGTACATACATACATATATTGTATATTCTATATATAAAATTATATATGTTTTGATTCACTGCAACAAAATATTTGTGCTCTATTTTACTTTTATATATATATTTTTTAATTTTGCATACATAGGTTTTTTTCGACCGGTGTCTGCCTCGTTGCACGCGTAACTATTTAAGTTAAATATTATTCTTGAATGAATTTAATGGGCAAATTGCAGCGGTTGGTTATAATTAACTTTTCAATTTAAAATTAATATTTTAATAATTTTTTTTTCACAGACTTAATAAATTTAATTTCCTTTTCTTAGGAATACAATAAAAATTTTTCTTTTGTACCAAAAGTTAGCACAAACTGAGAATTAGATAATAAATGTCACACAACAAGAGAATGGATAAGCAGCGTGACTGACTGCAGGGCTGCCAAGTTTTTTTTAAAAGGTCTAGTGCAAAAAATTCAACAAAATATTGGGAATATATATTTGTTTTTAATTTCAGTACGTTTCTTTTCTTTTATACGATACGAGAAGTGTGTAATATATTGTTGTAGAACTAATACAAGCACAGTCATTTTTTTTATGTAAATTTTATTGTAAATAAAAACTAAACAAAAGTAACATCGAGCCAAATAACCCATATGTTTTAGTAGCACAACCGTAAAAATGTGTTGGTAGCGTTATGAGATAAACATATGACATATTTTAAACAGATAAATCCTTCTCCCTAACTGTCAATTTTGATTAGTTTTTATACTTTCACACGCCATATATAAAAAACAAATAAATTAAGTAAAACTTACTTTTCATATATAAAATGCTATGACAGTAAAATATTTTTTAATGTTGTAGGTGTCAGAACGAGCTTATCTGTTTAATTTATACCACAAGAATACCAATAGAGCACACTGGTAACAAAAAAAAACAAATGAGGCCTAAATTTCTATTGATAAATAAATTTCATACTTAGTAAAAGTTAAATTGGGGCAACTAAATACTGTTGTCCTTTATTTTAAGCAAAAAGAAAAGAGGAACGAAGAATCAGTGCGTGCTAAAAAATCCTGGCAGCTGCTCCGTAGACATTTGTCAACTTTGTTTTATTTTGTTAATTTTTGGTTCACGTATGTAGTTGCTTTTAGATATTTACTATCAACTTTGGTGCTTAATTTAGAAAATTACAATTTGAATTTAACCAAGTGTTTGTTGTAACCAAATAAAATAAGATTTAATTCTACAACTAGCAGCCGCTGCGTTTTACGAAAACAAACTCCGACAACGAAACATAGGAACATTGAAAAAGTAAATTGCGATTTCTTATATATAAAATTTTTTTTGCAATGAAATGAATGTTTCTTGGTTGAATGCTTTCATTTACTCAATTATCAATACGACTGTGATAACTTGTGGATCGGCTACTGATCACATTTACGAAGCCTACCAGTTGCAGCGACAGCAATTGCTGGGGAATTATACCGTAACTGGTGTATTACGAGATACGTTTGCTGCTTTTCATCCCCAGGTGATATATAGACGTTTTGTGAATACTTCAACCGAAGCCCTGGAGCACTTGATATACGCAATTTTGGTATACTTGTTAGTATGCCTTTCGATTTACGCGTTAGTCTTTCATTACAAAAGCTTGGGCAATGTACGACTGCCCTGGATATCTCCAGCAACAACTGCCAAAAGAATATTATTCGTAATAGCACATCCCGATGATGAGTGCATGTTTTTCGGCCCTCTGCTCTATTCTCTGGCCCAATACAAACAATGTCAAATTTATTTACTCTGCTTAACGAACGGTAAGAGAATATTTTTCTACAAATGTGCTTTTTTTTTGCTAACAAATTATGTTTTTGTTGCAGGAAATTTTGAGAAGCAAGGTTCTAAACGACGTGAAGAGCTATGGCAATCTTGTACACACTTAGGTATTCCCGAAAGCAATATAATACTAGTCAATGCTACTAACTTGCCTGATGATCCAAATATCGAATGGAAAACTGATGTGGTTGCTAATATAATTTTGCATACTGTCGAATCACTGGGCATTCAGGCCATTATTACATTCGATCGTGATGGTGTTAGTCAACACCCCAATCATTGTGCTATTTATTATGCAGCAGCGTCTTTATGCTTAGCCAATTTATTACCCAGAGGTACGTTTAGAAATCTAGTTATTCTACCGTGTTAGAGGACATCTGAAGTGAGTAAAAAGTGAGAGAAGTTCTTTTTGCATATATTTTTATTATTTTCAGATTGCAAACTATATGCCTTGGACTCTATAAACATTTTAAGAAAATATTTGTCAATTTTTGATATAATATGTACGTGCTTCATGTCAAAAAATTGGTATGTTTAATTATAATTAAAATTTAAAAAAAATCTGCCAATTTCTCAATACATACTTTCTTGTGATATGGAAGGAATGTATTTAATTGTTTACTGATAATGTTACATATTTATCTGCAAAATTCAACACAGTATATATTTTTGTTTTTATTTATTCATCCATAATGATATAACTTTTAAAATTTAATAGTGACAAAAATTAAGTTCAGACCCTCAATTTCAGTACACGAAAAAAAAAATCGTGTGATTTACAAAACAAGATCAAACCACACATAAGTTTTGACATCACATTATTTTCATTACTGTTCTGTCTGACCTATGGTAGATAGTATATAAGACTATATGTTTAATCCCAAGAAAATTTTTGTTTGCTTTATATTCACTCGTAGTTGTATTTTATAAAAAGTTTTAATGTAGTGCATGATAGTAAAAGCTTAATTGTAAAATTTCAGGTGCATTTTGAGTTGGCAAGAAGCTTCAGTTATACGTTGCGCTATGAAAAAACACGAATCACAAATGAAATGGTTTCGTTGGATTTATATTATATTTTCGCGCTACATGTTCATAAATTCAATGCGCGAAGTGAATTTGTATGACGTTGAATTGGAAATGCAAATTCATGACAACTGAAATGGCCATGCTCTGGTGACCAGACTTTTAAACCAAAAACAACTGAAATGAAGAAAGTAATTTCGCAATAAACCGTATTACCTTCGGAAAATAAATTAAAAAAAAAAAAAACATCCTATATAAGTGTTTGACACATTTTTTTATGCAAAGCTTCAACTGATGACGATTCAAAGTGGCCAAGATTATTTCTACATGTAAAAATTTAATCAAACGCTTTATACCTAAATATTTTTTATTTTCATTTTATTTTTATGTTATTATACTATAAGGTATAAATTATTATTTTCTTGTTTTTTGTATAATTTCAGGTTTAGTTAGTAATAAACAACAAAATAGATTTTTTGTTCTTTAATATAATGAAAAGTTTTTCCTATATAAAACACTTTATAATAAGGTGTGTTAAAAATACACACATTTTTAACATAAAAAATCTTGTTAAGGCCTGGGTACATATCCGAACCATTTTTTAGAGTTGGTGATTTAAATAAATATTATATAGCTTTTTCTAGTATAGAAAATTTTTCTGTAATTAAATTTTAGCTAAAATGTTTTGTTGAATACGCGTAGACAACTAGAGAAATTTAAATAAGAAGCAAACGATAACAAATATTTTGTATTGATTTGCTTTTCTTATCCTTATTTGAACTTCGCGTCCTGTATATTCAGATATTTTATACCTTCCAATTTAACCACGGTTCCATTAAAGTTTTTTTTTTCCTATTAAATTAAATTGTTTTGTAAATGCAATATATTGTTTAATAGTTTAGTGTACTATTTTATGTATGTTTTATTTATTTGAATTCATAACAAATAATAATTGCAATTTATAGATTAATAATCATAAAAAAGGAAAGAAAATCACAACCATAATGTAATATTTAAGCTAGTAGCATGTTGTGTTTTTTCTAACACTAAAACATATTTTAGCCATAGTAAAAAAAGTAACTCGTAAGTTTTAGGATGTATTTTATACACCATATTTGTAATAAATGGCAGCGAAGCGATGAAGACAAAATCTTAAGTTTTTTTAATTTACTTATATATGTATCTCTTTTCTTTTGTAAAATAATACAAATCTATTTATGAAATAAAAAAATATTTTTCTGTTAATCAAAGATCGTTTAATTTTTTGTATATACATATTTAATAAATAAGTAATCGAAATCATTCTATTAATAATTTTTAAACTTTCAACTGATTGATAGACAGTCGTGGAACAAGGTTTCTCAAAACACTTACAAAAAACAAAAGATATGAAAGTGTTTTAAAAAAAATTTAAGTAGGAATCAATACTGCTGAATTTAACCCAGAACTCAGTTCTCTTTTAATTGACTCAGATATAACTGCTGATGCCTTATGATTTTTTATAGGGCTATTAACAGATTAAAAATTTCAAATGCATTGTGTTTTACAAAAGTTTTATAGTAACCAAGCGATATTTAAACGATGGAAATGGTATTAGCGGCCCAAAAAAAATTGTTATCACTGCTGAGAACTTACCAGCACACTTAGCGTGACAAATTCAATGTAATGCATATTTTTAGTACCATCACTGTTCGTTTACATTAATATAACTTTAACTTTTACAAATGTAAATCATTATTGTCTTAACAACCTCTATAAATTATGCAAAAATATAACTTATTATTAAATAGTTGTTGTTAAAATTTACAAATAATATATACCTTAGATATTTTTGAATTTTCATTTAGCATTATTTTACAATACTCTTATTTGCAACTCTGTAATTTTACTTTTGCTTTTCGCTATATTTTTCTTTTTCGTGACATTTATTGTTAGATGGATTTTTCGAGCGGCTATAAATGCACGTAAAAGTTGAGTTCGTTTCTGGAAGATAGAAAGTAATAAATTTAATTTTTAATAAATTAAAGTTAATTAATTGAAATTAAAAACTCCTAAACATTAACAAATCAAGTTAAAGTGTTAAACATACAACGTCCTACAAAGTGACATCATTTTTTTTTCAGCAAATTGCCAAAGAATTTGCAAACACATACATATAGATGTACAAATAAAAAAAGGAGGACGTCATCAAAGAAACGTTGTTGGAGACACATTTTTTATGTGTGTTAAATAAATTTGGAAAATCGAATATTTTTTTTGTAATGCAACTTTTTTTGTTTTTAAGAAAGTTACATTAATATTTTGCAAAAAGTTTTATTAGTGAATGAATAATTTTCAGAGGTGGAAATGCTTTTAATTTTGTTACTATTTAATTTATGTATAATATTTTAAAATAAATCGTAAAATTTTTTTTGCCAGCTCAGATCCACGACCTTTCCCTGTTACAACGCCAACGGTTCTCCTTCAGTATATTTCCCCCTTTTTATATTTATTTCCTTCTTTATCACACAATTCATTACTGCTATCACAACAAAAAAAAAAAAAAAAACAAAAAAAAATAATTTAAAAATATACTTTTGCAAGTTGCAAAATAGTAGATTCAGTGTCAAATTTAAAATCAATTCGTTTTAAAATTTTTGCAAACTTTTGATTTATTCGACAAGGATAAATATACACAGACAAATAATTCGAAGTGACACATCTTTGATTAATAACAACTTTACAACAAAACTAAAAAAATGTTGATTAAAGAATTGTAAGTATTAATAACATGTTTCTTTTTTTTTTTTCTTTAACTATTAACTTTCGCTTTTGCATCTATTTTAAAAAAACAAAATTTCAATGATTTTAGGCAAAGTATATTTTTGTGCCTTAACCTTTATGTTTTTACTAAGGCTAGAAATTTTTAATACATTTTTAAAACTATAAAATAAGCTTTTGTCATATTTTTATTTTAGCTAAATGCAAATAAGAGTTTGCCGCTTATTTTGCAATTAATTTTTGGGATAAATCGATTATCTTGTTTATTTTTGTACTTTTTTACGGTCACACTCTGATTTTCGTCGTTTATAAAGAAACCATGTGTTTTTCAAGGTTGCCAATATTTAGTAAGAAAAATATATATGCAGGAAATAATGTGCTACTTCGTAATGGAATAATAATATAATTTTTTGTTTTATAAAAATTTTTATGATTTCTGGAAACTCACAACTTCCATAACCTACAACAACTTTTAAAGTTAACCCAAAAAACATATGTATATTCTTCCACTGGGGCTGTTGATAGCGTATCTGGCCGGCCCATTTTTTTATATTTCGCGAATAACACACACATTTTTGGTTTCCAAGGCGTCAATTGTTTTTGGTTTATCAGTTTAAACCACATGATCACATAGTAAATAATCGAGGGATGTTAAATTACAAGACTTTGGAGGCAAAGGAAACGATTAGTAAATTTCTGCTTATTAACCAATTCTAAGTTCAAGTTTCACGATACTTCTGATTGCCATATGAATCATAATGCCATACTTTTCAAACCACATCTCGTGTTGATCAATGCCAGGCATATTTTCAGAAAAAAAAAATCATTCATCTATT
Source organism: Thelaira solivaga (assembly GCA_947397855.1). Classification (NCBI taxonomy): domain Eukaryota; kingdom Metazoa; phylum Arthropoda; class Insecta; order Diptera; family Tachinidae; genus Thelaira; species Thelaira solivaga. The sequence continues at coordinate 79,898,447 of OX377610.1, forward strand.
GAGCAAAACGTGAGCTCTAAGCTAATCATGATGATTTGTTGTAAAATCTGTTCGTTTGAAGACTAACCTATTGGCATGCTTAACGCACTTTATTTGACATATGCTATTCCGGCGTTAATAATATTTCATCCCATAGATGTTGACCCTCGTTCAAATTTACCCTGTAATATGAGAACTCGTTAGGTGTCGCAGAAGACTAAATAAACGTATCCTTAAGTAAGAATAATTTAAAGCAAAAATTGCTTTACCTTTCTTAACATATAGCAGTACGAGTATATGAAATTTTTGTTTGCTGTTAACGACTGGTAAAGAGACCTTAAAGTGCATATTTTTTTCAAAATAAAAAGTAATTATATATTTCCTAGGACTAAAAGTACTCTTCAATTATACAATTAGATTGATTTTTTAACTCTTTTTTTCCTATTGAAATTACAATTTTTTATGTATTACTAAACTTTAATTTGTTTAATTTTATTAGAAACACATTTTGTTTAAATTGTATATTTGGAATTATGAAAATAAAATTGTTATCATTAATAATAACAATATTAATATTATTTTTTATAAATGTACGTATGTATTTGCGTACAGAAACCTTGTTTCTATTGCAATTTTATTGATTTCTTTTTCGATATTTAATTTCTTTTTCATTTAAGTTTCACTTTTTGCTGTTTTTCCTTCTTTAAAGCAAGAATGAATTAAAAAATTGTGTCCTTGTAATGTATATATATACATATATTATGTGTTGTTATGTATGTGTATATGTAACACAAGCAGAGATCTACATACATATTATGCATTTTTCTTTTTTTAATTTTAATGCTTCTAAGAATAAAATTGTAAAAGAAGAAAATAAGTTTTAATTGTATGTTAATGTATAACTTTTTATATTTTAATTTGTAATAAAATGTGCAGTGACATTTATTTTTTTTTACAATTTTTTTTGTGAACTTTTGTGCCACCTTTAAAAACTTTTATGGTATGCAAAGAACGAGGCTGAATTCATCTACTTGTTACTAATGAATTAAAAAAAAAAATTTTTTTCTATATACAAAAATTTTTTTTGGGACAGTTCTGGCTGAAAATTTGTTCAAAATACTCCAAAGTAATTTCTAAGTATTTAGGTTGTAGATTACAAATCCACTTTAAAAAAATGTGTGTTCCACCCCGTAATCTTCTATAGTTCATCCGGAAGTTGCCAAAATCCATCAGAGCAGTATCACTGGGGTATATGAAAGCTTCAAAAAATTTTTTAAAATACTAGAAAGTAATTCTGAGTATTTGGGTGCTAGATTACAAATCTAGAGGACCTCTTCTTTAAAGTAATGTGTGTCCCATCTCGTTTTATTTTATAGTTTGTTCGGAGGATGCTAAAATCCTCAGAGCAACAGGACTGGGGTATATGGAAATTTCAAAAATATTTGGAAAGTAATCCAAAGTAATTACTGAGTATTTGGGTAGTAGATTACTAATTTGGACGACATCTCCTATGGTTCGTTTGCAAATCGGTAAAATCTCTTAAAGAAATCAACATATTTTTGTATATTTGTACATATTTATATTGTAGGGTATTTAAATAATATAAGGCCTTACCCTATTATTATATTGGATAATATAAAACGGAGGTTTTTTTTATTTCTGTTATATTGGAATTGTAGTTTAAGGAAATAAGCAAATAATTTAAAATTTTGTTGTTTTAAGAATACCGTTGAATTTATTTATAAGGAGTTGAAGATTAATAAAATCATCCTTTTGTTATCCTTGCCTTCAATCGGCACAAATCCAATTTTTTCTATTTTTGGCATATAAAACTGCCAGTAAAAATCAACAATACCAGTGGCGTTTATTAGCGCCGGTAAAAAAATTGGTCATCTTTTTAAAAACATTTATTTTTTTGAAAAATACATTTGTTCGCCTATTACAATATAATAAATATGTTATAAATACTAACATTAACTTTAGAAATATATAATGACGTAATATGTACTTGATAAATATGCCATAAATACTGTAAAGATATTTACAAATCCTAAAAAACGTAACGGGTTTATTTATCTTCACTCACTTGGCTATGTTTGCATAATTACGAAGAAAAGCTGCTCGAGTTTTATGAAGTGACGCAGAAAAATTTTCACTATTTTGATAGTAAATTTTCACAAGAAAGGTGGCTTATGAATCAAAAAAGAAATTGCGAGAAACAGCTGTTAAAGATAAACAATGCATTTCGTCAGTTTCTTAGTAATATTTCTTTTGCATTATGAACAGTCATGCCCAAAAGGCAACCAAAAAAGGCAAAAGATCATAAATGAGATAAGTTCGTGTGTGTATATAAAGAGCGATCCTGTTTTTAAATTTTTCAATTCCATTTATTATCTTGATTCTGGATTTTCAATAAAATTCTGTTTTTCTTTCATTTGTGCTCTTCTCTACATTTTTAGTACACTTCCAAGCAAGTTAGGACTTTCTAGTTTTCACCACGTGAAAGAGCGTCTCAAAAACTATCGAAACCAAAAAAGAAGTGTAAATTTTTTTTTTTTTGAGTTATAAGCAACCTTTTCATAGCCAGGGTCACAATTAAATTCTTTGTTCAAGAGTGTGGCTTTCCATGGTTAAAATCTCCCAACTTTTTACTAAATAAATGTCAAAGGTTGACGACAGCTCAATTCTTTACATTTCATCATTTGACAGCCAATTTACTTTCTAACCTCAAATTTGCACAATCTGTATTTGTAAATTTATTTGAACTTTTTAATTTTTTTTCTATTAAAACGGCTAGTTTTTACAAGCTTCAACTTTGTATAGCCTTTTCCGAATACGATTGTAAGTTAAAATTTTAAAGTGCAATAAAAAAATTATAATTTGACATTAAGCTTAAAAAACTAGCCCTTTAATAGAATAAGTTTATTTTACTAGTTATTAGAAAAACGCACATGATTTAAAATCATGCGTCATAATTGCATGCCAAATCCTACATTCTACGTACTAGATATTGATGTATGTATGAATGTATGAAGATAATGTATGTATTTCAAAGTCCATTAATTTTTATGTGTACAAGTATTTAAATTTACCCTAGATAAAGAAAATATCTTCAGATTGCTTCCACAGAATTTTATTTTTTTGCCCATCAATTATAAAAAACGTCGGTAATAGTTGACAATAGAAGAAGAACAATTTTACAGTGATGTATACCAAAAACAAAACAATCAAACGAAGGAAAAGAAAACAAATCAGATCTTCTACATAAATCAATGATAAAAAAAAGTAATAAATGCCATTAAAAAATGAAAACACGAGAAATAAAGTGTCAACAACAACAACAACAATCATATGAAATGATATAATAAAATAAAATTTTGCCAATAAATGAATTGATTTTAATATACATACAGGGTGAGCCATTTAAAATTTTAAATTTGAATAAAAAAATAAAAAAAGGTAACGATTATTTTTTTTAAATTTTCTGGTTTTATTGGAAAGGTTGAACTTTGTCATTTAAGGAATACAATATCATTCATATGACTACCAGGACTGGCTCGGCAGTACCCCATATGATTAGTTCAAAACGGAGTCTTATGGCTCTAATTGAAGGCCGTTTTTAGGCTGCCACGTAGACCAACCCCATTCGATCAACCCAATTTTTCAGTACATTTTCGATTGTTTCGGCAACTACGATTTCATGATTCAACGCTTCCATTGTCTCTGAATGGTTTGCGTTACATTTATTGTAATGACACCACACAGCTCTGAGGCGGCCCATTGACATCACAATTTCAGCTGATCGAAATAAAATATCGATGATTACGTTGGCTGTATGACATCTTGTTGAAACCAAATGTCGTCCATGTCTTTTATTAGAATTTTTGGAAACAAACATTCGTTGAGCATGACACGTTAACGCTCACTGTTGACGATAACGGCGACTCCTTGCTCAATGGCCCAATGATGCCGCCAGACCAAAATCCACGCCAACAGTGACCCGTGGATGTATTGGCTTCTCAATAATCAAGTGTGGGTTCTGTGAATCTCATATGCGGTAATTTTGCTTATTGATATAGCCACCACCGAGATGAAAATGAATTTCAGCTGAAAATACGATAATTCGGTAAAATTCTTCATCTTCTGCTAAAGAACCTTCAGCCCATTGGACGTAGCGAAAACACATCCGATGGTCCTGAGGCTTCAGTTGTTGAACCAATTGGTTGGGCTCTAAACTTTCTGGAAGTGTTTTAACATTTTCAGAAAATTTCGTAGTTTTTATTTTATGATGCAAAACGGATACTGCCAAAATCCTTGAGAACAACAGCACTGGGGTATATGGAAATTTCCAAAAAAAATTTTAAAAATAATCCAAAGTAACTTCTGACTAGTTGGGCGGTAGACTACAAATCTAGACAACCTCCCCTTTAGAATTATATGTGTCCTATCCCGTAATCTTCTATGGTTTGTGCGGAAATTGCCAAAATCCATCAGAGCAGTATCACTGGGGTATATGGAAATTTAAAATTTTTTTTTTTTAAATAGTCCAAAGTGACTTCTCAGTGGCCACGTCAACAGTCGATTTAGGGAAACACAATTAATCCATGAAACATCATTGCATCGACTAAAAAAAAACTGTATGGTGAGGTATTCATGCTGGAAACATGAAAAATGTCTTAAAAAGAGCCAAAAGTTGCATAGCAAATCGAGGTCACCATTTAGCCGATATAAATTTCCAATCATAACGAGAAAAAAATATAAAAACCAAATGCATTTTTTATGAAAACCAAACTTAGTTATCTTTTCTTGAGCAGTTATAGGCCCCACCCGTTATATTTTAAAGAAATTTTTGCTTAGTCTAGCTTAATCTGTCGTTAAAATACGGCACACTTGCATTATCATATTATTTGAATTAATTTTATGTATTCCAAGTCCTGTTAGACTATAAAAATATTTGGCAAAAAGTAGTGGTTACGCTTATTTCGACAAATATTTGTTTAATGTGACCGTAGCTTTCAATCGTGTGCTGTTATGTTATGGACACTTTTTAGGATTACAAACTTCTATATTGTGCTCTGGCAAATGCTTATAAAGTATTTGAAGAGATAATTTAATCTGTAATTCACTTATTCTGCAATAGCTATAGCAATAAACTAAAAAAATGTGTGCTAAAATAGCCAGGCATTGTTCAGTGCTTTTACCGACAGATTTTATATGTCAGTAAAGAAATTGTTTCATATGAGAAGAACCTTTAACTTCAAGAAAATAAAATGAACTCCTTTGCAGAGGCTTCATATTACTTTACGTCACAGTGGATTCAAAAAACATCAGAAATAGATAATAGCAATTTAGTACGGTAGTGAATAAAATAATTACAGTCAGTGCTATTATTTTTACCGGCACTGTACACACATATGTACTTACATATTCACAGCAGGTCATACGTATATATAAACACAACATACACACGTACAGGTGTTTGTGTAGGTATATACACATGCAGATATATGCAATTGTTTTTTGTACCCATGTACGTATGTATATGCATGTATATTGCAGATAGTGGGTGGGCACATTCCTCCCCTAAGCAGTATTTATCAAACACTTGAAGAAAAAAAACATCAAGAGCTGCAATATAAGCAAACAATTGAAAACATAAGGTAAAATGAAATAATATAAAATAAAAAATAATTTAAACGAATTTTGGTAAAAAGATTAAGCAATTAAGTAAAAAAGAAAAAAATTTAATACAGTGGGCCCTCGTAAATTAGAGCTATTATAAATTTGAATCCTTCGGTAATTAGAACCAAGGTTTTTAATAGAACCGTCAGTTCAAATTTTTAAACGTTTTCATTTTATGTTTGTTTTTAACAATTTAAAATTGTCTTTATAGTTTTTTTTCCTTTCACATACATTATAAATAAGCATAACTACTATGTCATCACTACGTCAAATTTTTGTTGCAATCAGAGGCACCGAGCAACCAGAGGTGTCAGAGTGCAGATATAGTATACATTTTCTTTCTGTCTTTTTTGCACGAACTCAAAATTTTTATTTTGTTTTGCTCAGGTATTTCTAAAAAATTTACACTTTCATTATTTACATTTCGTAAACATGAATTTTAAAACATGAAAATTTGTGTTTGTTATCACTTTTACATTAAATTACATACTTCATAACAATAAACGTAAATATAAAAATCTCCGGCATGTGCATTTTCATTACGGAAATAACTTTTTAATTAATGTTTCTTAAAACAAAAAATTTTTCATTTTTCTTATTTTCTCTTATTCCTAATATTAAAACACTATATCTGTCTCTTTTATACAAACTCAAAATAAAAAGCTGAGTTTTTCAAAATTCTAACCTCAAAAGTTTCATCTCTGGTTGCTTAGTGTCAGAGGGATAGAACACAGCAAGCCACAGGCTACAAACTGTCAAAATTGAAATGCACACGTTTAAAAGAAACGATTATTTTGACGACTTTACAGGTACATGGTTACCGTTGGTCCTGTAACCAAGTTAAAGGCCAAATACACGGTGCCAGCAATCATTTGATTTCACCAGCAAACGGCAACACTTATTACACCAGCATGCTGGTGCAATCTTAATTTTTTTGTAAATCGTTTCTAAAGGAGGTCGAAATGAATAATGATAAATATTTTTTTAAAAACTTTTTCTCAGCTATTTGGCTTGCTTTCAGAAAACAGCCAGGGTCTAGGCAGGAATGGAAGCTTCGACCAACGGATTGATAGGATGGCAATATTTTGCTTAGACAAGCAATACGCTGTATTGCAAAGCACATCCAAAGAGAGCTCAATAATAATAATAATTGTAAAGGGTGTCCCAACAAGAACGCAAGATTTAAATTTGGCGCCATTCGAAGTGTTATTGTTTGACATTTGAACCAGTTTTTTCTTGCCTAGAATTAAAGAAATGAATGTGGAGGGCTTGTGGTTTCAACAAGACGGCGCCACATGTCATACAGCCAGAGAAACAATTCAATTGCTGCATTAGTCATTTCCCGGTCGTGATATTTCGCGTTTTGGAGACCAGAATTGGCCGATGACCAATACCGATGACCAATACCGCAGCATTTATGCTAAGCGGTCATTGAAAATTTCATTAAAAGATCGCGTGTGTGCCAGCAAAGCCGCGGCGGCCATCTGCCCGATATGTTGTTCCATACATAACCTCATTCTGTCTACTTTACGATATAATAAAGTTTCACCATTTTTTTGTTAAATATCTGTGTTTTATTTAAAATTTAAATCTTGCGTTCTTGTTGCGACACCCTTTACTAGTTCCATCTGCCAAAAAATTAGTGTGTGTGTGTGTGTGGAGAAAACAACAATTTTTAACAACTTTATTCCCTATTTGCTGCTGGATCTATTTCCTTTAATTTTTTTACCATTTTGTTGTAGCATTTATTTTTTAGGTCACGATGGCAATAATCTGCGCTTTTTATTTTCCATCGATTCATATAAATCGAGAAATTCCTCCCCTGCATTCATTATTATGTTTCCATTAAAAGAAATTTAGTTTAAATAAGTTAATTTACAATACACCATACCAGTATGCTGGTGCAGTCACAAAAATATCAAACTCATTTTGATTTTACACCAGCAGCTGGTACAATCACACCACAAACACATATACCGTCACATGATTGCACCAGCATGCTGTCGTCTTGTATGGGTCCAATTAAACTAATTTAAATTTTCATAAGCCATAAAAATAAATGTGAAATAATAATATTTCTTAAAAAAATGAGCCTTTGAAAATATTTTTATTTTCCTTCACACAAAATAATATCAGAAATTAAAGTTTTTAAAATAAATTTAATGATTTGTTTTTACATTTTTTACCTTTTGTATAAGAAACTTTCTGTTTGTAATAGTTAAATTTAAAATGGCAGCACTGGCAATTTTTGACAATAAATGCCAGCTGCCTACGATGGTGCTGTCGTTTTAAAAATAATTATACAGCTGACTACACGACGATGAAAGTAGCCAACGACATTTGCAGTGGCGTAGTGTGCAGCTTGCTGTTTTCTATGCGAATTCCACAAATGCTGACCAACTGTTATGTATTATTATTGTTATCACTATGAGATATAATCGCACCGCGACCTTTAAAATTTATTGTTCAGCCCAGTTCCTAAGTACAATCCGAGACTCATTGAGAATCTCGTAATTGTTGTAGAACTAATCATGTTAAGTTTTCCTGGGGCCAGTGTCGCACTGTCCTCTGTTATATACCAAATTCTCAAAATTTATTTCAATTTACAATTTGAATCGGGGAAATTTAGTCCATTTAAAAAAAAAAAACACAATTTCTAGAAACACAATAAATGAAAATGCACTGAAAAAATTAAAAAAGATTACGCTTTAAAAATTTTGACAATTTGAAAGAAGATGTAATGAAAATTGCTAACATCAGCGAATTGTTTATCAGTATGGATCAAAAGAACTCAGTTTTTTACAACGGAGTACATACCATAGAGCTCTGCCTACGAAAGGAACTCCAAAAAGACACAAATGAGATTAAAACTGATGTGGAATTGCCTAATTTATCTAAAAAAACTAGCTTCTAATAACAGGTTTCACTTGATATGAGTGTCAGGTCATAGTGTATAGGCAATGAGAAGGCAGACGCACTCGCTAGAAAAGACGGGGCTAATGTATTACTTGGCCCAGAATCATTCTGCGCACAGTCTTGGAGCTCTATTAAGCTCAGTTTTATAGAGTGACTGGAAAGAGATACTCAACAATAATGCTATTCCTATCTCGGATGAATGGAATGAATTATTTGACCTGACTCGGTCAGGAATAAGCATTGTTATGTGAAAATGACTGGACATTGCAAAGTATTAAAACACTTGGCAAATATAAGGATCAGTCAAAATGACTTCTGCAGGTTATGTAACGAAGATAAAAAGACAGCAGAGCATATATTGTGTCACTGTAATCGTCTCAAGAAAATCTTTGAATTCTTAATGAATACTAGTTTCAGGTGATTTATTCTCGCTCTTCATTATAATTCTACTTCTACTTCTAATTCTGCTAATTTACCCATCTTGTGCAGATTCGTCTTGAGCAGAATTTTTAAAATATTTTTTTTTTATATAAAATTATATTGAGAAAAAATTAATTAAATTATTAACCTAAAAAATAATAAACTCTTAGAGTTTTGTGTGCACACAATTTTAATTTGATGTTTAGAATTATATTGGTATTACTTTTTGTTGCTAGAAAGAGAAAATAATTATTGTTGTGAAATTCTTCTTCCTGATAATAAAAGAGTCTCATTGTATTACCTCCTTAAAATAATTTATAACTTCTATGGTGACGTTTGCAAAACGAAATGTATTTTTTTGTAGATTTTTGCAAAATCCCTTATATTTTCTTGGGTTGGCTTTTGGGTTTATTGCTTAAGTTTTACATTGACATCATACATAAAGAATAATAATTACAATTATAATTGCAATAATAAAATTATATTTTATTGAAAAATAACCTTTTGTTACTTCCTCCTTTTTGTCTGCATTGACCATTTTAAGTTTATGCATTTTTATTTTTCTTTCAATTATGAAGGATTTCCTTTTTCATATCGTATATATAAATGTATGTGTGTAGGTTTTCATTTTGTATTAATTTCCTGTTAAATACAATATAAATCAATAAATAACTTTGTCTTCAATTAAAATTTTTTAACACTTAAGAATTAGTCAGATGAACGACTAACTTGCAGAGCTGCAAATGTAATGACCAGGGCTAGGAATTTCTTGCACTTAAAATCGCAAAATAGGCATAAATAAAATTAAAAAATATGCATTTAAAATTTGTTTATTCAACCATTTATTAATTCATAACAACGTAAAAAAACCAATACATTATATTCAGTCTTAAAAAGTGAAAACATAATTTAAATATAAACAAAAATAAATTCCGTTTGGTCTTAAAACTGTTTTAAACATTGAAAATGTTCGTTCGACATCGACAGATGTAATATGTACTTATTTAAAAGCCGTTAATCCCTTTGTAGAATATTAATTTTTTATAATATTTTCTTTACTGGCAGATAAATTAAAAATACTACCAATTTCTTTAACTTTTTGAAATCCGATATATATACTAATGCAGCAACAGAAACAAGGTGAATTTATTATAAAGTGTATGTAATTCTAAACCAAACACCAAAATGTTGAAAAGGTCAAAGTAAGTAGATTTTCCCATACTATTTTGACAGCTTCAGGGTTGAAACAACTATAACCAGCTGATCGATTGACTACATTTTACAATGAATTCGCCTTGAACAGAGAGAGAGAGAGAGAGATATTTGTAAACAAAAAAAAAATTATAAACAGAAAATAATAATATTATGAAATATGACGAAAAATGTACTTTTATAACAAAATATGCCAAACAATTTTAAAAAAATGTTACGAAATATGCATATAAAGCAAAATATGCAAAAACATGTACTTAAAGCAAAATATGCAAAAATATGCACTAACAAATTGATGCTATTTTACTGGAAATATTGTGATTCGCAAAGATATTCACCCTTATCATGAATATCATTTCCCTCGAATTTTCACTGGGATAGGAATTATGAATGAATTCCCTGCAAATCCCCTTATCGTAAATACTTTTTTTCCCTTGTTTTGTTCACTTTTTTGTTTTAATCTGATCTCTTACTTTTTGCTGGAGAACATAAGTATTTTTGTTTATTTTTTTTCTTAAAATTTAATTTAGCAAGCAGAATTTAGTAATTTTTTAACAAAAGAATTAAAAATCGTTTATCCACAAAAGTTGACACCTTTAATACCAGAACCAGTCATAAATTGCTTCAGTAAAAAAAATGTATTTTTTGCTCTTAAAATCTTATAAAATTACAGAAATTTTTTATTTATATGCACTGGCCACTGAAAACTGCTTAACAACAAAAGTTGACACATTTACAAATTTATTGTTTATTGCTTGAAAGCTTAGAAAATTTAATAAATTCTTCTTTATTATACATTCACTCTGCACTGATAGCGTGAACAAAATTTCACGTGAGATTCCCGATAGCAATTTTCCTTTCGAGGGGAATGAAAATTTCAAGGGAACAAAAAAAAAATATTTACATTAATTTACAGCTCTGATGCATAGATTGCTATAGCAAAGAGTTCATAAATATTCATCGTTATATCATTAGCAATTGAAATTTTTTATTAATGTTAGCAGCGCCAGACAGAATTTTTTTTTTCAATTAAATTATCAATTCACTTAAAGAATAAAACGAAGAAGAAGCCAAAATAACAAGAGAATAGAAAAAAATATATAAGTAAATTCAAAGTTCGAAACTAATTGCTTTTTAAACATTCACAGTGGGCAATTTTCCATATGTTTTAAGCTAGTTTTTGGTTCTTTTAAATTACTACTTAATTTTTTTTTATAACATTTAGGAGCGAAACCATAATTGGGTCGATAGTTAAGGACACATTATCCGATATTTAACTCATCGGTATTTTTATTTAAATGTTCCACAAAAACCTTGAAATTTTGCATGAAAATTATTTAAAAAATAGTGTGTTTTCCATATAAATTTTCGAGACAACAGGCTCGTTGTTTTACAGAAGCAGCCTTATACCACATGTAACAAAACCATTGTCGCACAAACACGTTTGTACAACATAACTTCTACACATGCTTAAAGCAAAGATCATACATATGCGACAACGAAGAATGGTGTCAATAATTAAAGAAAAAAGGAAAAAAAAAAATAAAAGCGCTGGTCACAAAGTCAATCATTAAATTGTGTTGGTAGAAGAGACTATTGACCTTTGCTTTTCAAAATAAATTGTGTTTAATTTAATAATTTTCTTACTTATATTTTTTGATCTAAGACGTCATAAGAGATCTAAGAGTCATAAAAATAAAGAAATGTAGGGGGAGGATGCAAGTGGAGAATCTGCATCATGTCATGAGAATAATTAAAGGAAAAATTTATTAAATTTAATTTATTAGAAAAAAATTATCACGATTTTTATGCCGTTAACTAGTTAACTCTAGAGCAAAGTTCATTATTTTCTTTCAGCGTCGTCTGCAATGACCCATTTGCAGCGTGTGTGAATGAAAAATTAAAAAAAAAAAAATTAAATTAGTAATCTGCTGCCCAAATACTCAGAAATTACTTTGGATTATTTAAAAAAATTTTTTTTTTTAAATTTCCATATACTCCAGTCATGTTGCTCTAAGAGATTTTAGCAATTTCCAGACGAACCATAGAAGGTTACGCAATGGGACGCATATAATTTTAAAGGGGAGGACGTCTAGACTAGTAATCTACCGCCCAACTAGTCAAAAGTTAGTTTGGATTATTTTAAAAAAATTTTTTTAACTTTCATATACCCCAGTGCTATTGCTCTGAGGAATTTTTAACATTCTCCATTTTGCAGAGGTACCACTACCGATTTTGCTAATGCACATTAATGAAGCTAAAAAGAATTTAATCTGTAGGGTCTAAGCTTTCAGGAAGTGTTTTAACATTTTCGGAAAATTTCTTTGTATTATTATTAATTTTGATCTGAGAGATTTTAGCAATTTTCAGACGAACCATAGAATGTTACGGAATGGGACAAATATAATTTTAAAGGGGAGGATATCTAGATTTGTATTCTACTGCCCAAATACTCAGCAGTTGCTTTGGATTGTTTTTAATTTTTTTTTTAAATTTCCATATACTCCCGGGCTGAGGGACTTTGGCAACTACCGGACGAAACATTAAACATTACGGGATGGGGTACATCATCTAGATTTATAATCTACCGTCTAAATACTCAGAAATTACTTTGAATTATTTTTAATTTTTTTTATTGAAATCTTCATATACCTCCGTGGTTGCTCTGAGGTAAAATCTCTCAGAGAAATCAAAGTATTTATGCATTTTATTATGCACTTTTATTTCACCTAAACATATTTATAAATATGTCACAAATAATAAAAACATATTTAGAAATATTTAATAACGTAAGACGTATTTGATAAATGTGCCGTAAATACTGAAAAGATATTTACAAATACTGAAAAACGTAACGGGTTACGTTAAAACATATTTTATTCAACATATTTATCTTCACTCACTTGGAATAGACTTTAATCGGTTCCTCTTTCCAAATCGTTCCTAAGTTAATATGTACATACATACGACTATACTGTTTGCGGTAAAAATTGAATATTTATTTGTAGAAATTCAATCTTAGAAGTGTCGTTGTAGCTGACGTATTTTTGACAAGCTAATCAACCTTATTACAACTTTCGTTATCGTATTCGATTTTGCGGCAATATAATATAAGACATATGGCCGGCGTTATCACTACAATGACACTTAAAATCAGGCGCATTATAATAAAACATACTTCAGGCGTTGCCACATATCACTGCTTTAATCACTATATAGAAAAACATATTCCAGCCTATTAGAAACTGTGTATTTTATCTGCTGTGTATAACATGAAGGAAAAACAAAGTCTTGTATACGTACGAGTGCTGCCTGCACTATACTTGTACTTTTACAATAAAATTTTGTATAATTATAGATATAAAATATTTTACTAAATAGCATGCAAAAAAAGTTAAGAGTTTACAGTATTTGCTTGCAAGTCAATGTTAATTAATTTGTCTACATTTAATTAAAACGTATTAACTTACATGATAGTACAATTTAATTGCGTGCTATTTAGTTTGTTAAAATCAAATGCCAATTTAAATTCTGAAATTCAAATATAGTACATACATACGATGTACGTATGTATGTGTACAATGTAAAAATAAAATTTAAAGAAATAAATAAGTAGTTTTCAAATATTGTGTCTAAAAAATTATTTTCATTATTCGAAAATTGTTCTTACAAAATTAATTTATTTTAAATTAAAAAAATTCAGTTACGGCCAGGCTTTCTATGAAGAAAATTATCGTTCGCTTTGACTTCAGACGACAAATAAGAATATTCTTATGAAAAGAAAATCGAACAATAACGTAAGCATTTCTTTATGAAATTGCGGCTCACTAAAAAATATTCTTTCTCTTTGTACGAATACAAATGCCAAAATCACCAACTTGTTTTCTTGTTGTCGCTTAGATATTTTTTCTTATAAAATTAACACGAAGCGCACAGACACCACTAAAATTAGAAATTAAATTTTTTTTTTATCTTCTAATATTGATTTTTTAATAATCAACATGAAATTTTCTTTTTAAATAAAAAAATTATTTTTTTTAATTAAAAAAAAAAAAAATAATAGAAAAAAAGAGAGCAAAACTTCTTTTCTATAGATCTTGTTCTGATTTGTCATCACATTGATTAGTTGCAGACTTCAAACTAAATACAAAAAAAAATGTGCGGACAAAAATTTTATTTTGAAGAAAGACTTCAAATAAATAAAAAAATTGTGCGGACAAAAATTTTGTTCAGAACAAATTGGTGAGTTCTGTTTCTTTCGCAAAGAAAGACTTCAAACAAAATTAAAAAAAAAAAAATATTGTACGAACGAAAATTTTGTTCGGAACAAATTGGTGAATTTAGCCTTTACGTCAAATATTTTGTTGACATGTTTACTTCCTATATGCTAAAGCGAGATTTTCTCTCAATGTCTAAAAAGAAAAAAAATCGACTTTTAAATCTTTTTATCTCTTGTAAATGTCTGTGTTTATTTATATTCTATCGACTTTTCTTAACACCCACCAGTCAGCTCTTTCGCAATATCTTGTGCTTTTGCTGTTTTTATGCATAAATATTCAGGCCACAATTTCACATTTGTTTCATTTTGAAACACTGAATAAAGCACACACATTTAATTTATTATTTTATATTTCCAAAAAAAAAAAATAATTTTTTAAATAAATAATGAAATATGAAATTTAATTATGTGTGTATGGATGTGTACGGGAGTAGACCTAAAATAAATAGATAAAAAGAAAGAAAAAAATTGGGAGAAAAACCGAAATAGCTGTTTTTCAATTAATGATAAATTCAAGCATTTTAATCTATTTTATTTTGATTAAAATACAATATTTCTTTTTTGCCACATGTATGTTTTTTATGTATATTTGTTACTTCTCACCACAGTGGGCTCAAAGTAAAAGTATGCAAAAACTATACCAGAGAAATAGTTCAAGAATAATAGAAAAGAAGATTACGTCTCTAGCAAGTTTTCTCTGTTACAGAGAATTGAGTAGAGGTGAAGCTGAGCTCTTCTTTTCTATATTGTTGGTATAAATTAAGGAATTGTGGTAACTCACTGACGAGTTAGCTCTTACGCACAAATAAAGTCTATTTCTACTCGCTCTTAACTGAGCTGATAATTTTTTTAATCAAGTATGTAAGAGTACTTGTGTGTAGAAAAAAATTGAGATTGCGATTATGAACAAACAATTTTATTTCAATTTATTTAAGCAGCAGGCAGATATTAGAACCTTCAATCCCTTATATGTAGCCAACAAAAACTCTCACAAATATGCTTAACATTATAATAAAAAAATAATAAATAAAATTTTTGTCCAACTGATATAGTTTGAGGTTTTTCCCAAAATGATAGAGCTCAAACTAAGTCAGAGCTCAAAATATTTGACAATAAGAGTTAATTCAAACAAAAAAATAAAAAAACTATATATAAAAAAATTTGTTCGGAACAAATGGGTGATTTCTGCCCTAATGAAATTTCCTGCTTTAAATAAGTGAAAGCGCAAAATATTCCATAATAAGGCTTAAGGCAACCATTTGTTCCGAACAAATTTTTTTGTCTGCACAAATTTTATTTTGTAGTTTGAAGTCTTTCTTTGTGAGAGAGACTGAAATCTACCATTTGTTCCGAACAAAATTTTTGTCTGAACAAATTTTTTGTCCCCACAAAATTTTTTTATGTATGCAGTTTGAAGTAAAGCTTTAAAAAAAGTAAAGCTTCTACGGTTAAGAGAAAATTTTTGTTCGTTCAAAATTTTTTATAAGAAGTGATCAGGGTAACATTACAAACCTTAAATTTAGACCCATCTTACTGAATTGCAAATCAATGTAAAGTGTAAATTACAAATGAAATTAACTTTACAAATTTATTCCCCTACAAAATGTTAAAAACATTTTTTGTGCAAAGTTTTAATCGATAAATGAACCGTGCGGTTGCACATTTGAAAAAGTTTATATTGTGGTGTCACTCTCGTTTCAAACTCGATACAAGTAAAAGCGGCTTTGTTTCATAAATTCTATGAAAAAAAAAACAGAAAACATTTTGATTCGTTGAAAAGTTATGCAAAAAGAACAAAAAAAACAATTTCTATATTGGCACCATATTCTGAGAAGTGTTGTTGTGGAATTGTTTCCTTTTTTTTTCTTTTTTATATATTCGCACTTGTTTAACTAAAATAAAAACATAAAATAAAATTTTAATAAAGAACACAATTTGTATTATGCTTTTGATGGCGGCTTCTACTTCTACTTTTAGTTTAGTTTATTTAGTAACAAAAAAGAAAAAAAATAAGAAACAAAAGCAAAAGTAAAACAAATTGAAATTGAAAAAAATCATGAAGTGATGCGAATGAAAGAAGAAAAAATGAAACCTTGGAATCCTTGGATATGGCATGATTACGATGTTTCTGTTCTTGTTACAGCACGAAGAAAAAGACATACTTTTTAAATCGATATTCCTTTTTTTTCTTATAACAAACAACCATTCCAAACAAATATATAATTTCATTTTTTAAGTCTATGATGTCAAATATAATTTTAATTACGTTCTTGTCAAATTCAAATAAAAATTTTAATTATTTCTGCATTCGATGTCGAATCAAGTTCTATCAACATTTCAAAATTATTTCATAGAAAAAAGCTAAAATTTTGACTGATTTTATTCAATATCGAATGGAATGATTTGGGGCCCCCGATTTTAAGTGTGATTGTCGTAACGCTCACTCATAATAATGAATGAAAATTAATCGGAAAGAAAAGTCGGACTTATCAAAATTTTTCATATAATTTTTCCATAAATATTACTTTAAAGTCTACGTCAACTTTTTTTTGGATAAGAGCATTAATGTATGAACAAATCGGTATATTGGGTTAAAGCACAGCTTCTCTCTCCCTCCCTCTCTCTCCCTCCCTCTCTCTCCCTCCCTCTCTCTCCCTCCCTCTCTCTCCCTCCCTCTCTCTCCCTCCCTCTCTCTCCCTCCCTCTCTCTCCCTCCCTCTCTCTCCCTCCCTCTCTCTCCCTCCCTCTCTCTCCCTCCCTCTCTCTCCCTCCCTCTCTCTCCCTCCCTCTCTCTCCCTCCCTCTCTCTCTCCCTCCCTCCCTCTCTCTCTCTCTCTCTCCCTCCCTCCCTCCCTCCCTCACTCTCTCTCTTTCTCTCTCTCTCTCTCTCTCTCTCTCTCTCTGTAATTTTCTCCTGAAACATTTGTGTTTTAACATCAAAATAAAAAAAAAACATAGAAGCTACGGTCACATAAAACAAATAATTATCGAAAGAAGCATAACCACTGGCATCTACATATACGTTTATACAAGGTGGGCTAAAAGAAATCACCCTATTGGAAGATGCTCTTATTTTTGCAAATGGCGGCTAATGTCAAATCTATTTTGATATTTGTGCACTAGACAGATGTAAAATACAAGTGAACAAGGCATGGAGCTATACACTCCCAAGAACACGGAATAATTGAAGTGGACGATTTTTCGACCAAAATCATAATGAGTGAGGAGGTTCATTTCCACGTCAGCGGGTACGTGAACAAGCAAGACTATCGCTTCTGGGGTACCGAAAATCCACGAGTGATGCACGAGGAGCCATTACACCCGCTCAAAGTGACTGCATGGTGCGCTGTTCACGCTGGAGAAGTCATCGGACTGGTCAAACGACAACAGTGGACGAGTTTTTTTCTGCCGAAATTGAACGAATTAGTACTGGTGGACATGTGGCTCTAACAGGACGGAGCAACGGCACACATTTAATTTTCATTTAGAAAAAAAAAATGGGAGCCAAACAACATCGGATGACTTCTTTTCGCCCACCTTGTATATTTTAAAGAAATATTCGCTTAGATTGTTAATTTTTTTTTTTATTAAAATGCAGCATACTTGCATTATTATATTGCAACTAATCATTCCATAGCTGCAATTATTTTCCGCAGTTGCCATTTTATTGATTCCGTTTACGTTTAAATTTTCTCACGGAAATCAATAAAAAATATAAGAAAAAATACAAAATTTCGCAAAAATAAAATGTGTTTTGGCTTAATTTGTTTTATTTTTAGAAATAAGTTCATTTTATTTATTGAAAATAAATTTTCTTTTTGTTTAGTTGAAATATATTTTGATGTTAAAAAATGCAAGTTGGAAAAATTAACACAATTCAATCACAATAGACAGCTTTTTAATTCACAATTAAATGAAACAATTCAAAATTATTAGAGCATTCCACAGGAATGAATAATAACAATTTGCATAACGATCGATATTTGTTTCCGCGAAATTTTCCTTTCCTTCCGGAATCAATAATACGATTATTTCAATTAGTTTTGGGTATTCCAAGTCATGTTAGACTATAAAAATATTTGACAAAAAGTAGTGGTTCCACTTATTTCGATAAATATTTGTGTAATGTGACTGTAGCTTTAGTTGATTGTTCAAGTGGCAATTTTTGGATGCTGCATAAACTTTTTCTATGTCAATTTAAAAATTAAATTTAGTAAAAGTGAAATTAATTGTGTTAAATAAATTAAAGAGAGGGAAAGAACTTTTGGGATTAGTTAAAGTTTAAATGAGATGAGTTGTAGCAGTGACAAATTAAATTACTGGCAGTGTTGCAGTTGCAAACTGCAGGTTGTAAATAATAAAATAAAATTTTAGGTACTTGTAAATAAATATTTTTTTTCACAACTTTTTAATCAGTTCCCTTTAGGATACTTAAATTACATGACTATTAAGATAAATTGCAATTCAAAAAAGAACTTAAAATGTGAATTTTTTAGCCTTCACCCCAATACAAGTTGAAAGCTAAAATATTTTGTATTTGCACTTTTGCCAGATGTTTGCCATTAGCGGTTACACACATGCATAAATGGTTTGCTTAAAATGTGTACATAATTAATTGTCTATTATTATTATTATTATTATTAATTTTGTATTATTTAATGTATAATCAAATTTTCAATTCGTATATCCTTTTTTTTTTTGTTGTTAGATAATGTCGCTGCTTTCAATTGATTCTTTACAAATATTTTATTGGATTTTTTTTTTTAAATAAATTTATGTGCTTGTATTTTAATTAAATTTTTCTATTTAGTAACAGAAAAAAAAACTTTCTAATTAAAATATTTTTTTCTTTTCTCCTTTGTTTTCTCATTGCAGCCGAGTCACCTTGCCATTAACTGTTGATGAGGTTGGTATCGATAATAAAAGAATATAATCATGAAATTATGCAATTTTATCTCATGTGCAAACATATTAATATCTTATATATAAACACGAGTACACACTTGGACCACAATTTAATTTGTAATTACAAAAACAAAACAAAAAAACAAGGATGTTTCTCATGTTTGAATAATAGTGTTTTTAAACTGAGCACATCTTAGAGGAATGCGTGGAAGATGTTGAAAATGAAAAAAAGTTGTTTACACTACCAACATCTAACATCTACCATCAAAAATTAAAAGAAAAGAAGACGCATAATTTTCGAAAACAAAAAATATCTTAAAATAAATTTAGAAAAATCATTCATTATTGTTGCTTTGCAAGATCAAATCCATTAGGCTTCAAAATTTGAATTTTTATTTTGTTTAATATGTGTTCATACTTATGTTATGTATGTATAAATAAATGTTATAGTATGTTCAGACGAGACAAGGTTCGCTCTCTTTCGAGGGTTCACATCCCAATCTCGAATGAAACAGGAAGATTCGCCATACAAAATTAAGTGAGCGAATCTGCAGGTTTCATTTTGAAACTCTTGCCGAAACCATGAAAATTTAGTATCATCCCTAGTTTCTATCGCTAGTTTATCTTAACTAGCTGTCCAACAAAACAAATTGTAAACAAAGAAATATTATTGTTTTGCAAGCATTTCAATGTATTAGTAAGAAACAAAGGAAAGAGTGTTAAATTGCTTAAATATAAAAATAAACATAATAAATAACACAACATATTAAATTATTTGAAATAATAAATAAATTTTTTATAAATTATTATTTTTTCTAAAAATACATATATTTATATATTAAAATTTACCTTTTTTATCCATTTCAAAACTAAAAAACAAACGCGGGCAAATGCGAAACAACAAAAAACAAAACAAAGCAACTGTCAAATGAAACTCATTATGTGTCGTCTGAACGCAAATTTTCACAATCGAGGTTCAGACAGCGAAACCAGCATTGAAACTCGTCGTGTGAACATGCTATTACTTTATAAGTGATGCCACTAAAATCGAAAATATTGCCATTTTTCTAGTGATGGCACGAAAATTATCGAAAGATGTTGAGTGAAACAAAATGAGATAGGAACATCTTGTAAAGATGTTGATTTTTTCTACATGTATTTTGTATGGGAAGATGTTGTCATCTCGCCGAATAGATGGTAGATGTTAAATGTGCTCTAGTGTAAAAACACTATAACAGCAGGACTTTTTTAAATAAACGAATAGTATATGGAAACGTTTAATTGCAATTTATTGTTCTGTAGTGTCTTGATTGTGGATGTAAATTTATAACTTTTCCCCTGCCATCACTTGTGCTTCTTCTGGTGTTATTAATTTTCTGTATTGCAAATCTTAAAAGCCAAATTATTACACTGAAATTTCGTTTCATATCGAATACCGCTTTCGAATGCCTGTTTTCTAATTTTATTATATACTACACGTTTTGTCTTGGTTTCACGTTTTGGTCTGGTCCTTTATTACGTGAGTCGGTAGCCCTGGAGAAATCTGTTTACAAATTTAATTTTAGGCTGGTTAATAAAGACTTGAAATAGAAATTATGACAAAATTTTCATACAAATATGTCACAATATCTACTTCTATCCCATCCAAATAAATACAGTCACTCACTACTTTACAAACTGGCCTATGCAAAGCAAAGTTAGCATTTTAAGCAGAGGCGCCAACTAAAGTATTAAATAAAATATTTCAAAGCATGATTACAGGCTTAAATTAAGTATGGGCATATACAATGAGTGAAAATCGTTAAAAAGTGGGCGCAAAAATAAGCGTAGCTGGTCCAAAAGTATATAGAGAGCTTCCTTGGAGTATAGGGATTATATGTGTGTCAAATTTCAGATAAATCCGTAGGAAAACAAGAAATTTGTATAGAGAACAGAAAATTCATTTTATTTTTTAGAGACTATCATTCAAGCCGCTGCTTCATTACTACAGCATACTGGTGCAATCAAGTGATTGTGCCAAACGATTCACCGTGTATATGCTTGTGGTGTGATTGTACCAGCTGCTGGTGTAAAATTAAAATGAGTTTGATACCAAAATGCTGGTATTGGGTATTGTAAATAAACTCATTTAAACTTAATTTCTTTAAGGAGAAACATCTCAAAGGGAATTCATGATACCAATTTTCAAGTAAAGGGGAAAATAAATTTCGTGGGAGCAGAATTTTCACATGTTATTCGCGATAGGGCTGAATAATTCTTGTATTTTAAATTAATTGTATGCGACATGAGTGTTTTAAGTAAGCACTGCATATAACGAACTGGCAACTTAGAGGTTCATTAAACCGTATTACTACTGTATATATAAAAAATATAAATAAACAACTAGTTCCCAGGTTTTGCGAATTTTGATTGGACTCAGCAACTTTTTTTTTCTTTTAATATAGCTCAGAGAAACCTTAAATATCTTGTCTTGCATGTTGACAATTAATGTGTAAAATTCAATGTATTTTTTAGGAAAAAAAGGAATTATTTAAGGCGAAGGTTTAATAAGATATTGCCCACCCAAAATCCTGCTAGCACTCAGTCTTATTTTTTTTTCTACTTTCCAAATAATTTTCTTCCTTTAAATTTTTATTTTTATTACATGATAAAGCAGCAAAGTTAAATTAACGGCCACCTACAAGGATTCAAATTATTTAATAAAATCTGAAAATCAAAACTCATACGTAACACAAGCGCAATGAAAAATGTAGTATGTCCATCCAACTGTGGTGAATAGTGTTTGATAACAATAAAAGTGAAAGTAAAACACAAACAAAAGAATGCAATAAAAAAAAAAAAATACAGACACACGAGTGCTTGTACAATCAATGTTTAAACAAGATTTTTTAATTCCCCTATCAATAAAAAAAGGCCTGTAGGTGGGTGTTCAGGTGTTTTGCCTGAATGCATTTACAAGTGTATGTGTCTTACAACTTATTAACATTTATGGGCGCAAGTACATACAAAACAACCAAGTCAATATACAGGGTCATCTATTAACAATTAAATAGATTTTTTTTATTGTTCTTTTTTTCTTTCAGAAGAAATTATAAGGAAAGTCAATAATAAGTTTTTCTTTTCAAACTTTTACAATAGAGATGCCAAACGAGAAATAGCGGTATTTTCGGGAAAAGCTAAATCCCGATGTTCGGGATTTTTTACTTTTTAAATTCTGGGTTTTGCGAGAATTTCGATATTTTATTTATCCCGTTTTAGTTATATTTTTATTGTCATAAAGATATATTTTTTTGTGTCCCCTATTAAAGACAAAAACTTATTATTTGAAACGCCGTGTTGAAGAAAATCAACACAACGTCTTTGATATAAATATTAACAAAACTTGTTGTATATTTCTATAAAAAAAGTAAAAAAGTGAAAACAAATAAAAAATCAAGTTTTTTTTTTGCGTAAAATTAAAAAAAAAAATTAGCTTTGAAGAGCACAAAACAAAAAATAAAATTTCAGTTTGGAGTCATTTTCTATGTTTTTTATGTTTATTTGAAAATCCCGAAAATCCCGAAAATCCCGCTCGGGATTTAGGGATTCAGTTTAAAAACCAGTCCTGTTTGACATCTCTATTTTAGAACTAAATACTCGTAAATTAGTTCGATACACTTTTTTCACTTTTTAAACTGAGATTTCAAAAAGTCCTTATAAAATATAGTTTAATTGCTGCATTAAATAAAATGGGCCTGAAGTGTACCTTTAAGGTAAAAAAAAATTATACAAAAAAATTATAAAAAAAAATTATACAAGAATTAAGAATTCTATTAGATTTTGAAAGAGTAAAATCAAATGGTATTTGATACGACTGTCGAAAAATTATACGGGAGTTTTACACTATAATGCAAGTGTTAAGTCTTTCATTGGATTTTGTCACCTGTTTTTGTTATTTCCTTGTAAAAAAGTATAAACCTTTAGAAAATTTTCAAATTTCTTTTCGTATTTTTTGTTGTACTGTTTTCACACTAATATACTTTTTCATATTTTTGACAAGTCGTTTTACTCAGTATTACAGTGTAAAACCCCCTTTTTAGAAAAGAAAACGACTAGACCATTCGCATATTCATGTTGCACATTGGTCCCTCTATGAATATGTGAGATGTCCGATTATAATAAAAAAAAAATTTTACTAACAAAAATGTTTCTAAGGCTAAATTTACCCATTCGTTCTGGAAATAATTTTTCTCCGTATAATAGGCCTGATTATGAGTGTCGTTATCGGGACGAAAACAGTGATATGTGGCAACGTCGTCTATATCATTTACATTAGTTTGTCGTAAATTCGCCTACGACATCGACACTCATAATTAAGCCTAATATTTTATATATGTAGCTTGAGCTTTCTGTTTGGTAGTGACACTTCAAACTAAATGTTTAAAAAAATATGTTGTGCGAACAAAAATTTTGTTCGGAAGAAGTGGGTGAATTCACCCTTATTATTGAGTATTTTGCGCTCTGACTTAGTTAAATTAAAAAATTTTTTAAGGCTGAATTCGCTCATACAGTTTTTGTACGTAGATTGAGCATATAAAATAAATTGAGAGAGGAAAGAAGAGGTTTACAGACTTGCTCGTACTCACCAATTCTCTTTTGTTTTCTATTAGTATCTTTTAAATCTTGAAAAAAAGAAGACAAGCAACTTGAATGCTGAATGAATAAGAATGCTAAAATTGCCGAAATAAAATTTTTGTGTGTGTACACAATGGCAATTTTAAAAAAGATACAATAAAAAAGTGACTCAACTAAAATTGCTCTGTGTGTTCCCGGATTTACTTGCAATAATGAATGACATTTTAAATGTTCTTTTTAATACAACATGAATTAACTCTGTCAAATAATGAATTTAAATGTAATTGTTTTGCCACCAAACTTTCTTATTTTAATACAGTTTTGTATTAAATCGTGATCAAAGCCAACACTTTCAAAGAAACCATTAAGTGGAAAGCTGTGTTGGTTTTATGGAGTAAAATATTTAAAGGAGTAATCCTTGATTTATGAAACTGGCACTTATGAATAGTATGTCGTTTTGCACCATATGGGGTATTCAAATAAGGCAATCGTGGGACAAGGCAGTCGTATAACCCCATCTTAAAGTTTTTTTTTTTTTTTTTTAAATTGGTTGTTCCGAATAAAAATTTGTGTTCGTAGAATATTTTTCTCCTCAAAAAAATAATTGTTTTGTCGGCGGAATATTGTTGTCTGCACAAAATTTGTGCCCGTTCGATATTTTTCTCCCCATAAAATTTTTGTCCGCAAAAAGTTTGTGTTTATACAATATTTTTCTCCGCACAAATCTTTTGTCAGCGCAATATTGTTGTTCCCCACAAAATTTATGCCCGTACAATATTTTTCTCCCCACAAATTTTTTGCCTGCACAATATTTTAGCCTTCACAAAGTTTTATTTTATATGTAATTTAAAGTCTCTCTAATATGGAGAGAGTTGCAATTGTGTACAACAAAAATTTTTTCCGGAATAAATGGCTGAATTCAGCCTCTGTTGTTTTGTTCGTAATGTTGCCGAACACACTTAGACCTTGTGTGCTGTTTCTATTACAGGAACCAATCAACTCGGCTAGAAAACTTGTACGAGTATTTGAGTATCTTTCATATGTGTTATGGGAAAAGCATATTGATTTTGAAATTTCCATCCTTGACATATGCGTACTGCATGTTCATACATACATACATACATGCAGTAATTAAATTGAAGGCAATAAAAGCTAATTTAGATCCCCCTTAAGCAATAAAAGTTGTAAATAACTGATGTTTGTTAATTTTAAAATTTTAAGTTACAATTATTTCAAAAAGCTTGTTTTTATTATTACAAGAACAACAACAAAAATTTATTTTAATTATTTTTTATTAACAAGACTTGCCATTTAGGAGAGATTTTAAGTGAATTAATTAAAAGCGTCATAAAAAAAGAGAAAATTAAAAATGAAGTAAAAAACATGAATTTATAGCAGCTACATCTGCGTGCATAGCAAACAATATTTGCTCGTAAAATAATACTCGATAGTTGTTATTTAAATTACCTATACTGGAATTTCAGTAACAAATTAACGGATAAAAAAATTATTGCACAATTTCTAAAAAAAATTTCTAATTGAATCATTATCCGAAATTTTAAGATGTTTCAATATTAGATAGAGAAAATAATTATAAACGTCGGTATTTATTAGAAATGTTAGAAATAATAAATGTATCAAATGATAGTAGAATTAATTTTAAAATGGATACAGATAATATAGCACAAAATTATAGATATTTAGTAAGAAAGAGATAGAATATAATATATATAATGTATATTGTTTTTTGTTAAATTGTGTTTTGTATAAAATTGTTATTAATGTTGTTATTGTTTTTGTATATGTTTTTTTTTTTTTTAAATTTGAAAAAAGTTTTTAGTATCATAATTTTTATTTACATTTCAAAATAATTTTTCATTCATTATAAAATTATTTTCCTTGAGAAAGACATACGAAAGCGTGTCGAAATATTGGAAATTAATTTAATAATAAATAAAATATATAAAAAGACCTAAAAGTTTAAAAAATAAATTCTTGTTAAAATATCAAAATTTTCTGTCATCGTTTTATTACTAGATTTTAGTAAAGCTAATTAATTATAGGCTAAATTTCATTTAAAACAAACAACGCCCTAAAATTCACGTATATGGAAATTTTATCAAAAAACTGTAACTTGGTACGAATTAACCCTTAAACACATTTTAAGTTTTGATTTATTTCTGACAGTCAAATTAAATTCTAATTTAAAATGACAAAATGGTGCCAGTAAAAAATTTTTTACAATTTTTGACTCTCGCAATAAATAATTCTAATAATTGTTCTCAAAAAAAAAAAAAAAAAAAAAATTAAATATATCTCTTCTGTGTTATTAGCATTTTAATTATTTTATTTAAATTTATAGCATGACTGTAATATTGTTTGAATTTTCAGTTTACGTAACACAAAAATATTTTAATATATTTTATACCTATAGCTTTTTTTTTTGTTTTGTAAGGTGAATTGTAACAAAATTTAATGTAAAACAAATTTTATCACCAACTGCAGCTTGGTACGAATTAACCCTTAAACACATTTTAAGTTTTGATTGTTATTTATCTTTTAGTAGGTAGCATTTAAATGCGAAAATCAATTTTATACTTCTAAATTAAATAATACTTAAATGGTCAATATTGCCCAATTAAAGTCTACTTAAATTATCATATGGTTTTAGCAGCTTTTTGTTGCTGCAGACAACAAATATTTTTGACCATTGATAAAATTTTTTATTTTTGCTGAAGCAACCAAAAAAATCTCATCTTTCGTCCAAATATCATTCGGACATGTCATTTGCATACATATTTGTAACTTTTTTTTTCAAAATTCATCACATTTTTTTTTCTCTAAACAGCTGTGTTTCATTGATTTCGTGGCGCTGCCATTCCTTATGACAAATAAATTTATTACTTTAATACATATTGTTTGAAAAATTGAAAGTGTATTTAAATAGAACTTAAATTTAAGTAACATCTAACTAATTGCGTATTTAAATACCAAGTTAAAAAGTGGGCATACGGTGAATATTTTTTAGGGGTGTGCTTAAATACCTATAGTAGAGACAAGAAGGAATATTTTTTAATTCTAACTTTTTACCTGAAGGGTATTTTTTTCTTTATTTACCTAAAATAGAAGATTCACAGTTAATTTATAAATAACCCTTAAACCATTTATCTGTTTGATAACATCCTAATTTTAGTTATCGTTTAGTTGTAGTAATGGCCCTAAGGGCATTTAAAGTTGCCATATTATCGATTTTATTTAGATATGGCAACCTCAGCAGTCATAGGCTTTGAATAATTTTTTTTTTATTAATACACAAAAATAAAACAATACAATTACACAATAAAATAACAAATATTAAAATAATATATTAAAAGTAAAGAATTTCTTAGTTTTTTGAAAAAAAATTTTCAAAAAAAAGGCCGTTATCATTATGTATTTATAGCAGCGGTGCCACACTACAAATATTATAATATTTATCTTATTGACAACTTGTAATAAAAGAAAAATATTATTAATCACTTTATCAGTTACTTTAACTAAATCTAATTATAGCCATCTGAGACTTTATAAGCCTAAGGGCCATTATTACAAGTAACCGATAGCAAAAGTTAAGATTTTATAAGTTAAATATCAAGCTTTTTGTTAATATCCACCCATACTTATTTCCAAAGTTTTAGCCAAAAACCGGTTATTTGCCTCACAAAATCCTAACTTTAACCATCAAAAGTTGTAATGACGGCTCTTAGTATTTATTGAAAAAAAAAAAAAATAAAAAATTATTTCATTATCACTTTTATTATTAACACTATTCACACTTTCACATACAAATTTAATTTTCACTGTAAATGTAAAAAGTTTTTTTTTACTTTAATTTTAATTAATAATTATTTCTTTCTCTATTCTATTTCACTGCAACAAAAATAAATACAGTATCAAGTTGCACAACTTTATTCAGTGGCTGAGGCCTCGAAAAATGAAACTGGTGGTGGTGAAGGCATAGAAGTATTAAAAAATGAACCCTTTAGCAATCATCCCTTGTTGGGTAAATATACAGACACACTTTATAAATTTACTTTTAAAACCATTAATTTTTTTTGTTGCTTTTTTTAGGTGGCAAATACAGTTCCGGTCAGTATACATATAAAATTTATCATTTGGCGTCAAAAGTTCCAGCATTTATAAGACTGTTGGCACCAAAGGGCTCCTTAGAAATACATGAAGAAGCATGGAACGCTTATCCATATTGTAAAACAGTTATTACGGTATGTTTTTTTTTAAGTTTCATAAGTTAAGATTTTAAAAAAGCTTTAATAATAGGAAAGATTAACAGTTCAACTTAAATTGGAGCGGCAAGCGTAGCGTTTTTAAGCTCAGTATTTATATTAAAGCGTGATTCCTAAATAAGAGCGCTGGTAATGCGTATTCTCTGCACTAGTCTTAATCATCTTGTTTAGTAAAACCCACTAAAGACAAATACAAATAGAGTTAAAAACGCTAAATTCTAAAAATTAGCTAAACTATCTTCACTGGTAAAAACAACAATTGTTTTGCAGCCAACTTCAGTACAAAACGCTCTGTCAAAATTGGATTTTCCAATTGCTCAGTGTTGCCGTCGCGCATCATACATTTTGTATGGGCATGAGAATTTTTGACAGATAACGCTTGCCGCGCCAATTTGGGTATGACTGTAACAAGTAGCAGTCGACAATTCTAAGTCACTTGATAATAACGGAAGGCTGGTATAAAAGTTATCTTCGACACAATACTTCAACAGCATTTGCTAGCTAGATAGAGGAGGTCAATAAGTAGCGTTATAAAACGGTTTCATAGAGTAGATTAATTATGGTACTAAAGGTGAAGGTACACAACACGGGTTCACGCGTAACTCGTTTCATACTGCTTGAGCTCTTTACGCTTTTAAAGCGCTTTTGACATTTTTTCATTTTTGTATTCAAGACTGGATTTTGAACAAAAAAACTTTGTTTTTTTTTAATTTGTTCTCCATTATTTACAAAATGTATTTTATCAGGCATGTTCTGAATATCACATTTTGTCAATGTGATTTGAAAGCACAAAAAAGGTGTTCTGTGCACATAATTTTGCGATATCAAAACGTTCAGCTAAGATACTTACGTTTTCAAATCACTTGGTTATTTTCGCGACTATTATAGAACGAACGTTGAAATAAATTACTTAAATAAATTATTTAATGTGTTCTTTATTAATTTTGGGGAACAATTAGTTGTTTTATAAAAGAAAAACTCTTAAAAACTAAAAAAGATAAATATAATTTTTATTTGCTCTCGGGTTTTTTTGTGAACAAAACAAAAGAATCAGCTGTTGTCTTGTGCTTTTAAATAGATAAAATCACACAGAAAAATACAAAAGCAGTGTGATTTGAAAACCACATGTGATTTGAAATCACGTGATTTTCAGAACAGACCTGTATTTTTCAAATATTATTAAGATTTTTAATAAACTTGGATGTAAACACAGCTTGTTTACTTGTCAATATGCTTGTAAGTTACTAAACTGTTTGCGCCACACGTGTCATGTATGTAGCTTGCTTCATATAAACACATTGTTTGAACTCTTTTGACAGGGGCGTAAAACGTGTTGAAGCATGTGACTCGCGGTATGTACTTCTACCTTTAATTACGGCATTTGATATCAATCGAAATTTACATTTAAGTTGTATGGAGTACCATAATTTGGACCCATCACTTTAGTTTTTCAAGTCGGTTCTAGTTTCTTTCAAATTAAGGAAGTAACACATTTAGCCTGATTATGAGTATCGTTGTCGTGACAAAAACAATTACAAGTGGCAACGCATAAAGCTGTACTAAACTTCTTATAATGCTTATTATTTATTTTAGTTTTTAAGCTCAATAAATTAAATTGAAAATATTTTCTAGAATCCAAAATATATGAAAGATGGTTTTAAAGTAATCATAGATTCTCTGCATTTAGCCGGTACTGGAGAATTTGAAAATGTAAGTCTAACATTGAGAACTTAATGTAATTAATGGTGTTTTTTTCTTTTTCTTTTTTTCTCTTATTACATCTAAATGTCGTATGTTCTAATATGCTTCAATAATAATAATAAAATAATAACAAAAAATATGGTTTCTGGGTGTTGGATTTAACTAAAATTAATATCTTAAATTTTAAACTAATTAAAAAAATATAATAATTAAATATTAAATGGTAAATGGCAACAATTAAATGTGTGTGTGTGTGTGTGGGTGGGGTGTATGTGTTGTTTTTAAAATAATTTTTAATGCATTTCAATGATCAATCATAAAAAAATAAAAAAAATAAATAAAAAATAAAAAAAAACCAGAATCCTGGCTATATGAAAGATAATTTTATCATAATCATTGAATCCCATCATATTGCTGATATAGGCGATCAAGATAATGTGAGTGTAATAATTAACCCTTCAAGTAGTTTGTTTGCTTTTATTTTGTTTTAACAAAATTGTAATCATTTTTGGCCCATAATCATAGTCAAACAATAAAGTCGGTTCTTTTTAAAAACAACCTAAAAATTAAAAGCTGTTACTAAAAATTTTAGTACTATAGACAAAGGTTTTAAGTTGAATCAACTTTAACAGGGTATCACCAATATTTCAACTAGTATTTGTATACAATATGCAGCAAAATATAAAAAAGTGACATTAAAAATAAAAAAAAAAACTGAAAAGTAATTTAAATTTTTTTAAAAACTCCTCGTCATCCAAATCAAAAGGTGTAAATCGTTGTTTGTATATTTTTAATTTTTTTCATGATTTAAGTCCCCGAGAATTTCAAAATCTCTGTAAACGTCTTGCAATGCAAACATTTTTTTTTAATTTGCTTATAAAAAAAATTTTTTTATTATAATTTATTGGGAATTTTTACTTAATTTTATTTTTATTTATGACAGGATATTTTTTGTTTTGTTTGTTTGATTTTCTGTTTCTAAATTATTTAAAAACAACTTCAGTATATTTAAAATTTGAAATCGACTTTTTCGCTAAAAATATATTTTAACTTGTCTAAAGTACGTATTAAAGAAAAATATACTTAAGTACTCTTAAAGTATAATTTTTTCTGACTATGATTATGGGCCTTAGTTTTTTTTTTTTTATGTAATTAAATATTGTTTGCAATTTATTTACATATACTTGTAAACAAGGTGGCCGCATTAGCAAATTTTGCTCATCATTTTCTTACAAATTATTTTTCTACCTTCAAGAAAAGTGAACTCAAATTGTTAATTGAAATAAATTTTAACATCTGCTGAGAAAATTCCCTAAAGCTGCCACCTTGTATAAATGTTTAATTTTATTTTCTTTTTAAGATAATTGGCTTTTATTAAGTAGTTTTAGAGATTTCATTACTTAATTGAATTTTTAAGATGTTGAAAAATCTGTTTCAATTTTACAAACAGTTGTAAAGCGCATGTACAAAGTAAAGAGAAAGAGAGAGAACGAAGTTTTATCAATGATATTTTATAAATGGCCCTTGTTATGGTTGTCAAATTTGTAGTGGAAATTCTAGACCACCACTCTATACAGCGTTGTCAACTTTTGAATTTCAAAAGCACTGAAACCCAGCCCAAAAAATGGTTATTTAAAAGAGAGCACTAAAATCTGAACCAGCACAAATTCAAATTTTTATTTTTCCCCAGGTCTATTTCATAATTTTTTAAGTAGTTAGTTACTCACGGCCTATCAATCCAATATTAAAAATAATTTTTCTGGAAAAAATTAAAAATTTCAATATCAATACTATTTCTTAATGTCATGATGTGTGTAAGACTTCATTAAAAACGGTTTGTTTTATATGATTAAAAATATAATTAATACAAAAATGTTCTTCAAATGTAATAGGGTTGTTACACTAGAGCACATCTTAGAGGAGTTCGTTTAAGATGTTTAAAATGCAAAAAAGTTGTTTACACTTCCAACATCTAACATCTATCATCAAAAAATAAAAGAAAAAAGACGCAAAAAAATATATTAAAAAGAATTTAGAAAAATCATTTGCGATCAAACCCATTTCTTTTGAATATTTGAAATGAATTAATGAAAAATTGACATTTTTCTAGTATTAGCACGAAAATTATCGAAAGATGTTGAGTGAAACAAAATGAGATAGAAATATCTTGTAAAGATGGTAGAAGATGTTGATTTTTTTTACATGTATTTATTTTATATGGGAAGATGTTGTCATCGCGCCGAATAGATGGAAGATGTTAAATGTGCTCTAGTGTAAAAACACTATAATATACATGATTTTACATTTTCAAAGATATCGTAGATATTGTGAAGAAAAAATGAGTTTTTGATGCAAAATTAAAAAAAAAAAAATTAAGCCTGAAACCAAATTATGGCCCTTGTTATCGAGCATGTTTTGTCGAAATTTGAAAATTATTTCATACAAAAAAATTTTAAATTCGTCTATACTCTGGGTCCAAATAAATCTAATAAAATCTATTGAAATTTTAGTTTTTTTATTGGATAAAATAATTGGAAAATTTCAATTGTATTTAGTTGTTCGATATCACTGGCACTGGTTCAAAAGTAGACTTTAATTTGTATACTTGTGTTATTCATCTTGTACATGCTGCTACAGCTAAAAACTTTGAAACAAGTTTTTCTGGGACTGTTATTAATTTAAATTTTTTCAATAATTAATTATTGTTGTGTTGTTTTTATTTTCTTTAATTTAAATTAAGGTACACGAACTGCCTCCAGAGAAAATGAAACTACGTGAAGTAGTTCATATTGATATTGCCAATGATCCCGTTACACCTGCGGATTACAAACCTGATGAAGATCCCACAAAGTAATTATTTATTAAGGTTCTATTTCTGTACCAACGAACAATATACAGAAATAGGCAGTGAATTAATTTTTATTTTCAATTAAAAAAAATAATATTTTTTTTTTTTAATTTTTCCAACTAGATTTAAATCGGAAAAGACCGGTCGTGGTCCTTTAGTTGGTGCCGATTGGAAAAAAAAAGTTGATCCAGTAATGACTTGTTATAAATTAGTGACTTGTGAGTTCAAATGGTTTGGTCTGCAGTCCAGAATAGAAAATTTCATACAAAAATCGGAACGAAGATTATTTACAAACTTCCATCGGTGAGTAACACATAAAAATGGTTGTTTTGCTTGTTGATGTAATACCACTTAAATAGAAATTTTTGTAAAATATGGACAATGATTTCTTTGAGTCATACCAATTGATTATTAACAACAATAGGAGTATTTACGCTTTGTAATATTTTTACAATTAATGCGTATTTACTAGAAATTTTACCTACAAAGCGTGAGTGACTTTTTTTCTAATAATTGTAAACTAATAAAATGTAAACAACTGTAATGCTAATATAAAAATTTTTCAAGTAGATAAGCTTGTTTTCAACACTTAAAACGTAAACATTACGGTTTATCTTAAACTAAAAGTTGGCTCCATTTAGCAACAATTGTAAAACGTATTTACATTGGGTTTTCATATATGTAGTAGCGGTCTTTGCAAGTTGGCAAAAAAAATTTCAAATTTTACACCTCACAACAACAAATTATATAAAACTGAGATTTGTACGGGTTTATAAAATACGCAAGACTGAAAATCATTGCAAAAAGCAAACTCAAAAAGTTTGCAACATCAAAACAGCTGAACGAAATAAACAGTAAAGTTCAGACTTGTACGGCGGTAGTAGGCGACATGTAAATTACCAACGTAGGCTTAAATCGAATTTAAGTTTGGTTAAGAAAAACTGCTAAAATAAATAAAAATTATAGTTTTATATAAAACTTCATGAGTTAAAACCAAATTTTAAGAAAGTTCATACAACAACTGGAGCTTATTTTGCATTGTAAATTTTAACGACGGTGCGGCGCGGCTTTAAGTTCCAAAAATGTACTGCGGCTTATCTAATGTCATACTCTGTTCTTTATACGCGTTCCATGTATAAAAAAAGAAAATAAACAAACAAAATGATGAAATTCAATTTCATTGAGAGCATTTTAAACTAGTTTTTTCTGATAACTTTGGCATTGCCTTGGTTCAAGAAGGATTTAATTAATTTGCAAATTTACTTTAAAGAAAAAAAATATACAGGAGTGTTTTTGTTCTATGAAATCAGCTGTGAAGATTTTTTTTGCCACTAGTATTTCTGAAGTGTTGTAGAAAATAGTAGGATAGTGCATTTAGTTGTTGTTGTGTGCAAAAAAAATTTCCACATATATTTTATTTTTACATTTGTACACTCGATACAAGGGACTTTACACTAAAGCGTGAACTCTGTTATATTTTTTACAACATAGTAAATTATAAAAAAATTAATTTTTGTAGTGCTTAATTCCAATTACACCTAATTCTCTTTTTACACGAATTTTATTTAGATGATGAACAAAATTATTTTGTTAATAAAAATTTCAATTTGAAAGAAAACGGGTTTTAATAATAATTATTATATACACCCTGATAACACCTTAATATAATTTGAAATAGAGAAATTGATATTCAGCCTTATTACGAGTGTCGTTGTCGAAGTCGAATTCACGACAAGGCCATATAAAACATATCACTGTTTTCGCCACGACAACGACACTCATAATCAGGCCTATTATTACAACTATGTGGTTATATTTTAGGTATGAATGGATTGTGGTTATGAAAAATTCTCGTATTCCATTTTCACAGTTGTTCGGTTTAAATACTTGATATTAACAAACATACAGTATCCCCAAATTCTACCGATGGGGAAAAAGGGATTTTTCCTAAAGCATCGCTCCAGCAAACCAGTGTCTGGGAATAATTTAAATTTTTCTTATTCAATAAAATTATTATACAATGAAAAAATTGTATAAATAAGAATCTTAAACAGCCAATACAAATTAATTTCCATATTAAAAATTATTATGGTGATGGTATTGATATTCCTTTTTTCCAAATTTAATTTACTCGAATTTTTTATAATATGAATTCAAATGTGTAAACGCTAAATAAATGAAGTGAACTCTAACAAGAATTTTTGAATAATTCTCTTTCTGCACGAATTATCTTGGAACGTATCTATCGTGTAAAAAGAGAATTAGGTGTATGTATTATATTTCATGATATACTCATGTTTAAAAATTTTTTTTTTCCATGAGAATATCATGAAAAATAATGCGTAGAATTGGAATTAAGCACAAAAAAATGACTAATTTGAGTTATATTTTTTTTTTAAATTTATCTGCTGCTCCTAATTTTATGTGTGTGTGTTTTTTTTTATTTTTCCAGCCAAGTATTCTGTTGGATGGATCGCTGGCACGGTCTGACAATGGAAGATATACGCGCTATTGAGGATAAAGTCAAAGAAGAACTTGACAAACAGCGTCAAGAGGGTGAAGTGCGAGGCACCAAGGCCGATAGTGATTAGGAACAATATTTTTAAATAATAACACAGTTTAAAAGCAGAAAAAAAATTATAATAAAATTAAAAAAAATGATAAATTTAAAGTAAAAAATGCTACAAAAAAGATTTTCAAATAAACCATAAAGACGTATTAATAACAAAAAATGCTATAAATAGAGAAGACGAAAAAGAAGAGAACATAAAAAAACAATAGCAATAAAATTACACAAAATATAAAATAGCGTAGATAAATGGCACTATATTCCTTCCTAAAAAAAAACCTTAAACAAAATAAAAACAATTTAAAAAAATATATAAAAAAAATTATACAATATATAATACAAATGACAAAATTGGTTTTTGTAAAACATTGACAGCATTTACGTTTATGTATACAACATGTGTATGTGTATTACTGTCAACAACAACAATAAAGAATTTACTGTTTTTAGTATTAATTAAAAGTACTATTTACAATATGTATACTAATAACATAATTAATTATTTATTATTGCTGATGAAATGCAAAATTTTATTTTGTTTACTTTACTTATGCTCCTACTTCCCCTAATGATGATTTGAATTATTGTTTTTTTTTTTTAATTTATATTTCTTTTTCACTGGTTAAGTTCCTTTTTAATTCTAAAGCTTGACTTTTTTTTTTCTTAAAATTATATTTTCAATTTAATTCAATACAATTTTATTTTATTATCAAAAAAAAAAAAAAAAAAAAAAAGAAATGTTGCACTGCGTTTCTAGTTAGTTTCTAGTTTTAGTAGCATTTACTACTATTAAATACAATTTAGAATACCAAGTATGAGAGAAACATTAAAATTAGCACATAAATAATACAGCAACACTTGACTGTTTGTTTAATTTTTAAAGAAAATTCATACTAATCATGAACACCAATATTGTAACAACAAGAAGTTTTAATGAATTAATTATTAACAAGCAAACAAAAACATCCAAGCAATAGTTTAAGTTAAGAATTAAATATTTAGTGAATCCACATAAAATACAAAACATTTTTAAAATATTTATGTATGCACTACATGTAAATGAAAGTAAAAAGAGAAGAAGAAGAAAATACACACCCACACACAGACGAAATGATACTTCATATTTTAATCCTAAGAGAGCCTTTAACATTTATTAAGTCAGTTGCGCAGGTATGTATTTTTAAATTTTCTTTTTAAAAACTTTCTAATATTTTGTTTCATTTACTCACTCACACAATACAAAACACTACAAGTCAGAAACATCAAGTCCCACACACACACACACACAGAGAGAGAGTAGAATGAAAGACCAAAACGAATTTCAAAGTACTGAAAAACAAACAATTCTTTTTCCCTTAACCCGATCAAGAGACTTGCGCAACTGACTTTCCAAATGTTAAACCTTTCTAATATGATATTTTTAATATTTTTTTGGTTACTATGGATGTACTTTTTTAGGTTCTTTTTTTTGCAGATTAAGAAATAATTGTCGATTTTACTTAAAACAAGTTTATATAATTTTTCATTGTAGAAAATAAATGCTTCGAAATACTTTAAACTCAGAGCTCAAATGATCGCATTCGATATCGAATAAAGGCGTTCGAAATATTAAGTCTTTGCTCGTTATTGAATGTTACGATTTGGAATCAGTTTTTGAGCATGTGTATCAGCATAAAGTGTGCATGTAGTTTTTCACAATATTTTTAATTAATAACACTGGCCAACAATGGTTTTGGTGGTGATTCAAACTGTTATTATCTATTTCGATTCGAATCGAAAAGGCTTTCGAAGAGAATTTTCAATTTGAAAAAAAAATTAACATTTTTTAAATTAACTTCAAAATTGTTAATGGAACTCTGCAGAATTTTAGAAAGTTCTACATATTAGATTTAGTTTCGAAAGTCGTTTCGATTCAAATTGAGATTTGTCGTTATATAGAAAAAAGAAGATTAAATTTGCAAATAATACGTATGGATCGGTTATAAAATTACCTTTAAATTATATTTAAAAATTTTTTTTAGCAGTCTTATAGTTTCTGACAGATTCACAATAGTTTGTCCAAAAAAAAAAAAAAAAAATGTTTTTTCAAAAAATATTTTTTTTAAAATCATTAAAAATCTAAAATGAATTAAATCTTAAATTTTGTTTTTAATGTGCTTACCTACATATCATACTAATAAAATGAACTAAATTTCATTGTTTCACAAGTTTTAAGTTTATTCGCATTTTAGTGGTAAATCAAATTATAAGACGTAACTTCTTCTTTTTTCCATATAACGGGAAATCCCGAGAACTTCATTTAGGAGAAAAAAAGTGATTTAAAGCGATTGGTCCTCAAATTGATCATGAAATATCAGATAGCACAAAAAAATTCATTTTGTAGGCCTGTGTAATGTGACACTTTGGCAACCATAATAAGAGCCAATAATTTCCTTTTAAAACCTCCTATCTTTAAAAAATCGAAATTGTTTGTTTTAAGTGAATTTTCTTATGCAAAAAGAAATCTCTTTCTTACAGAGTTTATGAGTTCCTAGAATTTAATTCAGCTGATAGCAAAATATATTCACTGCTATTATGTAAGTTATCCATGTATAGTAACGAGAAGGACGACATAAAAACGCAGTATTTTTTTTTACAGCGACTCAAAGCCTTTGCAGCAAATTTGTTTAAATTTAATAAATAATAAATTTCCCTGAAAAAGACCTTCAAAAGAAAGTCGAAATACTAGAAAATTAAAACAAAAATAATTTTTATTGAGATCTTAAGCTTGAATAATATTTAAAATTGAGAAAAAAAAATTATAAAAATGTAAAACAATTTTAAAAACTAATTGCTGAACAAGAAAACAAGCAAAGTTTAGCAAGACGGTTTTATAGAGGCGCAACTCCCAGCAATTATTTATTGAGGGTAAAAAAATGCTTAGAGTTACAGCACTATTGTTATTAAAGAAGCAGGTCAATAAACGCCAAAGTTTGCGCGATTAATCTAACCCTCTGAAGTTACCGGGGGGGATTACTTTGCAATGAAACCAAAACAATGGTGTATTTTAAAGGCGTTTGATCGTTTACCTTACGTATTTGTCTAATAAAAAACAATTTTAGCATTTTTACTCAGTCATTCATCTTTATAAAAGATATGAAGAGAGTACAAAAAGGAATTGTCGAGTACGAGCAAGTTTGTACCCCTTTCGATTCTTCTTTCCTTTCTCTCCTACAAAGTCAAGAATTGCCCAACTAAAATTGCTGTGTGTGGTCCTGGTCTAAGCGTAACCGCTACTTTTTGGCAAATATTTTCTAAAAAATTTAACTAATTTAAGCGAATATTTCTCCGAAATACGAGTATATGTAGACGACAGTAGCTTCATGATTGCCGTATTTACATTGTGACTTTCGTAGCAGCGACAAACGTTGTAGTTTCTTTTTAGGTTCCTTCGCTAATTACGGTGGAATTACACTGTAGGTGTTTTGTAGCAGGGACTTTTTATGTTAAACTTGCTACTATTCATTGATTAATTCGTAACAATAACTTCGTTTTAATTTATTTCTGTATTTTGTGGATTTTTGTTTTATGCATTGCAAATATTTCTGGTTTTTAAATGCAACGTTGCCAATTCTGAAAGATATACAAGCCAAATTTTTAACACCACAATTTACGAATAAATCCAGAAAAACAAGTTTGTAGCAATAACTTTCAGTTCGAGCTACTTGTTTACCTCGCACCAACAAACTCACTTTAGCAGCATTATGTCGCTTTTGAGAAACCCAAGATGTAAAGAGGGTAAAAGTGAATAGAAAGTCCCCAGTGTCTTACATAATAGGGGTGATTCTTTTGTTTTATTTTGGTTAATTTCTGGATTACTTTAGAATAGACGTAAAAACAACAGCACCGGTAACACTGTGCGACAACAAAAACAAAAAAATACCTGGGAAGTGATATTTCTTTTCTGGTAGGTGCTGTAGAGTATAACCGGGTTTTCGTGGCTTTAGTTGAATATGGACCGATTTGAAATTTCTCAACGGATTTGGAAAGGAAACATTAAGTCCGTTTGAATGGTATATATATCATTTAAGTAAACTTGAGAAATCTGTGCGTATTTCTCCCCCAAATTAATTTTTTTTTAGTTTTTTCGCCATTTTTCAATTTTAAAAACGTTTTTGCACAGTATTTTATAAAGAAAATCATGCATTAAGGAATGAAAAACCGGTTTTTTAGCCGTAACTCAAGATTTTGGGTGTGTTTGGCAAATTCTAAAAACAGATTCTTGTTATACTCAACAGCACCTACCAGGAAAGTAATATCACTTTCCAGGTATTTGCACTTCATTCTTTTTTGTCGCACTGTGTAAATTATCTTAAAGACTATTACTACTACTATTACTACTGCTATTACACAACAGCTAATTAAACATAATCAATAGTCGCTTTAAATTATGCTTTTAAGAAAAACGTTTATTGGCTGCACACAATGACCAATAGATTTTTTTTTTTCACTTACTAGAAAAGTTATTTTTAAAATATGATATTTTAAATGAATTAAAAAGCCACCAAATAGAAATAAATATTTGAAAAGCTAGAATTTCAAGTCATGGTCTAGGACCTCTTTTTCCCACCCCCTTTACTTTAGGCTACAATAACTTTTTTATATTTTGAATTAATTTTTTTTATATAGAAAATATTAGCGTGACTATGATTATGTGCCTATAAAAAAATAAAAAAAAAAAAATACAAATACACAGTAAATAAACACTTCAGCCAAATTCATAAAAGCATTTCATTTAATAAGCGTTTAATAAACAAATTTCCCATTCGAAATTTCTTATAAAAAAAAAAAAACATTGAATTCTGTAATTATTTTTATTTTTTTTCATTGATTATTTATATAAGTTTGCTTTGATTTTTTTTTTGTCAATTCTTTGTATTTTATTTTTTCTCAGAGCACTTAAAAATTAATTAATAAAAAAAAAAAAGAAAAGATCAACAGCAAAACAATATGTGTTATTTGTAATTGTTAGCTTAGTTTATAAGCAAATAAAATAAAATTTTATTAAATTAAAAGAATGCATAATATTCCGTATAAAAAAAAATACATAAAATATTTTTCAATATTGACACAATGATAATTAAATAGAAGAAACAGTGTATAAAAGTTATTTAAAATAGAAATAAAAATTAAATTTCGACTAGTCCATGCAGTACAATTTATGTACTGATTCAGCAGCATAGTTGTAAATGTCAGTGTTACCAAAATAGGATTGTGGGATTTTTTTTTAAATCTTCTGATCAATCATTTCTTTAATGCGATTTAAAGAAGATATTATGGCGTTTTCTTTTCAAACAAAAATGTTGCATATATGCTGCCATCCCCAGAATGTTTGCGTTCTATCAATATCACATTCTGTTCTCAACATGTTGCACATAAAAGGTGCACTCAATTTATAAGTGAGGATCAGATACTGCCCTTTTTTACAACTGTGTCAACTACTTGTTTATACCATTAAGTAAATCATTCAATTTGTATTTATGTTTTGCCTTCAAATTTTATTAATATTGAAAAATAATTAATAAGAGAAGAAAAATATGAGTTATGCTATGCCGAACATATAAAAAAATTTGACATATCGGTGTAGAAGTACTCAGATTTGAGAAAATCCTACAAAGTGGGCGTGGTCTACTTTAATATGCATAAAAATTTAAGTTGGGTTTTCACTAAAATATAAAATTTACTCTAAGAATCGTACTCATAGAGTAAAGGACCGTGCGAGACCGGGTAAAAACAAGGAGTAGATACATAAACCAGATGCCAACTGCAGCGCCATCTGCCGGGCGGTTTTGTGACGCTAAACCTTCCAAGGCGTAACTCAAAGGCATACAAGAAATTCAATTAAATTGGTCCAGCCGCTTAGGAGGAGTGCAATTTTATACATTAAGATAGGAGATTCAACCTTTTCTCCGTTACGAAATTCTTCATAAAAATCCATTGCTTGATTTGAGTCTATCGAAATTTAGTCAGGTCACCAATTGTGTCTATTCTTGCCACATCTACCACCTTAAACTCTCTTACCAGGTATGAAGAATTGTAGCTACAGCTTTTACCTTCGTATCTGGATCGGGGGCTCTGCTCTCATACGTTTTGGGTCTGCTAGATCTATGCCGTGTTTATTCTAACTACGCTTTGTTACATTCTCTGTGGACTGGAAAATATACACATTAATAGAACTAATAGAAGTGCCTAGGGTTTCCTTTCTTCCTCTTTGTCAATATTTGCTTGATTTCCTATTTTTTCTTTAAAAAAAAGTTTAGAAATCCTACTTTCTTTCTATTTTACATAACTTTTCTTTTTAATTATCATTGTATCAATATTACTGTTATATGTATTTATCAATAAAATTTTTTTCAATATTAAAAAACAAAAGAATAAAAAAAATCTTGGAATTAATGAAAAACGTTAAAACAATAAATTAAAAATCTATATGTATATTAAAAAAAGAAAAATAAAGTAAAGCTACAAAAGTACATATATAAAAATTAGTTAAAAATTTATTTAATTTAATTTTATTCTCTGTTTCTTCTAACATTTTTTTCTGAAGGATTTTTTTATATTTAGCATTTTCTTTAAATTATTTTTTATAAAATGGCACAAAATGTCCTTTTTTTTCAGTAAATCTGACTATGACCGTAGTCGTAATAAACTACGACAACAGCACTTGTAATCAACCTGAATTTCTTACTTGTTGTTTTGTAAAATATTAAAAAGAAATATTTTAAATGCTCTTCGGTTCAGAACAAAATACCAACTTTAAATGTCTCTTCTCTTCTGTAAAATCATGATTTTTGATTAATGACACTTTCAAAGAAATTTATCGAATTTTTCTTTAATTTTTGATTAAAGTGCAGGGCTGCTAATACGTATTTTTGCTTGGCTACATTTTTCAAAACTTTCATTACCTTTGTAGAACTTCTTTGTTTTTTAAATATCGTACAGCAAAACGTAGTCGGCCACTAAAATTTTCTATTTGTCTTAGAAGAATTTTTTTAAAACAAGTTTTTTTTTTAAATCAAACTTTTTTTAATTCAAAAATTTCTTATCAAAAGTATTTTTTCTATAAATTTTATTTTGAGTTTTATAATGGATTATTTTTCCTATAAAATCATGATTTTTGAAATATGACACTTTCAAAGTAAATGGGCGATTTTTTTTAAAGTGCAGCCAATTGTATTTTTGCTTGGCTACATTTTTCAAAACTTTCATTGCTTTTGTAGAACTTCTTTGTTTTTTAAATATCGTACAGCAAAACGTAGTC
Source organism: Thelaira solivaga (assembly GCA_947397855.1). Lineage (NCBI taxonomy): Eukaryota > Metazoa > Arthropoda > Insecta > Diptera > Tachinidae > Thelaira > Thelaira solivaga. The sequence continues at coordinate 79,941,153 of OX377610.1, forward strand.
GGCCACTAAAATTTTCTATTTGTCTTAGAAGAATTTTTTAAAACAAGTTTTTTTTTTAAATCAAACTTTTTTTTAATTCAAAAATTTCTTATCAAAAGTATTTTTTCTATAAATTTTATTTTGAGTTTTATAATGGATTATTTTTCCTATAAAATCATGATTTTTGAAATATGACACTTTCAAAGTAAATGGGCGATTTTTTTTAAAGTGCAGCCAATTGTATTTTTGCTTGGCTACATTTTTCAAAACTTTCATTGCTTTTGTAGAACTTCTTTGTTTTGTAAATATCGCAAAGCAAAGCGTAGTGGGCCACTTAAAATTTTTTAAAATCTAGCTTTTTAATAAAAATTTTTGCTTTAAATCAAAAATATTTTATTAAATCAAAATAATATTTTTTATCAAAAGTATTTTTAATTAAAATGGCTATTTTGTTAAGCTTGAGGTCTTATTTTTCAAAAATTTATTTTTATATCGATATTTCGCTCCAATTTTTGTAGCTTCTTCAGGATATAATTATAAATTAATCAAATTATTAAAAATACATATTTCAAAAATTTTCTTGACAAAACTAAATTAGGGTGTTCAATAATAAGGTCATCCCAAACAAAATTTGAAAAATATTTAAAAGTAATATGTTAAAAATGTATATATAAAACAATTGTTATAAAAATGTATGTGTTAAATGAATTATGTATGTATGTAACAAGTAACAATTAACATAATTTTTTTTTTTGTGAATTTTTTTTTAATTAAAGTGCAGTCAATATTTTTTAAATCAAGTTTTTTAATAAAATTTTTTTCTTTAAATCAAAAATATATTTTATTTTGATTTTTCTAACGAATTATTAAAAAAAAAAACAATTTTCCTGTAAAATTATGATTTTTGATATATAACACTTTCAAAGTAAAAGGGCGAATGTATTTTTGCTTGGCTTAAATTAAAAAAAATTTTTTTAAGAAAAATTTTTTTTTTTTAATTTTTATTTTGATTTTTATAATGGATTATTTTTCCTATAAAATCATGATTGTTGAAATATGACACTTTCAAAGTAAATGGGCGATTTTTTTTTTGACTAAAGTGCAGTCAATATTTTTTAAATCGAGTTTTTTTAATCAAATTTTTTTCTTTAAATCAAAAATATATTTTTTAAATCAAAAAAAAATGTTTTTAAATTAAAAATTTTTTTTAATTTTCATTTTGATTTTTCTAACGAATTATTAAAAAAAAGGAATTTTCATGTAAAATCATGATTTTTGATATATAACACTTTCAAAGTAAATGGGCGAATGTATGTAGTTTTGCTTGGCTTAAATTAAAAAAATTTTTTTTAAGAAAAATATTTTTTTCTATAATTTTTCTTTTGATTTTTGTAATGGATTATTAAAAAAAAAAATCATTTAACCTTCAGATCATTTTTATTAATTATTTTTTATAAATTATAATTTTATTATTTTTATTTCGATATTTAGTTACCTCTTTGTGTAGCATCTTCAGGAAAGAGATAAATAAAAAGGCAGCGTAGTATCGAAATAAAAATAATGAAATTTTATTTTATAAAAAATAATTAATAAAAATAATCTCCAGCACAAACCAATTTATTTAAATTACAAAATGCAAATAAAAAGATCGAATAATAAGATTTTATAAAAAAAAAAAACAGTTTAATTAAGAATTAAATTATTTAAAACAGTGTGAACACATTTTTTTATTTAAGCTTATTAAGTTTTTAATCTCCATTTTAACTTTATTTTGATTGTAAATTTGATTTTTAGTCTTTCGATTTAGTATCTCTCATTTACTACAATAGAGTTAAAATAAAAAAAATCTGGGGGGCCCGCAATATATGCGATGCGAAAGCAGTTTCGATACGAAAGCTAAATGTTTTGTGTTTGCTCTTTGGCTATCGCAAAATTTCGACGTTAACATGCACTTACGCATTACAGAGCGGGGTATTACCAAACAAATGCAAAAAGTAAACGATCAAACACATTAAAGATTCGATTTCGTACCGTTTTTTTCGCATCGCAATACAGAGTAACCCTTTGGTTACACATTACGGCATTTGATATCTTCGACATTTCAATGTGTGTATTTTAAATGGAAATTTCGTTTCGTATGTCTTAATTTGGCTCCTGATTGTACAGTAGAGCCATTTAAAGTTTATCAATTTGCAGGCTTTTGTTATGGGAAACATGTTTAACCCTAGAATACTAGTTTGCATTTTATTAACTTCTAAAAACAATTTAATGAAATATTATTTATTTTCTAATAATTAAATGCAGAATTTTTTTTTAATAAAAAAAAAAAATATTTTAAAAGTCAAAAAAAGTAGCCTCATAGGCGAGGCTTAGTTTAAAGCGTTAAGCAAAAAAGGTTTAGTTATCTAGGGTTAATATTTTATTCTAAAAAGAAGAGTGTTTGAAATATCTTCACAGAATACAAGGCCAGTAGTGCGATTCAGTACCTTTTATTACGAACATTCGTATCGAAAAAAAGTATAACGATATTTTATCGAATTCGGTATTCAGTAACTTTTCGATAAAAATCGTCATTTGCGATGATTATTTATGTGCTGTTAACTACGTCGCAAAGTTCATATAAAAATGCAGTTTGCGGAATTTTTATCGTACCAAATATTTTTGTCGGAAAGTTACTGAATACCGAATTCGATAAAATATCGTTATATTTTTTTTTCGATACGAATGTTCGTAATAAGAGTTACTGAATCGCACTACAGGTATTAATAAAAATAAAAGTTTTCAGTTCTTTTTACTTTTTTATATGGTTTTCTATGCCCTGAATTTATATTCGTGGCCCATTTGGCTCCAGAAGTCAAGACGTTTCAAGTCAATAAAAAAAATGATAAAAATCGCTAAAAAAAATTGACAACTTTTGTAATTTACTCGAAATTTAAGGCCTATAGAGCAACACTTGCTACGAATAAGCATTCAGAGCCTCCAAAAACTGTATAAAAAGTAGTATTTTGATTAATTTAAAAATACATTTTTTGACTTGTGACACTATTGAAAGAAATGAGCGATTTGGGTTTTTATTTTATTGCTAAATCTCAAGAGTTATAGTATTATTATGAATTCTAAACAAGAGTACTACTTTCTTTGGTCTCTATCCCACCCCGTTGCCCTTCCCAATGATTAAAGATATTGGGTCATAATCATAGTTAGAAAAAAGTAGACTTTTATTAAGGGCTGACTTTTGTTCATAAGAATTATATGAATTTAAAGTCATTTTTAAAAAGATACCAACTTTAGTGTGACTATGATTATGGCCCCTTCAATTTTAATTAACTTATGCTCCCATCATTCCTGTCAACTCCAGTGATTTACACAGCCAATGAGTAGTTTCGTCGACTGGTCTGTTCTCATTGCTTAAATAGTCCCTTTTAATTGTTGGGTAACTCTCATTTAAGCTGAAGCAGGTTTAGTTAAAAAAAAAATCCAAGCACCAGATTACGGCATGCGAAAGCGATCGAAATTTCAATACAATTTAAAAAGAAATTTCAATCGATATCGAAGGTCTTAATTTAAATCCAGGGGGATTATTCTGTATGGAAATGCCAAAAAAAAAACGGTACGAAATCGAATCTTTAACAGAGTAGCCTCTCAGGCAGGGTGCGTACATATACTATTGAAACCAAGTTCCCTGCCGGCCAAAAATTACTTGCTGCATGTAGTTTCATGTTGTTTAGGTTAATTTTTTTTTTAAGAGCGCTAGGTCCAAATCAAAGTATTTCTTATCGAATGAAAACTATTGTAATTTTAGTATTTTTGCATGAAAAAATTTCCAAACTTCGACAAGACGATTTAAAAGCGCCAAACTTATTAATAATTTCTTATCAAATAAGTAAATAATTTTCATGTTTTTTTTGTTTGTGCCATTTTATTTATAGAAATTCTCACTACAAAGTCTTTCAACTTTTGCGGGTACTTGTTGCACTTAAAAAAAAAATAAACACATACAAATAACATTAATATTCATTGCTAACCGTATATTTAATTAAAAAAATATATATATATAACACTATAATTATTAAAAAGAAATAAATAAAAATTAAAGGTGTTAATGTTTAATCGATATTATTAAATATTAAAAAGTAAATTTATAAAAAGATTGCAAAAATATTTAAAAAATTTAATACATTAAAAATATATACATACAGATATACAAATTGCTGGCAAAAATTCTTCAAATTATTTTTTACTAAAATAAACACACAAAGGAAAGTTGCTTCATATTATCAGTACACAGGAGAAAATAATTTTAAATTAACAAAAAGAAAAAAAAAATATTGAAACAAGTTAAAAGAAAAAATTATATAAAAATAGTATCATAAAAAAAACAAACATGATTATAACAAAAATAATGTATAATTGTCATTTTAATTAAAAAAAAAAAAAAAAACATTAACAAAAAATATAAACAATTTATTTAAATTAATTTAAAAATTATAGATAAATAAAATTAACAAAATAATCAATGAAAACAAAAATTAAAATGTTTATTTATTTGTGGGTGGTTGAGTGTGCACTCAATTTTTCATTTTTCATTACAATTATAATTTCATTCATTAAATTTAAAGAAAGTTAAAATTAATCGTTTTTTGAATGAAATCTTAAGACAAATGATGGCAAGGTAACAACAATTAAAAAAAAAAAAATTATAAAAAAAGAAAAGAAAAAATAACATGTTAAGCAAGGTGAATTTATATTATTTCATCATTGTTGGATTTTTAAAATGAATAACAAACAATTCAAATATGTTTAAACAGTATGAAGTTTTATTGATGAAATGAAATTTTCTTTTGTAATAATTTTATACAGAAAATTAGAAAACAAAATTCATAACCATATTAGATTTGTTATGTTTGAATTAAGATTAACTCAAACAGGTAATTATTTCAACAATCATGATTCAGGCGAATTATTACAATAAATAACAAAGACCTATTATTTTTATTTAAATTGTCAAAATTTTTAACCCATTCTAAGATTCATAAAATTAAAATAATTTTCTTTCACAATTTGCACAAACAAACAAATTATTTTTCAAGCTTGCAAGAAATTCAAATTATAAATTAACATAAACTTTAATATAACAGCTAATTCGCTGATGCTGCTCTTAGTTATTTGTATAACAATAACAGCAAATGTTTAGCTGTGCATTTGATTAGTACAGTTACCAGTTGGGGATTACTACAATATAACACTTAAAAAGGTTTTAAAATTTGCTAAAAGCGAATGTTGAACAGCATGAATTTAGTTCTTTTTTTAACAGTCAGTGGCTAAGCAATAATTTCAAAAAGTGAATAACATAGTGTACATATCGTCATATAAATTCATAAAAGCCCTAAGTTATATTAAAAAATTTATAGAAGTGAAACATGCTTAAGCTAATTTTCTATCTTATTTGTTTTCAAAAATATAAAAGACAAACAATAATTTTTTTTTGCACAAATACATTAATAAAAATATTTTATTTATTTTGATAAATTTTATAATGTACGTATAATTGTAAGTATGTGTGTATATGTATGTACTTATGTTTGTTTGTATACAGCTAACATCAATGTTTTGTATTAGGAATCAAAATTTTATAGTTAATTCGTTTATGCCTTAATCGGTCAGCCAAAAGAAATTACGTATTTCTTCTTCGTTTGAGGGTCGGCAATGTGGGGGTCCACCGTCGGGTGCTCCTTCGGCAATTAGTGCGTTGCGCAATGTCCGCATAGTCAACATGTTACGCTGAGAGGCAACATTTAAATCAATCAAACGTTCTGGATAGTGAACACCAACCAAACAATTAAATTGTTTTTGTATTTTTAAAGGCATGCGCCAGGGTTCATGGCTGTTAAAAAAAAGAGTTTGATAAATTTAATAAAATTTTTGTCCGAACAACATTTTTTTTCTCACAAATATTTTGTTTTTAATTTGTAGTTTTGAAATGTCTCTTACAAATAGAAAGATAAACCACGTAAAAAAAAACAATTGTGTAAATAGTGAAATTTTACATAAGGCATGAATACGACTCACTCATGGCCTTCGACCTTGAATACAGCGACATGTGTACTCGTATGTAACTAATTTAATGTAATTTTAATTTAATATTTTATAACCAAAGTGTGCTTACATAAATTCCTTAGGTACTTCGGCTAATTCAGGTACATATTGTTTGATGTACTGTCCTAATGGATCTAATCTTTTGGCCAAAGCTACTGGGCAAGTGACCAGAGATGAGTCAAGCAAACTCTCAAAAGCTGATGAACTAACCCACATCCAGTTGCCGGCACATACTGACCAATCAGCATCGAGTAAGTATTTTAAAAAATACCTTAAACCGTGTTCCCAATTTTGCCAAAGACCACCACGAGTTAAAAATGTTGCCACCGTATTACGAAGAGTATGATGTAACCAACCCTCTGCCAATAGTTGGCGCATGGCTGCATCAATTAATGGAAAACCGGTTTGACCCATGGCCCAACGTTTAAGGTGTTCATGATTTGGTTCAGCCCACGGTATATTCAAACAAATTTCATTATCTGTCATGCGATCATAGTTGTTATTATTGACAGACATGGTGTAGAAGTATTCGCGCCATATCAATTGGCCTGTAATGTGAGCCCCACCAGGCATGTGTAGTCCCATGTCTTGGGCTTGCAGTTGTACATTCTTGAACAAGTCATGTACATTCCAATAAAATTTGCGTACCGACAAGCAACCAAATCTGAGATGAGCGCTCATAGACTTGGGAGATTCCAAAATGTTGGGTTTTGCTTGATTAGGCAGATAATAGCCGCATTGAAAAGCATTTTCTTCCACCTTTAAGCGCTGATCTAAATGTAACAGAGCCTGAGTTTCGCCACCGATCCACTTAACTCTCGCCAAATAGCTCAGGTTATCGGGATAAACATTGAAATCCTCCGGTGTGGGAAACTGAACAGGTAAAATTTAAGTTTATTAGTGAATTAAGCAAATAATTCACAACATTAACAAAAAACCATAACAATTTTTGCAGTTTTTCTAAATGTTTTAGATGCAGCTAAAGTTTTTTTTTTAAAAAGAAATTTTTTTCAATATTTATTTTTGCATGTGGAAACATTAGTTTTTTCTGTTCCTTAAATGTAATTGTAAACATTGTACTCAAAATTGAATTAATTCAGTAATAAATGCTGCAATTCTCTTTAAAAAAAATAGCAAGTAAATCAATTACCTCTAAAAACACTTTCAATTCCTCAATGAGTTTTTCACTTAACTTGTGAAATTTAACATCTTCCCAATCTGGATTTGGCACCGGTCGTGGTGGTAAACCAATTATTTGTACAGTGTGCTAATTTCAATTAATTAATTTAATTGTTTTAAAATCTAATAAAAATATTTTTGTTCTGTTTCTTTACCAAAAACATTTGATAAGTTAAGGGTGGTATACCGCCATTTGTATCAATAACCTTTTTAGGATCCCATAGGGTGTGTGAGATTCTTTCAATGCACGTTATACCCAATTCATGGCAGAGCTTTTTTACAGAATTATCACGCCTATTCCAAATTGGTTCACAATCTTGTTCAAAACACAATTTTTTAATGCCGCATTGTTCATGCAGACGACGAAATATTTGTACCGGATTTCCTAGCATCACATACAAGCGTCCCAGTGATAAGCTAACACGTTGCAATTGATCATGAATGTCCTTTAGGGAGTCAAGAAGAAATTTTAAACGATTATAACCCACACTTTGAGTGCCTGTAAAAAGGAAGTTTTATTAATATTTTTTTTTAAATATTAATTTGTAAAAATAAAATTATAGTTTTATATCATTCGCTGTAAATCAGAAGTTAGTTATTCTTCGTTCGTTTGTCTGTCTCTGTGCATATTCAAATCAATTTGTAGAAAATTCCATCGATCCATAAATGGCTCAGCCAAAAGCTTTAAGGTCAACTACATTTTTTAGGCTTTTTCTTAGAAAAACATAATTTTTAATTAAGAATTCGGTATGCAGTTCTAAGAAAAAGGACTTTGTAAAGATCTATTTTAAGTTTCATTGAAGTCAGTTTATAAATGAGCGGGGTTTTTCAAAAAAACAACCTTATTACAATTTTAATGACTCTTTTCGGTTTTCATTGATGTTTTTCTCTTTTCTGCTCAAGCAAAAATCCAGAGTTCATAAAAAATTTTAAAAATTCTCCAAAATTATAAAGCATTTCTAAAATAAAACTTGAAATTTGTTTGCGCTAAATGGTCACTTGAATCACAAAACACATTACAAGCAAATCCTACCGTAATAACAAATCATATTGGTATTGGCAACTCTATTAAAATTGCCAAAAAATTTAGATCACTTGAAGTGATCATTAAAATCGGTTGTTCTAAATTTCTTTCCCCTCTTAAGTGAATTTAAAAGTGTAATAAAATGTTTAATTAGCGTAAAAGTAATAAAATATTAGTTTTTCTATAAAATTAAATAATAAATTGAGTGGAAACTGTGAAAAAAAAATGTGACACTTTAAATATTCAATAAAAATTATTTACAGCTTAAAAAGAAATTTGCAAATTTTGTATTTTGATTTTGCATTGCTAAGCCTTTGGTTTTTTGTTTACTTTTTTCTTGCATGTGTGGCCGATGGGTCTCTCTTATAGAGAAGAAATGTAGCTGAGCGTGTGTGTATAATTGTGGAAGCATGAGAATGAGTTGTGTTTGTTGTAGCTTAACTATTTAAAGGAAAATAAAAATAATCAAAGGCAAAGCAACAATAAAATCATAATAGTAAAGCAGAGCATTTAATAACAATTGTTTTTGTAATTATGTAAAAAAGAAGTAAAAACGTAAGTTTTTAGTGTGAATCAGTGTTGCCACAAATTAAAATATTTATTTTAAAAGAAAACAGGTAACGGTTCAGTTAAATAAAAGAAATTAAAAACAAAACATATCATTTTATATAAAATTAAAGCTTTCCCATAAAAAATTATATTTAGCATTAGATAAATATACCGAGTTAAGTATGTTTTTACGTAAGCCCTTACGGTTCTTAGTATTTGTTAATATCTTTTCATATTTATTAATTGCCTTAGGAGACATAAAATTGCATAGGTATAAATTTGCATAAATACGTAGATTTCTCCATGGGATATATATCATTTTAAAAGAGAGGTCGTCTAGATTTGTAATCTACCGCCCAAATACTCAAAAGTTACTTTGGATTATTAAAAACAATTTTTTTTTTTATATTTCCATATACCCCAGTCCTGTTGCTCTGAGGGATTTTAGCAACTTTATTTTATTTATATTTTTGTATTGACATTTGAGGAATTTTTATTTATATTTGCAATTGAATACAATTGCGGAATTCACGCTTCAGTGTAAAGTCCCTTGTATTGAGTGTACAAATGTAAAAATAAAATAAATGGCGAAATTTTTTTACACACAACAACTAAATGCGCTATCCTACTATTTTCTACAACATTTCAGAAATACTATATGAAAACCCAATGTGAATACATTCTACAATTGTGTAGAACAGCTGTAGCTAAATGGTGGCAACTTTTAGTTTGAGATAAAAGTGCTGAAAATAAGCTTATTTACTTGAAAAATGTATATATTAGCATCACAGTTGTTTACATTTTATTAGTTTACAGTTATTAGAAAAAAGTTGCTAAAATTTCCCATATATATACATTAATTGTAAAAATATTTCAAACTGTGAATGCCCTAACGAATATTAAGGTGTATAATTTTTCAATTTACTATTAATCACTCAACTTATTTTATTTTTCTTAAATTTTTGCAAAAAAAAAATAAGTTGTGGTTACATATGCATTTTTCGTATTGAAATTTATGGTTTTGAGTTCCCAAAAAAGAAATTTTACGTGACATTTCTATTCTTTTTATTAAAGATTTAAAATGCAGTTACCCGAGCACTTAAAAAAAGTGCATAGAGGTGCACGTGGATAACTATTCTTTAAAAAAAATTTAGCAAAATCGGTCCAAGACTTCATATATGTACACCAAATATGTGGGCGTAAAAATGGACGTAGTCTATTTCTTCACTAAAAACTTCATTTGGATCATTAAGAAGATTAAAAAAATTAGATGAATCGGCCCAGCCGTTCTCCGATTTTAGATAAATTTAAAATGTGGGCGTGTTCAATTTTTCTCTCTTTCAAAAAACCTAATTTGTGCTAATACGCACATTAAAAAAAGTAACCAAATCAGTCCCAGCCGTTCTCCAATTTTAGATAATTTAAAAAAGTGGGAATAAAAATTAGCCAAATCAGTCCCAGCCGTTCTCTGATTGTACGTAAATTAAAAAAAAGAAGAGTAAAAGTGGGCGTGGAAAATTTTTCTCTCTGTAAAAACTTAATTTGCGCTATGATGAACATTAGAAAAGTAGAAAAATTAGCCGCATCCGTTCTCTGATTTTAGATAATTTAAAAAAGTGGGCGTGTTAAATTTTTCTTTCTGTAAAAATTAGCCAAGCCGGTGCAGCCCTTTTCTAGTGATATGATTACCAACGAACGACATTTGGGGCCTGCTTAGCTAAATGCTAACGAAAGATTCGTTCGCATAATAAAACAAATACAAATTTTCGTGTATTGCTTTTTTTTTCAATACAAATTTGCGAACGAAGCTTTTCTTCGCATTTAGCTGAACAGGCTCTTGATTTTTATTTATATTGTATGTATAGATGTGTATGTAGGAGTTCGAATTTAAATATATTTATACAGTCAATGTGGAACTGGACGTTGGGATGATAGTGAGCATATGACTTGCAAAACAAAAGGAAAATTCCGACAGTTTTTTAAAATAAGCTTATTCTTAATAAGCCGACGATATCAACATCACAAACTAAAACTAAGATGATACGTAAACATGATAGTGTTCAAAACCATACATATTGACACGAATACTTACATACATTTGCATTTCCATTTTTTTATTTTATTTAATTTTTTTACATTTTCCTATTCTTTCTCTAAATGTCTCTTTTTGACGTTCTCTTAATAAAATATTTTTTTCGTAAATACCTCTTGGATTTAACAACCCCACTCACCTGCACTTTCACCATCAAAAATAAAAATGGGCAACAGCTCGATACCTTCATCTTTATTGGATATCGCTTCCAAGAGAGCAGGATTATCGTGCAATCTTAAACCATGACGGAACCAAATAATATTAATCGACATTTTCAAAAAAATTCAAAAAGCGTTTGATTTTTTATTTAAAAAAAAAAAACCTTAAATAAAATTTGCGCTCTATATTAGTTATTGAGCACTTAGTGGATTAATTAACTGCAGTTAATAAATAGTTTAGAATATTTTCTTTTTTTGTCTTTGTTTTTTTTCCCGTCTTTTAGTGTTTACGCGACAACGTATTGCAGTCAAATGTACTCTTGCACTTGAAATTTATTAACAAAGTCAACTTTATTACTTATCTCAGCTCTCTGTACTTATTGTTGTAATTGCTGTTGTTGTTGGTGTTCTATTGTAAAAAAGTTTCACTCATTCTAGTTTATTGTTTAGCTTTTCAAACAACCCCCCTCAAATAGCAATTGAAATATTAAATAATTTTATTTTATTCAAAAGCATTTAATTTACTGTTGTAGGGTTTCCCTAAAAAAATTTTGGACGAACCATTGCTTCATAAGTGAATAGTACATTTTGATACAGCTTAGAATTATGAGATATAACAAGAATAAGAGAAATACAAGATTACGTCATCCCGCACATAAAATTGAAATTTTCTGCATATGTAGCACATATGACGTCATGCGATGTAATTTAAAACTAAATAAGAGAGAGAGAGGGAGAGGAAAATGTATTATTTTTTTCTTCAAACAGTAAACAATCTACGTCATCTAACGGGAAATCATGAGCATCATGGTGTAATCTTGTATTTCTATCATTCTTGGAATATGAAACTACCGCTGCCTGTAAGATCTATTGCGCAGTAGGGCAGCCTGTACTTTTCTCACTTATTTTTTTTTAATTGACTATTTACGAATTGCACTTGAAATTACTGCACCCGATTCTTTTAGCTAAAGCCAGTAGTGGGATTCAGTAATTTTTATTGCGAACATTCGTATCGAAAAAACAAGTATAACGATATTTTATCGAATTCGGTATTCAGTAACTTACCAACAAAAATATTCTGTACGATAGAAATCGTTATTTCTAATGATTATTTATGTGCTGTTAACTTCGTCGAAAACTACGAATATTTTTGTCGGAAAATTACTGAATACCGAATTCGATAAAATATCGTTATACTTGTTTTTTCGATACGAATGTTCGCAATAAAAATTACTGAATCATCCTACAGGTCGCCATATACGAGCATTTTACTGAGAAAACAACTTAGTTTGTGAGAACTAAATTTGTGTCTAATCAAAAATTCAGTTGCGATTTTTTAGTCGCAACAATAGAAAATCGGTCTAACAGCTTGACATACATATATTTGAGAGAATTAAATTTTGAACTGTATTACTGAATTCGGGTTGTTACAACTAAAAATTTTGATTATCACAACTAAATTTTTGATTGGAAACAAATTTAGTTGTTTTCTTCTGTCGTGGCAATGTTATTTGGCCGACACGATCATGTGATTCAACACAAATGGATATTAAAACGAAAAAGGGTACGTCAATAGGCCAAGAAGAATTCAAGAGCTAAAGAATGAGATAATTCAGCATATTAACAACATTGACCTCCAATTATGTCTCAGAGTCATTGCAAATATGGACCAGCATTTGGTTGATAGTTTGTTTCACAGATCCTGTTTTGTGTCATAGATCCTTCTATCATAATAAAAAATATGAAGATAATTCTCTGAAAAGTGCGTTTTGGTTGGCCTAACCTATAGTACCTATTTTTTAATAATTTAAATTTTTTTTAGTGAATATGCAGTTCAAGCAGAGCTTTGAATATTTTCAGTATTTACGTATATGAGTAATTTGTGTTATTAACACGCTTTAATTAATATTTTGACTTTAAATAGCCCCCTAACAATTCCATATCGAAAGTCAGCCAAATATAGAAAAAGTAAAATTACTCACAGACACTGGTTTGCTGAAACGACGCTTTCGGAACTTTCAAAACTCAAGCGTGTTGATATTCAGCTTAATTAATAAACACTAAAAATTATATTTTCAATATTTTTCAATTAGTTGATTGAATAAAATTCAAGTTTAATTTAATATGACATCGTTATTTCTTTTAATTGGATACCCTTTAAGGTAAATCGTACTGAAAGCTTTTAATATGCTCGTATACACTTAAGCTTTATTCTAAAAATAAAGCTATGGGCTAAGAATAGATACCCTACATTTCATTCTAAAATAATACCCCTATTGCGGTTCACAACTCAACTCAGTTTGGTCTACTGAAAGTCGATCCAATTTTCACACGTTACATGTTACACCACTGTATTTAGTTGAAATTGTTATGGCATTGAAAAGTTCAAATACAGTAAAAACAAATTAAATTTGGCTGTGCCGAATCTTATATACGAGTATCCTTCACTGTAGTAAAAAAATATTCATATTTTTCACATTCTTCTTAAATATCAAAGAACAAAAAAAATAAATATAAAAAAATATGTGAATGAGAAATTAAATTCATCGAGTTAAATTTGTAAAAACGTAACTACTTACGTTTTTTAAAATTTGCGTATACAGTAGTGCTTCTTGGAAGGAACATTTTGTGCACACCAGAAAAGGTGTGAGGTAAAAATTAAAAATTAGTTAAAGATGCCGAAACCTTCAGTTCGAGGTATAAAATTTCCCCTCCAAGAAGCATGCAAATTTGAAAAAACGTAAAGAGTTACGTTTTTAAATATTTAACTCGAAATTTAACTTTACTCACTTAAAAAAATATTTATTGAACTAATTGTTTTCTATATAACTTTTTTTATTAACTAGAAAATATTAATAAACTTCATTTAAAGAAACTCTAATTAACGAGATTTAAGAAAGTAGCCATTTCAATAAAAAATCAAAAAATTAAAAACAAAATGGCAAACATACAATAATTTCCTTGAATACATATTTTTTATAATTCTTAAAATAAAAAATTAATTTCAGTGGAAGAAACTAAAATTAACGAGAAACTAAGAAACAATCCTTTCTCAGAAAGCAATAAAACGTCTGCAGGCACTCAATTTTTGAATTAATAAAAAAGAAATTCTACAAAACATATATAAAAAGGAAAGCAAAAAAATTTATTTTCATTTAATTTTGCAAATTTTTGTAAAAATTTTTAAGCGAAACATTTAATTATCGAGAAAAATCGAATAGACTCTCCTTCATAAAGATGTTTGGATTCGTAAGGCTTTTATTCTCAAGGCATTAAAAACCACAAACACCCCTACACCATTTTAGGTTTCCTGTTTGTGTTTACAAAGTATTACGCACATGACAATTTAAAAATTTCCAAAAAAAAAAAAAAAAAATTATTGAAAATGTGAAATGTTGGTTATTTTTGATTTTTCTAATCCATTTTTAGCAAAGACATTACGACTGTTATTTGTAATAAGACTACGTACCAGGTTTTTTTTCCGTCTTGCAGTTTAGACATATTACGCAAAAAACTCACCAAAAATGGTCAAAAAATAAAGATTATCGCAATTTTTGACTTCGCTTTTTATGGACCCATCCAGCTGAGTTTTGGTTACGATACTATGAATTTGATGTTTGAAAAAACTATATTTTTTACTTTAGAAAAAAAAAAAAACGCCAAAAACAAAGCAGAAATTAATGAAAATATAAAATTTCGGTTGTATTTTTCATATTGTGGATTAATAGTTCTCATTTTTTGCACAAGTATTACGACTGTCATTTTAAACAAAACTGCATACAACGTTTTTTTTGTCAGTTTCGTTGTTTAGACAAAATATGCAAAAAAAACCCACTCAAAAATGATTAAAAATAGAGGTAGTTGCGTTTTTTGACTCATAGTTCTACCCTTTATAAACCGATCTATCTGAATTTTAATAGCAATAATTTGACAGAAACAACTGATAGTTTGGTGTACTAAACTTTTCTGTATATTGCCTAGGGACTTCAGAAAGTTGATTTCAACGACTTAACAAACGGACATCGCTAAATCAATTCCGCTATTCATAAGGATCCAGAATATATATATACTTTATAGGGTGTCTTATGTACGGTGTAGAAATTACCCTGCTTACTTACAGTGAAGGGTATAATAAATATTAATTTTTGCTTCAGAAATGACCCACAATGGATTTTTATGAAAAATTTGTTGACGAAGAAAATGTTGAATCTCGTATTTCATATAAATACAAATTGAATGATTTACTTAATAGTATAAACAAGTAGTTGACACAGTTGTAAAAGAGGGCAGTATCTCACCCTCTTTTATAAATTAAGTGTATCTTTTGTATGCAACATGTTGAGAACAGAACGTGATATTGATATAACGCAACAGAAAAGAAAACCCCATAAGTTTATTTTGTAATTAAAAAGAAAAAGGTTTTTTTGTATTTCTGTAACAAATTACATCTTATTTAATTTTCTAAGAAAATTCTGGATTAAGTTCAAAATTATATATATATATATATTTTTTTAATAGAAAATCCAACGGTTTGCTTAAGCCCTAACGTACGTATGATATTATAACTTTCTTCGTAATCATGTTCACATGTGTTCAACATATTATTTTGTTTGTGTTTTTTTTACAAAATGAATAAAAAGAGCTTTGCCACACAAAAATCAATAGGACCCCATGCAGCTTTTCATTTGAATTTGCATCTGACGTAAAACGGAAATAGGAAAAAATGTAAATTTTCTTTTCAAAACGTACATTCGTCTTGGCACATGTAAATGCAGTCACAGCATGTGAAAAGGATAATTTTGCAATGAGCAACGTGACTGACGTCTTAAATAATCCTTTTTTTCCAGTTTTGTTTACGTTATTAGTTTTCAGGTTCATTATCAAGTAAAAATAAAATAAATATATCAAAATACAGCAACTGTTATTGACAACACATAATTATAGCGTCAGTAACTAGAATGTAAAGAAAAAAATATTTTATGTTTGCCTAGTTTACAGAGATTTCGTTTTCTTTGTTCCGGAAATTTATTATGCAACATCATGGTGAGTGCAGACGATTCTATCAATTGGTTTTATCATTTGAAGTTTTAAGACTCGATTTTTATTTTCGCAGGAAGCATTTTGCTTTACATCTGCATGAAACTACTCAAGGAGTAAGTAAACATATTTAGTATGCAGTTTTGTTTGAAGTATAAGTCATAATACCTGTGCCAAAAATGAAAGCAATCGGTCTACAAATGGCCGAGGAATATCAAAAATACAACCGAAATGTTAGATGTTCATTAATTATTATCATGTTCACACGAGACAAGATTCGCTCTCTTTTGAAGGTTCACAACCCAATCTGCGAATCTGCAGGTTTCATTTTGAAACTCTTGCCGAAACCATGAAAATTTAGTATCATCCCTAGTTTCTATCGCTAGTTTATCTTAACTAGCTGTCAAACAAAACAAATTGTAAACAAAGAAATATTATTGTTTTGCAAGCATATCATTGTATTAGTAAGAAACAAAGGAAAGAGTGTTAAATTGCTTAGTTATAAAAGTAAACATAATAAATAACACAACATATTAAATTATTTGAAATAATAAATAAAGTTTTTATAAATTATTATTTTTTCTAAAACTAAAAAACAAATGCGGGCAAATGTGAAACAACAAAAAACAAAACAAAGCAACTGTCAAATGAAACTCATTATGTGTCGTCTGAACGCAAATTTTCACAATCGAGGTTCAGAGAGCGAAACCAGCATTGAAACTGGTCGTGTGAACATGCTATATGGCTTTGTTTTTTTGCGTTTTTTATCTAAGGTGAAAAAAAGTAACGGGTGGCCCAAATGAGACCTAGTGAGCGTATTGTAGTCGTTGTTGGGGGTCTTGCGGTAGAAGCTGTTGGCACAATTTGAACTTTGTATGGATACATCTTAAGATCCAGCTTTAAAATTCTCTGTAATGTTGTTCTGGGTATACTCAATTCGCCGAAACGGCGACGAGTTGAGACAGATGGATTATTTTGCAACACACTCTTCAGTACGAATATTTCGATGAGCACCTCTTCCTGGACGGTCGGCAACTGAACTCAGTTCCTCAAAACGGCGAACTAAACTTGTAATCATGGAAGATGTGGGCGCTGATCTTACGTTAAAAAAAACCGCGATAATTTCACTGCGTCAGAACAATTGATCGTTGAGAACGTACGTATTCATTTTAAATTTCCAAAAAGAAAAAATAAATTATGTTAAAAAACAATAAAAGTTATTTGTGTTTCACATCAGCGGGACTTATTTAGGCACCCTGTAGTACGCAGTTTTTTCAAACATCACATTCAGAGTATTGTAACCAAAACTCAGTTCGATGGGTCTATAAATGACGGAGCTATGAGTCAAAAATTGCGAATACCTCTATTTTTTTACCATTTTTGGTACGTTTTTGCGTAATTTGTCTAAAATACAAGACGGACAATAAAACGTGGTAAGCAGTTTTAACAGTCGTAATGTCTTTGCAAAAAAATTAGAGAGATCGGTACACAAATGGATTAGAAAAATCAAAAATACAACCAACATTTCACATTTTCATTAATTTTTGTTTTGCTTTTGCTTTGTTTTCTTTTTTTGAGGAAATTTTTTAGCTATCATGTGCGTTATGCTTTGTACACATAAACACGAAACCTAAAAAAGTGTATGGGTGTGTGTGTGTGGTTTTTATTGCCTTGAGTTAAATAGCATTACGAATACAGACATCTTTATGAAAGAGAGTCGATTAGATCATTCTCGATAATATCTTTTTAGAATTTCTTTTTTTATTAATTTAAAAATTTAGTGCCTGCAAACATTTTATTGCTTTTAAAAATGAGGTTCTCAGAAAGGATTGTTTTTTACAACTCGTTAATTTTAGTCGTATTATAAAAGTTTATTTTTTTTTATTGATATTTTTTATTTCTTTCCAATGAATAATAAACCAAGTGAGTAAAAATTAATATTGTTAGTTAAATATGTTTTCATGTAATTCCTTATATTTTTAAGTATTTGTAAATATCTTTTCTGTATTTATGACATATTTATAAATATGTTTAGGAGACATATAAGTACATACATACATAGATACAAATGATTTCTCTAAGAGATTGCAAGCAAACCACAGAATATTACATATTTTACACATATCATTTTAAACAAGAGGTCGTCTAGATTTGTAATCTATCGTCCAAGTGCTCAGAAAAAACTTTTTTAAACTCCTTCCTGCCCCAGTACTCTTGCCCTGAGGGGTTTTTGTCCTTCCCCATTTTGGGGAGATACCAGAAACTTACTGAAACCAAACTGGAATGAAATTTGTAAGTTCTACGCTTTCTGAAAGTGTTTTATTTACGGGATATTTCGTAGTTTTTATTTTATGATGCAAAACGGAAATTGCTAAAACCCTATGGAAATTTAAAAAATTTTTAAAAAATAGTCCAAAGTAACTTGTGAGTATTTATGTGGTAGATGACAAATGTAAACGATCTTCCCTTTAAAATGATGTGAGTCCCATCCCGAAATAACTCATGGTTCTTCTGGACGTTGCTAAAATACCTCAGAGCAACAGCACCCAAGTAATATCTAAATATTTGGTTGCTAGGTTACAAATATAGATGATCTCCGTTACTAAAAAAATTTTATATTTAATGACGTGTTTGATAAATATGCCATTAATACTGAAAATATATTTACAAATAGTAAAAAAAACTTCGGGTTTTACGTTAAAACATATTTAACTCGGCATATTTATCTTCACTCATTTAATTTTTTCTATGGTTTTGCTATTAATAAAGAATGTGGAAAGTGAAAAATATTAATATGTCGCTAACACAGTGAAGGGTATATAAGACTCGGCACGGCCGAATTAAACTTGTTTTATTTATTCTTTTTGTTAATGTAAAGACCAAAAATAGCCGAAAATAACTCAACATATATAATTTAAAAAGGTCCACATACAGTTAATTATTCTAAATAATTGGTAACAGCACCCACACACACATACTAAGTAACTCGTTCAGATGTTGATTAGTTAATACTGATCGGTGTTTGGATTTCACTAATTTTAAGTGGAATGAAATGATTCACAGAAGGCCGTTGTTCTGACTATTGAAATTATTTGACAAGTTCTCGTACTAGTTTTGAAAATTCAGAGCTCGATCTTCATTCTTTTTGGTCATCATTTTAGTCAAAATGGGAAGCCGAGCTCGAATTAAGTTCATTTGAAATGAATTCAGATCAAGAATCGACTTCAAATGTTTCAAGTTTTGAACTCTCTTTCATAATTCAGTTAAATCTAGAAGGAATTCATTTTGCAGCTCTCTGCTTATAGCACAAAATTGAAGAGGGAACTCGAGACCCACATACATATAATTCTTCAAAGAGCCGTATGTGGCTTCCGAGCTGCAGGTTGGCCTCGCCTATTATATTACTATACGCATATTAAAAAATTTTGTTTATTAACACTTTATATGGCTCATTTACTTAAAAAACAATGATAAGTATGTAAATAAATAGATGATTAAATAGAATTATATTTCACTAATTTGATAAGATCATTTCTCTCTCTCTGTCTCTTCTTTACATCTGAAGAATAAAAAAACTATTTTTTGCGTGCAAAATATAATTTTTCAAGAAAGTAAAATTTAGTTTGAATTCAGCTTTGGTTTTGTGACGGCGTGTTTGTCTTGTACAAGTAATACGTCGGCTTAAAAATGAAATTTTATATTTTGATTTTGTGTTTTAATATAATTTTTGGGAAAATTATTGGTCAAGAGTATGAGGTTGGCAAATCAATAAAAAAGTTCAATAAAAATTCTTATCAAATTTAATAAAAATATGCTAGTGATCGTATCGTCCGTCATATAAACTCATAAAAGCCTTAAGTTACATTTAAATAATTTTACAAGAAATAAAATAACACTTTTTTTTAGTTTAAAAACTTTTTTTTAATTATATGAGTGAACAAAATCTGTGAAACCTATAAATGGGTTAAAATCAATCAAAATGTCGTATTTGAAATATTTATAACTTAAGGCTTCTTTGAGCTCATATGATGATATTTAGTTTACGTCTGCTTCTATTTAGGGACAAAATATGACGTATATGGATGACGTATTAATTCTAGCAAAGCTTTTCAGTCAAGTTGACAAGATCCAGGAAAATGTTGAAGCATTAAAATTAAGGTAATAAAAAAGGTTGGTTTGTGCTGTTAAGGAAAAATCGCTTAAGTCGACTTAAGTTAAAAACCCCATCGTTTGTTTGCATCAAAATAATTTTATAAGAAAAAGTTTTCGGGCCTCTAAAATGATTTAATAAGACATAAGCGGTTTTTCCAAATGGTGTGTTCAAATTTCAAGACAATTTTGAAATTATGTGAAATTATGTGAAATTATGTACGTTGAAAATATTAGTCATCTCACGTATTCTCATTTAACCTAAAAAATAACTAAAAATACGCAGTCGTCTTATTTCGGTATTTCAAATTGTAGACAATTAAGAAGCACACATCCACACATATTGCTCTTTTACTTCAATACTGTCATAAGTCAAAAATCATGATTTTGCAGAAAATGTCTGGCACTCAGTGATTCCCAACGTTTTGAGACCTATGATTTGACCCAGGTACCCGGTTTCTACTCAATGTATTTCATTATGACACTATTGCAGTAAATAATATTGCAATAAATAATAGTTAAAACATATTTTCGACTTAAGCTATTTTTTATGTGGCCTTAAGAGGTTCCTGCTTGTAGCTACTCAATAAATAACTTGAAAATTCAATTTGCAGATGTGAAGACCAACAGAAAACAATTGAAACTGCAGCCAAAGGTAGATAAATTCTTCAACACAAGACAAGGACTGCTGTTCTGTATTCCTCGAATGCGAATATTTGTCATTCCATTTAATAATTTTTTAAAATTGAAATTATTAAAAAAATTTCATTTAATAAGAAGAACAAAATTTCAAATTCCATCCGGTTTACAGAACAGCCACATCAAAATCATGTTTAGTAATTATCACCCCACGTGTTTTCTTTTCTGTTAGATTTGCCAATATTTGATGAACGTTTTGATGCAATCCCAAACAAGTGGTAAGAATGTGTGTTTTGAATTCAATAAAACTTTTTAAAAATTGATTTGAATGTCATTTAAGCAAAACTGAAATCCCGCCCAAGAATTGTGCTGAGGCCACTGCTTGCATTCAACGTAGCGGCATTTACTATATCACTTTACCGGCATTTAGTTCTGATCGATATTTGGTTGAATGCGATATTAAAACTGAAGGTGGCAGCTGGACTTTAATACAGAGACGACAGGATGGCTCTGTGGATTTTTTGCGTAAGTGGTCCGATTATCAAAATGGATTTGGTAGCATCGATGGGGAGTTTTTTATTGGTCTCAACTTGTTACATGCTTTCACACACTTTGATGGTCCACAAGAGTTACTTATACGTTTGCAAGATAAAAATGAGACAAGAGTAGCCAAGTATAGTAATTTCGCTGTGGGCAATGAATCTGAGTCCTACAACCTGAAACATTTGGGAGTCTATTCTGGAAATGCAGGTGATTCATTAATGTATCATTTGGGTGCTAAATTTTCCACTATAGATCATGATAATGATGAGGATCCTGCAAATTGTGCTGAAACTTATACCGGTGCTTGGTGGCACAAGATATGTCACGTCAGGTGAGTGCATTAATTTTGTACTTAATGAAAAAAAATTTTTACCGGTTTTCTTTTATAGCAATCTCAATGGAAAATACGGTGATAATAGATTTGGAAAAGGTTTAACCTGGAAATCATTCCGTGGTTACAATGTGTCTATTCAGCATGTCACAATGATGATCAGACGCCGAACATTTTAAATTCCTTTAAAAAAATGTGATACTTTAAACGGTCTTCAGTGAAGCCAAATTTATATCTGACCTTTCCATGAACTAATTATTCAGTCAGCGGCTTGTATCACTAAAGAATTTTTGTTTGTTTTTTGAATCTCTGGTATCATTAAAATTTATTATATAAAAGGAAAATTTATTTAGATTTTATTATTGAAGATTAAAAAAAGGCAAAAATATCGTACCTGCGACCCCCAGATTGGTAGGTTAGTGCTCTACCCACTAATCTACGGGGACACCTTTATGTGTTTCAATTAGGGATGTAAATACACTTTGTGTGCTACACATATCTGTCCAAGAATAGGCCTTTTTTGATGTAAAAAAAATTATTTAGATACAAAGACCTTTTTATTCCAAAAGTTAAGGCAATATTTGTTGTTTATTGCAATAGCGGTTACCAATAATAAACTGTCTTATTTAGTAAACAGTAAAATATTGTTGGTATGGTAATCTTATTTCATGATTAACTTGTGGCAACTCTCTTCCTTCCCTTCTATCTTGTTTTTTAGTAATATCGAACACGTTTTTTTCTTATTAGATATTGATATACTTTATTTTTATTAAATTAATGAATTGAAATAAATTTAGTGAACTTGAACTGCTGAGTATAAAGTGGGGATTGTTTCTTGATAATTCTAATTTCATCACATATGTACTTAAATTCGACTGTACGTGTGTTTGACATTGTACTCCTTTTAAGCGACTGGACTGATTTAATTGAATTTCTCTGTATGACTTGGGTTACGTATTGGAACGCTTAGCGTCACCCGGCAGGTGGCGTTGCAGTCAATATCTGGCTTATTTATTTACTACCTGTTTTTACCCGGTCTTGCACGGTCCTTTACTCTATGAGTGCGATTTCGTAGAGTAAAAAGATCGAAAACACAAAAATTTTAAATTATCATTTGAACCCAACTTAAATTTTTATGAAAATAAAAATAAACCACACCCACTTTTAAAATTTTTCTCCAATCGAAGAACGGCTAGACTGATATTTCTAATTTTTTTAATCATATGTTCGGCATAACCCATCTTATATCATTTCAAAATAAAGCTCCAAAAGTGTATGGAAAAACACGTTATAAAATAAGATTTTAAGAATTAAAAAACAATTTAACATACAATTCTTAACTTTAAAAATCCATTTACATTATTGTGATATATCGGGTGTCGCATTTAAGTGAATATTAAGTGTATTATCTTTATACCCGTTGCAGAATATATTTTAATCATTAAAAACATTTTTTATTTCTTAAAAAAAAGTGTGCGTAGAATAGAATATAATCGATTCAGAAGTAGATAGAAATATTTTTGAAAGCAGAGAGCGTATGCACATGATTTTAGAAAAATCCGTTGCAATATAAGATTTTAATTATTAAATAAAAAAAAAAAAAAAAAATTATTGATTATAATGGATCGTTTTTAGGAAAATTATAACCTTAAGCAAATCAAAATGCATATTAAATACTTGATTTCCAAACGTATTTATGTTATCTTAAAATAAAGAATATTGAAATTATTACATTATTTATCTTTCATTTCATAGTTTGTTAATCTTTGAATGGCTTAAAATATCATACAGGACAATGTCCGTCCGTAGTAATATTAGCCAAAAAACAAAATATTTCGTTTATCATACAGTTTTATAATAGAAAATAATATTTATTGATTTCAATTGGTTATCTGAATATCCAATGAATATAAATAAAATACCTTACCATTCATTGCCTCATTCAAAAATAAGTTTTTTTTCTATCTTTAATTATTTTGCAATATAAATAAAATTTTTGCCGGGTCAGCCAGTGTATTTAGTGAAATTTAATTTTTTCTTATTTTCTGTTTTGTTTCTTTTTATGTTTAAGTTTTCTAAATGAAATAAATGTTGAATAAAAATGCTAATTTTTATTATCAAACAAGCTGTGTTTGTTTCTTTTAAAGCATATTTCTTTGGATTTTTAGAGCATATTTTCAGGTTTTTAACGCATAAAATACATACCATATGTTTGGTTTCCTTAGTGATTAGATATTGGAGTGATGTTAAACACCCAAGTGACTGGTGTTTCTGTTAAAACTGCACACAGAAAACAACTTCGGTTGTGAGAACTAAATTTGTTTCCAATCAAAAATTCAGTTGTGATAATCGAAATTTTTAATTTTGACAATAGAAATTCAGTCTTACAGGTCAAAATATTTTTAACAGAACTAATTTTTCGCTTATATTATCGAATTCTAATTTGATTATCACAAATAAATTTTTGATTGGAAACTAATTTAGTTCTCACAACCGAAGTTGTTTTCTGTGTGTGAGTACTACGATTTTTGTCCCTTTTGTATTTTAGATGAAATATGCAAAAAAAATGGTCCAAAAATAAAGGCAGTTGCACTTCACAGCTCATAGGCTGAATTGAAATACACGCAAAAAAAAGATGGTTGAATATGGTCACCGCAAACATAGTTTGTTCTTCATACAAATATTGTTATTAATTTGAAGCATCTAAACATTATTATGATCACGATATCCATATTTCTAGTTATTTTTAATCATACTATGCTTACCGTCATAGATCAATCATATTATTTTTAATAAAATTTTAACTGAAACCATAAATATGTTTATAGTAAACATAATAATGAGGAAAATATGGTTGAAAGTAAGTTGTTTTCTATTTTGTCGCTTCCACAACCATATAAATAAAGTGAGTATAAAACAAAAACTTAATCGTTCAAACTCAACTGAGCTTTGTGGCTGAAGTAGTTGAATGGCGAGTTAATGCTTCTTATACTCGAAAGTTCGAATCCTGGTAGAGTCAAATAAAAAAAAAAAACAAATACAAATCCCCTGTATTATGTAATAAATAAATAAAATTAATAGAAACGAAAAAGTCAATGGAATAAAAAAAAATTTTATTTACACAAAAAAATTTATATTGAAATAATTTTTTTAAATATTTATATAAAAATGGTCTGTACTCGCATTTAAAAAAATAAAAAAAAATAAAATTAATACAAAATTAAAAAAAATCTTGAACCGCAATATCTGCAGTTGAAAGCTATTTTTAATATCTTTGATTTACAAATATATGTGGTTAGATGCAATCATACTATGTTTCCACCAGAATATGGTTGCCTCAACCATATTTTTTCTTTGCGTGTAGCAGCCTGCACGCATTTAGCCTCTAAATTTATATTTAGCTAAATATACTTGACAAAACTTTGATGTAAATTGATAAATCTGTCGAACGAAATGAGTGAAGAAAAGTATTTGGATTCTACCTTGTAAAATAAATGCACTTTATTCTTTGCATGTACTTTATATCGAAGCTTTATTTTTCAAGACACATTTTTCTAAATGGCTTAATAATGCAGCAGAAAACTATCATTAATTATCAATTTAGTATTTAGTTGTCTAGTACTATCGTTTACAAATGCGGAGTTTGCTCGCTTTTTAGTACGGTAAAGCAACTAAAATATCAGAATAGAAATCAAAAAAGTAAAGTTAAAGTTGAAAAATATAATAATTGAATTCGCTTATAAGCATTTAAAGCCATGTGGAAAACGACCTTATTTTCTTTACTTCTTGACATTTTATGCTTTCTTCTTGATTTTTTATAAAAATCATAATTATACTTCTCATAAAAAATGAAGAAAATTTTGAATTTTAAGCTGCAGTTTTTTAATTTTTTTCTAACTTTTTTTCTGCGTGATTTAGCTTTTTCTAGCCTTTTTTTAGGCTAATTTAGCTTATTTTTCTAGCTCCTGGCAACGCTGCTTGGCACACTAAACTTTTCTGTACGTCTTCTAGGGACTTCAAATAGTTGATTTCAACATCCACACAGATAGACGAACGGGTAGATGGACATCACTAAATCGACTCCGCTCTCTATAAGGATCCATAATATATATACTTCATAGGGTGACCCATGTACGGTGTAGAAATTACAAGAGGATTCACAAACTTATATACACCCTTCTTCTTACTTACAGTGAGGGATATAATAATCGGTATGTGCAGACTTTAGGGGCTAGTTTTTCAACTTGTGCCATTATATTGGCATTAATAAGCACAAACTCATTTTTATCATGGTTTATCCTATCAATCAATAAAATCTTTTATTTACTTGAACAATATTTAATAGAATAACCTTTTTAATAAATTTATTTGTATTGCTGAATCTGTTATCGAAAAACGAAAAAGGAAAAATTGGTTTTCTTTGATACGAGATCCTGAAGACGGACCTTATGGTTCGATATATAATATATAGATCAAAAAAGGAATATATGTGTTCTTTATAAAAACTACAGAAGCTGTAAAAGTAACTTTTATATAAAAAACTTTTTTAATAAAAATTCCACTTCATTATCTTTAACGGCCAGACGGTGTTAGTAAATAAATAAAATTAAAGAAAAACTTTAATTAAAATTATTTTATATGACAGAGGTGGCCAAACCCCTTAAAACTTCGAGCCATTTTTCTAAATTTGCAATTCTTTTTTTCAGAAATTCTAAATAATTGGTAACAGCACCCACACACACATACTAAGTAACTCGTTCAGATGTTGATTAGTTAATACTGATCGGTGTTTGGATTTCACGAATTTTAAGTGGAATGAAATGATTCACATAAGGCCGTTGTTCTGACTATTGAAATTATTTGACAAGTTCTCGTACTAGTTTTGAAAATTCAGAGCTCGATCTTCATTCTTTTTGGTCATAATTTTGGTCAAAATGAAAAGCCGAGCTCGAATTAAGTTCATTTGAAATGAATTCAGATCAAGAATCGACTTAAAATGTTTCAAGTTTTGAACTCTCTTTCATAATTCAGTTAAATCTAGAAGGAATTCATTTTGCAGCTCTCTGCTTATAGCACAAAATTGAAAAGGGAACTCGAGACCCACATACATATAATTCTTCAAAGAGCCGTATGTGGCTTCCGAGCCGCAGGTTGGCCTCGCCTATTATATAACTATAGGCATAACAAAAAATTTTGTTTATTAACACTTTATATGGCTCATTTACTTAAAAAACAATGATAAATAAATGTTAGTTTTGAAATGATATTTGCTAACGGCTAATTAGCGTAATTTATAGTTCAAAATAGATGATTAAATAGAATTATATTTCACTAATTTGATAAGATCATTTCTCTCTCTCTCTCTCTCTGTCTCTTCTTTACATCTGAAGAATAAAAAAACTATTTTTTGCGTGCAAAATATAATTTTTCAAGAAAGTAAAATTTAGTTTGAATCCAGCTTTGGTTTTGTGAAGGCGTGTTTATCTTGTACGAGTAATACGTCGGCTTAAAAATGAAATTTTATATTTTCATTTTGTGTTTTAATATAATTTTTGGGAAAATTATTGGTCAAGAGTATGAGGTTGGCAAATCAATAAAAAAGTTCAATAAAAATTCTTATCAAATTTAATAAAAATATGCTAGTGATCGTATCGTCCGTCATATAAACTCATAAAAGCCTTAAGTTACATTTAAATAATTTTACAAGAAATAAAATAACACTTTTTTCAGTTTAAAAACTTTTTTTTTAATTATATGAGTGAAAAAAAATCTGTGAAACCTATAAATGGGTTAAAATCAATCAAAATGTCGTATTTGAAATATTTATAACTTAGGGCTTCGTTGAGCTCATATGACGATATTTAATTTACGTGTGCTTCTATTTAGGGACAAAATATGACGTATATGGATGACGTATTAATTCTAGCAAAGCTTTTCAGTCAAGTTGACAAGATTCAGGAAAATGTTGAAGCATTAAAATTAAGGTAATAAAAAAGGTTGGTTTGTGCTGTTAAGGAAAAATCGCTTAAGTCGACTTAAGTTAAAAACCCCATCGTTTGTTTGCATCAAAATAATTTTATAAGAAAAAGTTTTCGGGCCTCTAAAATGATTTAATAAGACATAAGCGGTTTTTCCAAATGGTGTGTTCAAATTTCAAGACAATTTTGAAATTATGTGAAATTATGTGAAATTATGTACGTTGAAAATATTAGTCATCTCACGTATTCTCATTTAACCTAAAAAATAACTAAAAATACGCAGTCGTCTTATTTCGGTATTTCAAATTGTAGACAATTAAGAAGCACACATCCACACATATCGCTCTTTTACTTCAATACTGTCATAAGTCAAAAATCATGATTTTGCAGAAAATGTCTGGCACTCTTGTGGAAAAAATTCAAATATTTTATTTTGTAAAGAAGATTTATTTTTATACTTTTTTAGAATACAAAATAGGACTTGGCGATCAAATTAATTTTTTTTAAATAAAAAAAAATTCATTTAGTCTTTTTTACAAAATATTTATTATTATTGTAAATTTTGCCGTATGTACCGCTACCCAGAGGATCTTTCTGTTCACTGTTAAAGATTTGGGTTTCGAATGAAGACATATATTTCAGCTCAGTTAGAGCTTTGTTACCTTTCCAGAATTCTTGCCCTACGACGTCCAGTGCCGGAGTCACAAAGTACAGTTCTGAGGTCTAGTCGTGCAAACCACAGAACCTACATTTTCTATCTTACACTGATTATTTCTAAGATCACAATGCCCGGGCACTCTTGTTGAGTTCCAGTGTCATTTGGCATATGCAACTCGATAGCGTGATAAAACGTTTCACTTGTTTGAGTCGAGTCAGTGATTCCCAACGTTTTGAGACCTATGATTTGACCCAGGTACCCGGTTTCTACTCAATGTATGGCATTATGACACTATTGCAGTAAATAAATGAAAGTTAAAACATATTTTCGACTTAAGCTATTTTTTATGTGGCCTTACGAGGTTCCTGCTTGTAGCTACTCAATAAATAACTTGAAAATTCAATTTGCAGATGTGAAGACCAACAGAAAACAATTGCAACTGCAGCCAAAGGTAGATAAATTCTTCAACACAAGACAAGGACTGCTGTTCTGTATTCCTCGAATGCGAATATTTGTCATTCCATTTAATAATTTTTTAAAATTGAAATTATTAAAAAAATTTCATTTAATAAGAAGAACAAAATTTCAAATTCCATTCGGTTTACAGAACAGCCACATCAAAATCATGTTTAGTAATTATCACCCCACGTGTTTTCTTTTCTGTTAGATTTGCCAATATTTGATGAACGTTTTGATGCAATCCCAAACAAGTGGTAAGAATGTGTGTTTTGAATACAATAAAACTTTTTAAAAATTGATTTGAATGTCATTTAAGCAAAACTGAAATCCCGCCCAAGAATTGTGCTGAGGCCACTGCTTGCATTAAACGTAGCGGCATTTACTATATCACTTTACCGGCATTTAGTTCTGATCGATATTTGGTTGAATGCGATATTAAAACTGAAGGTGGCAGCTGGACTTTAATACAGAGACGACAGGATGGCTCTGTGGATTTTTTGCGTAAGTGGTCCGATTATCAAAATGGATTTGGTAGCATCGATGGGGAGTTTTTTATTGGTCTCAACTTGTTACATGCTTTCACACACTTTGATGGTCCACAAGAGTTACTTATACGTTTGCAAGATAAAACTGAGACAAGAGTAGCCAAGTATAGTAATTTCGCTGTGGGCAATGAATCTGAGTCCTACAACCTGAAACATTTGGGAGTCTATTCTGGAAATGCAGGTGATTCATTAATTGATCATTTGGGTGCTAATTTTTCCACTATAGATCGTGATAATGATGACTATGCTGATAATTGTGCTAAAATTTTTACCGGTGCTTGGTGGTACAAGAAATGTCACGTCAGGTGAGTGCATTGATTGTTTGCCTAATAAAAAAACCTTCACTGTTTTTGGATGGTTCTTTTTACAGCAACCTCAATGGAAAATACGGTGATAATAGATTTGGAAAAGGTTTAAATTGGCTTTCATTTCGTGGTCACAATGTGTCTATTCAACATGTCATAATGATGATCAGACGCCGAACATTTTAAATATTCTTTAAAAAAAAAAAAGGTGATGGTATTAAGTTTTATTCTAAGGATTCAAATTTTAACTAATTATTCAGTCATACAGCCAGTATCTCAGTGAGGGGCTTGTATCAATAAAGAATTTTTTTGTTTTTTGAATCTCTGGTATCATTAAAATTTAGCATTTTGATTCAAAATTTCTTTAGATTTTATTATTGAAGATTAAAAAAAAAGGATCATAAACTAAAATGAGCTTAAGACTTGTAGTCAAGCAAATAAAAATAGTCAAGCGATTTCGGTAAGGCTTAATTAAGGAATCACTTGGGTGAATTGAAAATCACTAAGATGAGTTTTTAAGATTGTTGCTCTCATGACTAGACAATCACTAAGCAAAGTGATTAACTATTTTTGTTAAATTGCATGACTACTTTTGTGATTAGAAAATCACTTACGTGGATTACTAAGCGTGCTTACTATACCTGATCTATTACCTGTTGCCCTCTGAATAATTTCCCGTGTGTTACTGGAAGATTTAAGAAAACTCACAGTCTACCAAATTGAGATTTATTGTTATTATGATCATATGTGCAGCGCAGTTCCTAACTACCATCCAAGACTACTTACGAATATTATAATTGTTTTATGCTTAAAAAACGAGCTTTAGACTTGTGTTTAGCTACACAGAGAAAACAACTTCGGTTGTGATAAACGAATTTGTTGCCAATCGAATTTTGGTGGCTACGTGTACTATCTCAAAATTCGGTCAGAAGTATGGAATAATTCTTTTCTTAGTTTTGAATTTTTGATAAGCTACAGTTGATTTTATTGAATAATTCAGTCACTACAACTGATATTATTAGTTGTGACTTCATAATTAAAAACAAAAATTATTGTGATTTCCATATTAATGATAGATGCAACTGAAATAAAAATACTTTCGGTATTCATGAAAGAAATATTTATTTATTTGAATAATTTTTAACTTCATATGTTTGTGTTATAATAAAATATCGTAAACTAATTAAATTTATTTAAATGTTTAAATATTAATAGACACATACAATTGTTTGCTGCCCGCTATGTGAACTTAATGGATTTAAAATTTCAAAATCATCGAAGTATATCAAAATATTAATAAATATTTTGTTGCATTCTTGATTCGGATTTAATATTTTAGTTTTTGTCTTCCACAACAGACTTTGAGTTATATTGTGAAAGAAAGGTGAACATTTCATAAGTTTTTCATAGTTTAAAATTATATTTAGTAAATCCGTTTTAGAAAAAAGAATAGTAAAAAATTCTTGAATATCAACTAATACGTAAAAAAAAATCGTTCCTATTTTCCCAAGGTCAATAGTTTCATATTTTATTAGAACGTTTTGAATTCGTAAATGCTTCAAAAGCAAATGTTCAGATTTTATTTCTGATGGGATTAATAAAGATTTCAATATAGTATGTATATATAAGCTCTTGATTTATATAATCCGTTGTTTTTATAGAGGTTAATGCTTTACTAATCCTAATATCATAATAAGAAAAAAGTTCTTTAAATATATTAAATGATGTTGTACGCGGAGTTCTGTCAATCAATATGTGCATGTAAGGGGTGTTTTTCATAGACGTATAGAATTTTAAGTTGGCATTACTGTTCAAGATGGCGACCGATTTAACAGCTGTCAAGTGATTTATTCTAAGTTTGGTTTGGCAATTCATCATGAATAGACTCACGCCTGAACAACGCTTGCAAATAGTGCAAAACGAGATTGACGTTGTTCCCGATTTTCATAAGCGGACTTTGTGTAGCGATGAAGCGCACTTCTGGTTGAATGGCTACGTCAACAAACAAGACGGCCGCATTTGGAGTGAAACTAATCATCAAATGTATGTCGAAACACCGTTACATCCAGAAAAACTGACTGTTTGGTGCGCTTTATGGGCCGTACTTCTTCAAAAACGATGATGGCCAGAACGTTACAGTCAATGGTGATCGGTATAGAGCCATGATTACTAACTTTTTCATTCCTGAATTGAACAACCATGATGTCCAGGAGCTGTGGTTCCAACAAGACGGCGCAACATGTCGCACAGATCGTGCCACAATCGATTTATTGAAAGACACGTTTGGTGCCCGCCTAATTTCACGTAAATTGGCCTCCAAGATCTTGTGATCTAACACCGCTAGACTATGTAAAGTCATTGGTCTATGCGGATAAGCCACAAACGCTTGACCATTTGGAAGACAGCATTCGCCGTGTTATTGCCGATATACGGCAATATACTCCTTAACTGAAATAGCCACAATTTAATTATAAATAATTCAGGGTATAACCCCGCAGGTGAGTACAAAAATTTAATTTGCCAAATTCTACTGAAAAATATCATTTATTTATAATTATATCCTGAAGAAGCTACAAAGATTATCTTTCGGATAAATAAAATTCATGTCAATCGTATAATCCGTCGTTGTTTTATTACAATTTAAAGTTTTATACGTCTATAAAAAACACCCTTTATTTACAAATACTAAAAAACGTAATGGGTTACGTTAAAACAAATTTAACGCGCCATATTTATTTTCACTCATTTCATTTTTTCTATGGTTTTGATATTATAGAAGCATGTGGAAAGTGAAAAATGTTAATATTTCGCTAACGCAGTGAATTTAACTTGTTTTTTTATCCAATTTTTGTATCAACTTATTGTTTTTATTTATTAAAGAAGTTTATAGTTTTTTTTTTTTTTTTTTTTTTTAATTTAAAATTCTTCAATTCTTTTCTTTTTTTAATTCGTTTGATTAAATATTATTTTTAAATAACTTTGCAATTCCTTTAAATAATTTAGAAAAATGCCTTTGCCTGTGAGAGTTATTTATTTATTTATTTTGAATACAAACAAACAAAATGTTTCCATAAATATTCAAAAAAATATTTATTCATTCATTAAAAGAGAACAAAGTTCAATGCTGAAGGTTTAAGAACGCTGTTGCTTCCTTCTTTATTCTGTTAAATAAATATTTAAGCAGTTTTATAGTTTGTATGTATTTACTACATACATACACACATACAATCAACTAAATATGTTTGTAGTTATAAAATCACAAGTCCTTTCAATTTGTGCTGTTGCATACAATCAAGAGAAATTATTTACTTTTAGTTCTGTTTTTTTCTTCTTCTTCCATGTTCACAAAATAGTAAAAAAAATAAAATAACAGAAATAGAAAGAAAAATATCCATTACCCCATGACTGAGTAATGAAATGTGATTCAATGAAGGATTTTCAATGGCTTTAGTTTATCTTTTTCAGTTTCTTTAGTGATTTACATTTTTATGTTTTATTTTATGCACATAAAAAATAGAACAAAAAAAAAAAAAAACTGCCACTGATGCTGATGTGAGTTCAAAATAATCATGGTCATAATGGATGGACAAATTTGAGGTTTTATAAAATCTATTTTATTATTGATATCCTGCATACCCAATTCTAGCAAGTCAGCAAGCATATTTTTAATTTTTACTTAAGAAAAATTTTCAATTAAAAAAGTTTGCGCAGGGACAGTGTTTAAATTTAACGTTAACGTTAACGAAATTTTTCATATAATTTTTTTTTTTTTATAAATTTTGCTTTAAAATCGGTCAGATATTTGAGGAAATTCCTTTGCATCTCAAGGTATTATCTTACAAGTTTACAAAGTCCAGTAAAGCTGAGGACTGTTTGATAACTGCGCGACTTGTAATATAAAAAATTTTCTTTCTCAACATAATCTCCTTTTTAAGATCAATTTATTCCTTCCAAATAATAGGTCTTCGTAAAGCCTTAGAAATAGGTGTTTGTTTCGGTAAAGAGCTCTTCATTCGAAACCAAATCTCTTACTGCCTAGCTGCAGGCTTAGAAAAAGAAAATTGTCTCAAGGGGCTTAATCTGGAGAATATGCTGGATGGCGTAGCAGTTTTAGGGATTTTTTGAAACAACAGCAATTTTTGTTAAAATTCCCTAGGTTGATTACTTTTAATAGCTGGCAAACACAAACTAAATGACGCAGCCTGTTCAAAATTTGACAGTATTTTATTGACACCAGCATTGTTGCATTTAAAGTTACTGGTTAATTAAATTCAAAAAGTCAGGAAGTTTTCAAAAAGCTCTAGAATTTTGGAGCACTGATTTCAAATCTTTTTTTATTTGTTTTAATTGACTCTAGTTTTCGAGATATAATATGTTTTCCTAAATTTAAGAGGTGAGACTTAATTGAAAAACAGCAGATTCTATTTGTTAAAAAAAAAACTCCAAAATTTCTTAATAAAATTTTCTTTTAGTCGTACCCTCACTGTTTTTAAATCTGCTCAGTAGTTTTAGCAATATTTGAAGGGGGGGGGAGGGGGGTAATATTATTGATTCCTCATGCAAACGAAAATTTAATGGAAAGAAATATCGATCGATAGGCAAATTGTTATTCATTTCTACGGAATTATCTTCATTTCATTTAATTGTGAATTAAAAATTTGTGTATTGTGAATGAATTGTGTTATTGTGTCAGCTGTTTGTTGCATTTTTAACATAAAAATAAATTTTCAATAAAAAAAAAAGAAAACTAACTTTCAATAAATAAAATGAATTTTTAATTTTTTTTTTGAAAACAAACAAAATTAAGCTAAAATACATTTAATTTTTGCGAAATTTTTGTATTTTTTCTTACATTTTTAATCTTTCCGTTTATTTTTTTCCATAAGAAAATTATAACGTAACCGAAATATTGAAATTTATCTATATTGCGGAATCAATAATATAAATTTTTTTTTTTTCACGGAACGGAATGAATAATTATACTTATAGAAATTTATTTAGATTGCGGAATACCGCCCAGGTAGAGATGATACCGCAACTGCGCAAGAATAATTGCAAATTTTGCTTTCTCACAAAAAAATGTTTTCCGCAATTGTGGCATGGAATTTGTAAAAATCGCAAAAAATATTAATTTTTTTTTATATACAAATTAAAAAAATTTTAATTTTCCAAAAATTATTTAAAATAAAGTAACATAAAAATAAGAAATTTTTTTCTATAATCTTAAAAACTCATGGGTTTTGAAGACAACGATTTATATTTGATTAAAATCGAGGCACAGCTCTTGATTTCATCACGACTAGCATTTAACTCGCTACTTTGTTAGCGAAGTACCACACTGTACGAGTATCTATTATAATTTATTATTTTGTTGTAGACTATTTAATCTTAGTTCTAAGTTTTTTAATACAAATAAAATCAAAAGGTCATTAAAGTATATAAAAAGTACCATTTTTTCCCCTTTCTTAATTTTTCACTTTATTCAGAACCGTTTAAGCTCTCTATCATTAAAATTAACTTAAAGTATCATTTTGTTTGTCCCATAAAGAGCTTTCAAGCTTGCTTCAGACCGTTTGAGCACAATCTCGTACTTCTAGATTCGTTAATAAAAAAATATCAAAAAGTAAATGGTACTTGATAAAAAGTACCATTTGGTAATATCAATGATTTTTCAACTTGTTCAGCACCGTTTGAGCCCTATCTTCTACTTCTAGATTCGTTTATATTTAAAAAATCAAAAAGTACCATTAAAATTAATGAAAAGTACCATTTGTTTCATTTAAGGTTTTTCATCTTGTTTCAGACTGTTTGAGCCCAATCTTGTAATTCTAGGTTAGTAAATAATATAATACCAAAAAGTACCATTAAAATGTATAAAAGGTGCCATTTTTCCCTTAATGATGCTTCATTTTAAACTGAACCGTTTGAGCCCAATCTTATGGTGCGACGATTGTTTATATTAAAAAACGAAAAAGTACCATTAATAACAATAAAAAGTACCATATTGTCCCTTTTTTGGATTTCTTATTTCGTCCAGTACCATTCTATTCTACTGTCACAGTTTTACGCTTGCACATAACATAAAAAATATCAATAAAATTATTTAAATATAAAGTAACAAGCATGTTTCTCAATTTTGGTACTTTTTTCTCCCTTGAAATTTTTTTTAATTGATTTTCATTGGGTGTTACAAATTAATAATAAAATGCTGCATCAGTTACATAACTGTACATATTTATTTAGAAATAGTAGTAAAAAGGGTACATATTTTACCCCTTATTTGCTCGAATTTTAAAAAAGCGACTTTAATTCCGATTTTACCCTTTTTTACCTTCTTAATATTTGAATTTCCAAATATCCCTTCTTATTCGTCTTACATATTGTGAGAGGAACTTGCTTACCGAACTTCAAGCCCGTGTGGCCT
Source organism: Thelaira solivaga (assembly GCA_947397855.1). Classification (NCBI taxonomy): domain Eukaryota; kingdom Metazoa; phylum Arthropoda; class Insecta; order Diptera; family Tachinidae; genus Thelaira; species Thelaira solivaga. Next base: position 79,977,298 of record OX377610.1, read on the forward strand.
GCGCGATAATGATAAATCAGTCAGTGAGTAACGTTACTCTTCTATATGCTTAGATTAAGTGATACTACCTCATTGTGAAAAAAATTGCCAGTTTTCGGGTGTTCAGGTGTGGGGGGGGGATGGTAAATTACAATTTATCACTTGTTCTCTAGGGTATAAAACTAACATATGTAACACCACTTGCTGTGAATACCCTTAATTCAAAAAGGAAAAAAAAAATTAATTGAAATTCATCTCTCGGTTCATTTTATTTAAATTATTTCTGCTTTACAGCACAAAATTTTAAATTCAAAATGCTTTCGGTCAGTTATTCAATTGCAGTAAAAGAGTTAAAATCCAACAACAAAAATATTAAAAATATCTTTTGAACAATCAAGAGTTATTTATTTAAAAAAAAATTAAAAATAAAGAAAAAATAACAAATTACAGACATTTCCTGTAAAAATGTTATGATGATTTTCATCCGGTCGAAATGGTATCGAAATGTTAAATAAAAAAATTTATTCATAACAAAGGATATGCACACACATTTACAATTTTTTTGTGTGAATTATTTGTGTAATTAAGCTGTTAAAAATTATTATAGAAGATTTTGTTGTATCGATAATAAATATAAAAAAAAATTTATTTAAAATGTGTTTTTAATGAAATTTTCTACCTCTTGCTAGTCAGGCGGACAAATCACCTAAGGAAGTCTTTGAATTCTTAATGAATACTTGATTTAGGGAGAATTTGTAACATGAGAGTATTGAGTGTCACAATAGGTCTATACTGACCGCAGTGGCCAGCTGGCTTGTAGTTCTAATTTTAATGTAACTGCTGTTAGCTATCACTTTAAGTCGTAAAAGAGTCTATCATGAGTCTCATGAGAGTTTCTAATTGTCTACTGATTTATTTATTAAATGCAGCAGATTCCTGACATAAGAGAAAATGTTAAAAGAGCTGATTTCTCTGTGAAAGAAATAATATGTTTTTGTTCTTGTTACCACATATTTAGTTATGAAAAGATGGGGCAATTTTGACAACATAACATTGCAAAATTTACAACGAATGGTGACAAATTGACATCACACCGGCGATATGTATTTCGATTCGAATCGAAAAGGCTTTCGAAGAGAATTTTCAACTTGAAAGAAAAAAAAAACTAATTATGTAGAACATTCTAAAATAATAACATTTTTAAAACTACCCTTTGCTGGATTTTCGATAGGTCTACATATTAGCTTTTTCTTTCGGATGAAAATTCTTTTCAAAGCAATTTCAATTCAAATTGAAATCCATAATAACCGCCCTGGCTTCAAAATGACACCGTTTGGTATCGAAATGCTACCATACGGTTGTGGCTTTTTAATAAGCTGGAGATTTGACCACATATTGTTTGCAATTTAATAATGTCCGCTAACAAGTTGACAACGTGCGTTGTCAAAAAACAAAAAATCTTAGCTTTTTTCCAAGTTGACCGTTGTCGATTTGTATACACTTGTTAAAAAATTTAATAAAATAGACAAAGGGATGGTGTAAAAATGACCAACGTATGTGGTTAATTTTGCAACGCGATTTGATTTCTCTCAAAACTGTATTATTTTTTAAGTCTGGTATTTAAGACAAAAATTGCAAAAAAAAACCTGATATGGGACGTATGAGTAAAAATATTTATTAATCAAACGTCAGGGATACCTGCATTATTATTTATGAATTTATTTACGAGTATATCCTTGGCCGAAAACGAACATCTTTTTATACATAAATGAAATTAATTTTCTGTTTGTTGCGTTGTGTTTGTTTGTTTGCCATAAAATTCAATGTTGGATTGTTTAGCCAACTCATTCAGCGTTGAATTAGTTTGCAGATTGAATTTTATTGCAGCTTGGCTGTTGCCTCATAAACGGATATCCTGAATTATTTTAACTTAAAACGAGTCATGTATTAATGAAATGAAAATTTATTTCATAATTTTTTGTTTGCTTTTATACAAATACGATTTTATTCAATAAATTTACACGATTTTGTTTTCTTTTTTATAGTACAATATCAATTTTTTTTTAAATTCATTTCTTGAAAAGAGCAGTGTGTTGGTATGTACGTATTTGTGCTGGCATATTTGTTTGTAGTATAAATGTGAATTGATTTTTTTTTCTAAAAACTTAAATTTAATATCACTATATAATTTCACATTTCTTTTTCGTTTAATTGTTTTCTGTTAAAAATTATTTTTTTTTTTTTTTTTGATTTTAACAAGAATAACAAAAATTGAATTTGAAAAAATACCAAAACACGAGTATTTACAATAAAATAAAAATTAAAATACAAACAAATTTCTTTTGCATAGAATTTTTGGAGGAAACAATAGGGGTATTCACGATGCTATTAATGCACATTTTGCATTTAGAATATCTATTGAGTATGGAAAAAAGTGTGGCAAATTTAGGCTTGACAAGCACCATAACAAGTGTTACCAAATGACAAAACTCTCAAAAAATCTGGCAGCTTTAAATTCTTTGACTATTTTTAAGCCTTGTTTGTAACAGCATTTAAAAGTTTTTTTTTTTGCTTTTTTATTCTTTTATCTAAAAATTTTATATAAAAAATACAAAACAATTTACTGCTGGGCTCCCTATTTCGATGCGAAGCGAAGGCGACTGAAAACGGGTCTCACTAACTTTTGACTTATCGTTCGCTTAGTCTTACGTTGTTTATCATAAACCTCCTCAATATACTATATTGTCATTAATTAATCGCCAGTTTCAAAGAAAACCCGCTGTGAGCTAGAAATTTACTTTAAAAAAAAAAGAGAGACGAAAGAAAAATATAAAACCCAGACACATACATTCACAAAAAACGAATTGTAAACAAAAACGTTAAAAAAATTTATTTTTTAATTAAAAAAAATTCATGTTGATTGTAAAAATAATCAATATTAGAAGATAGAAAAAAAATTTTGTTTCTAATTTTAGTGGTTTCTGCGCGTTTCGTATTAATTTTATAAGAAAAAAATAGAAAAGCGACAACAAGAAAACAAGTGAAAGAATATTTTTTAGTGAGCCGCAATTTCATATAGAAATGCTTACGTTATTGTCCAATTTTCTTTTCTTGTAAAATTTTTTTAGAGAGCCGCAAATCAGCTGTTTGTCGTCTGAAGTCGAAGCGAACGATAATTTTCTTCATAGGAAGCCTGGCCGTTAATTTATTTATTAAAAAAATTTCCGAAATGAAGCCGAGTGGCTCTTACTAATTTATTTTAATGAAGGAAATTCAAGTTATGAAACCGAATTCTCAAAAACAAAATTTATTTTGTCGTTTACTTGTTTGGGAGTTTTAGTTTTAAAATTGCGTTACCTTTAAAATTGCGTACATAGTTCTAAAGCCTTTCTGAGCCATAAATAACAACTTCACTTGTGACCTACTATGTAAGGAGAAGAAACGAAGAGACTCATTAATCCCGAAGTAGTTTTGAACCTCAGTAGAAGAGACATCAAACTCTACTTTGAATTGCTGATATGCCCTTGTAAACTAAGCTGTCGCATGAGAAAAATCGATATCGCTGTTCCCCACTCTTGTCGTTTTTATAAAAGATAATGAGAAACATTTCTGTGCGATTGTCCAGCGCTACCTAGAAAGTGGTAGGGTTAATTCTACAGCCATCACAAGATTCTTAAGAAGTCTTGGGTTGTAGTTAGAAACTAAACTACACAGCAAATCTTAAAGGTTGCGGTGTGACTATAGCCCATGATAATAATGATAATTCATAGTTTTTAAGAATTATTTCGTATTTTATTTATTATATCTTTCTAAGAACCATTTTTCTTAATTTTTTTTTGATATAACTAATATTAGGGTAGCAACAGCCTTTTAAAATAATTTCTGTTGAGGTTTTTCTGGTGGATTTTCTTAGTTTCTAATGAAGGTTTAATGGTCTTTAATTGGTTAGGTGTTTCGTTTAAACATCCAGATGAGAAGGATTCCAATAACTTTGTTTCCTGGTCGCATAAGTATTCACTAGATCGTTAAATACTCGTACGTACGTGAATTCTTATGTTTGACTTAGAAAAGGTCACAGTTTACCCGTTCATCCCCACAGTTGTCTTATAAAATTAAATCAAGAGTTGGCTTATTGTTACGAAACATCATAATTATTTAATAGATCTAGAACGTTATTCAAATTATCACTCGTTTCTTGAGAAAATTCTATGCAAAAAGAATCTTGTCTTTCCGTTTTTACTATTTAGTTACTGAGTATTTCAAAAATAAAATAAATTCTTTTAAAAAAAAATTTTAAGAATCAGATATGTAAGAGTATAAGAGTATTAAAAGAAGTTTAGACTTAAAAGTAGCATCCAATTAAAAAGAAATCCTTTAAAATTCCGTATGAAAACTTTGGGCAGTATCAATCATTTTAGAAGTTAAAAATATTTCAGCATTTGCAATTAACTGAAAGTAAAAGAAAAATATGTATTTTTTTAATTAAAAGCAAATGGGAAAAAGAAATACAAGTTTATACCTCTTTTAAAGTTAATTTGCCATCACGATTTTCATCACATAAACTAAATAGAGTGACGGCCTCTTGTAAGGCATATCTAGGAGTTTTTGGATTAACATAATTTAGTAATTCGCCTCTATCAGCTTTGCCATCTTGATTTCTATCGAGAATTCTTTTAAACTCTTCTCGGCGTTCCACTACTGTTTTCGATATTAAGGATTTTCTGATTAAATCATCATCGTCGGCCACATTTACTTCGGAAAACTCTTCTATGCTTAATTGATCATCACCATCTTGATCAAATTGTCTTAGCAAATCATCTACTAACTCTAATAGATTTGATATGCTGGATTCAGGATGGCGAAATGATAAATACTCATCTATTGTTAAGGTGAAAAGATCTGTTCTAGCTGCCTCTGACCATCTAGCCTTGTCACGCATCATATCTTCACGGGCTTTACGATTTAAGGCAGTATGTTTGATTTCATTGTGCTCATCAATATCAGCTTCAGTCATGCCATGTTCTTTCAGAAAGAAACGATGATATTCTTCCCAGGTTATAAGGCCGTCAGCAGGTGCTATATCCACCCGTCTAAATTCTCTAGGATTTAATTGTATGGCTTCATCTATGTGGTCCACTATATTTCTATTTATATATTTTGCTAATTCCTTAATGGTCAAGTAATAGTCATGATTACGATCGGCCCTAAGGGAAGAAAAGAAAAAAAAAAAAAAAAAGAAATAATTAAATGGGTAAATGTGTTGCTAAGCACAAAACTCAAGAACGTCTCAACCAATTTGACTCATTTTTAGTTTCATTATCTTCCTTAGAATGTAAGGAAGGTTTTTGTAAAGAGAAAAAAAAAGAATAAAAAGTGTTAAATTAAATGAACGGAGCTGTTATTTTTGAAAGTGGCATAAGTCCATTTTAAAAAATATATAGGGTCCGCCAAATAACTTTTTTTTTTGAAAATGCTATAAAAACATCGAGTGTAGCTTCAGCTGTGTGGCACGCAGCGCCGTCCTGTTGAAACCAAATGTTGCCAATATCTTCTTCTTAAATTTTTGTGAACAAAAATTCTTTCAACATGGCCCGATAACTATCGCCATTGGCTAACGGTCACTCCTTGCTCATTTTCGAAGAAAAATGGACCAAAATCCGCACCAAACAGTGACTCGTTTTGGGTGCGTTGGCTTTTCAATGTATGCGTGCGGGTTTTCTGTGCCCCAAATGCGACAATTTTGCTTGTTTACATACCTGCCAAAATCAAAATGAGCTTCATCTGAAAAGATAATTTTTTTTGGCAAAATCGGCATCTTCTGTAAGTCGGTCGCAGGCCCACTTAGCGCAGCGAAAACACAACCATATTCTTTCAGCGGAAGGATAAATCAGACATGAGCTAAGTGTTACCATTCACGAAATAAGCACTAGTTGAAAAAAAAAAAAACGTTAGATTGCGGACCCTTTATAAGCTGGAGGTCATTTTGTAAGACTGGGTCTATATCTTATTAAAATTACATCAAAATAATATTTTCAAACACTGATCATTTACCAACATTATGATTTATTATTTAATTTATATCTCTGGCAGGACACTAACATCTTTGAAATAAAAAAAAAAAAATAATTTTCTCTTTGTTTGTTTCTTTAAGAATATTTTTTACACATAAAATGTTAAAAATATTTTCTAAAATTGTTTTCTTACCGTAGAAAACCTTTAATTAATCGAAATTGATAGCTGAAGGACAACACTGGTTGTTAAATAGTTTAATATTTGAAAGCAGGAGCCGTAATCTATAAATGTTCCATTTCGTGATGTATGTTTCAGGCTGAAGGTTGTTGTTGATTCATGTGTTCGTTTATTTGATTTTGTTTTGGTTTCGTTAATCATGTAGAGCTTAAGTGCACATAGCCTGCTGGCTATGCTGCCATATATGCGTTTTTGGTAAAGTATTTAGCCTGAGCTGATATTGAAGTAATACTGACCATGATTGGTCGATAAAGCTCTGTTTGCATGAACAGAGGGCTTTAAGTCTAGTTTGACAGTGGGTTAGGTGGCCTGTTGGAGAAAATTTATTATAAATTTTGCTTCAAATCTCCCTTACTCTCCATGTTTTACAGCAAAAAAATATTAAAATTCTTTCAGATTTGTGTTAAATAGTTTATTTGCTCTAAAACTTGCTTGGATTGCTGTACGTTCTTAGAGCCAGAACTCTACTTTGGCATTTCTTTAGGATGTATTAAAGAAAAAACTGGGATTAGCTGACTGGACTTGGACAAGCTAAGCGCTTTATCACAATATCGTGGAATGCACCCCAAAAGTTACTGCCATTCAATAACAATGACTTCAGACTTTTAACAAGATGGCTTACCGAACATTGTAGTTTTAGATACTACCAGTGTAAGATGGGAAATATTGGGAGCATTCACTGCAAGTTATGTGGTTTACATGGCGAAACTTTGTGACTGTCGTAGGCCAACAATTCTGAAAGACTTCTTGTTGGCTCTTAGAAAAGTAGCAAAACTCTCACTTCATGGGCAGTTTAAATTTTGAAGAGTGAACTTATGAGCTGTACAAAAGGTAGTTTGGGACGCGAAACATAAGTACCCCTAGACAGCAAGCACCAAGGGTCTTGCTTAAGTCCTCTTAAAAAGTCCTTTTGTGTTAAAGGTTTTTATTAAAATACGCCTAAATGAAGTCTGCCATTTTTTGAAATGATTTAAAAAATAAATATTTAGATTCATGCGTACTTCTCTGCTACACAACACACTTTAAGGTTCCACTACTCTATTTCAGCCATTTTACACAATTTTCTGATAGATTTTACAACTTGTGCTACAGTGTAGGGTTACCTTAACCTTCTTATTACTGTTCCTTTTCTTATTTTAATTATTTCCTTAATTAATGTTTTTTTAATTACAATTTGATCTCTGCATCCACATGCGGGATATACGTCTGAATAGATTAATTTCGTTTTATTTAATCATTAATTGTCAATCGTATGGACATGGAGAATTCAAGGCACCATCATTGATTAAAATAAATATAAAGAAAACAAAATATACATAAAATAAATCTCAGCATTCCGTGCATGCTTTAGAAATATTTTATGGCCATTGAGGAGGAGGCATGCGACAGCATTTTTGTATTTACTAAAGAGCTGCCCAAAATATTTTGAAAGTCACATATCACTACCAAAAAAATATATTTCTATGGTAATAAGGAAGAAGCTCTCATGTAGACTTGAGAAAAAATTGGCTTGTTGTAGCAATTAACGCAATAACTTTATGATTGCGATTCAAGGAGGGCGAAACAATATATTCCAAAATTAACGAGATGGTTATGCAAGCAATATCATTTGCTAGAGTCGAAACACTCTTAAAACTTTTAACTTAAGAAGACATAAGCGGCTTTTGCATATTACGCCAGATTTAATATTTTATAATAAAAAGTGCTTTGCTTGTGCAGGGCTTTAGTGTTTTCATACAAATTGCTTCATGCATGCATGTGGTTTGATTCATGTGGCTTCTATCGTCATTGAGTGTGTGTACTCGTATGTTTGTGTTATTGCTTAAAGGATATTCTAGTTATTTGGGGGATGTTTTGGTCTACTTTGTCATGATGGCCTAAATACTTTTGTCATTAAGATTTCAATAATAAATTATTTACCCATTCATTCATTCATACATTCATTTTGCTAATAAATGTGTCCTTTTTTTTTAAAAAAAAACATCATGTCCTTAGTTGCTGGCAATACAATTGATGACTAGTTGACTTATTGCATGCTGTCAGATAATGGATACTGAAACAAATAGTGAATACTGCTAATGTATTGATAAGAGATGATTTTCATTCATCTGCATCATTTACATGGCAATCAAAATGTTGAGGTTTTTATTTTATTGCTGAAATAAATATGTAATTTAAATCGTCATAGCGCTAAGTTACTTCAATAGTGTCACAAGTCAAAAAATTAATTTTTTAATTTTAATTTTTTGAATTTTTTCTTTTCTCTCAAAAAAATATTTTAAAAGCTCTTCTCTTAAAAATTGAAATTACTTCCTTGACTCTCCCAAAAAATCATGATTTGTTTTATAAATGGAAATTGACTGCTTCTTTCTGTGTAAGTGAGCGTTAGAGTCAGAATGTCATGAATGATACCTTTTGTTTCCAGCCAGTATTGTTGCGATTCTCTCTCCAGCCACTTTCTAAAACTAAGCTTCATAAAGTACCGTTTCTTACCAGTTCGTCTGCCTTCTCATTGCCTACCTATACACTATGACCTGGCCTATGACCCATATCAAGTGAAACCTGTTGTTAGATGCAAGTCTATATAGAAAAATTAGGTTATCCCATACCAATTTTGATTTAAGCTCACAGGCATTAAGTGCTAGTAAAGCCGTTTTACTGTCCTAGAAAATATAGATGTGACTGCTATTTGTATTTCTTTCCAGTTCCTTTCTTGGGCAGAGCTCTATGGCATGTATTTCGACCTGAAAAACTGAGTTCTATTGATTCATACTGGCTTCTGAGATTATGACCGTTTTCGAGTCATCTGTGTACCATAAATGTTACCTGACATCGGGTTGTTGTCGATATGTATGTATCAAAAACATTTGTGCGAACAAAAAATTTTTTTTTCAAAACGAGTGGATGAATGAATTCAGCTTAAGTTTTGCTTTTTTGTTATTTGTTTTGATTTTTAACTTTATATAAAAAAATTAATTTTCTTAGGAACCGGGGGGTGAAGTTCCGGAAAAAATTTGTATTGTTAAAAAAAATAAATTTTGTACGGACAAAAATTTTTGCTTGAAAAAAATGGTCGAGTTCAGTGTCTCTCACAAAGACTTTGAAGCTCGTCTATGTAGTATAGTTATGTATATAAGAAAAATTTTGTGCGGACAAAAATGCCTTTGTTCCGTATAAAATTTTTGTCCGTAATCAAAATTTCTGTCTCTTTCCTTATGAGAATTACTCATACAAAAACATATTTTGTGTGAACAAAAATTTTATTCGGAACAAGCTTGTGAATTTTAAGTATAAATTTTGGTTAAGACTATATTTAGCTACTTATTCCGAACAAAGTCCGCACAGTATTTTTTATATGAACTTTAATCTCTCTCTTTGTAATAAAACTGCGTACGAAAAAAAATTTTGCAGCACAAAAATCCTTAATTGAATTTATTCATTCGTTCCTTGTAAAATTTTTGTCCGGCTATATAATTTCTGGTATGTACTTTATGAGAGACACATCAAACAAAAACTAATTTTGTGTTCGTCTGCCTTCTGATTGCCTACATCGGGCACTCATATCAAAGGGGCCCTGTTATTATATGCTAGTCTTTTTAGAAGTATTAAGTTATCCCAGACCAGTTCTTATTTTATCTCAAAGGCACTGAATAATAGTTATGGCGCTCTACTGTCAGATTGTGACTGTTATTTCTGTCTCTTTCTAGTTCCTCTGTTAAAAGATTTAAAATTTCAAATTCATAAATTTTTTTTGACAGACAGCCATTTTTTATCGATAGCCCTGAATATATATTTGACATTTTCGTATATATCTTAATATAGTTGCACTCTTTGCACCTGATAAATTCTCCCATTACAATAATTTATCAATGCAAGAAAATATAAGTCTCACTGATTTGTGACTTCAATTAAATGTGATTTTAAATTAACTAAAAATTTCTTGATTATATTCCTTTTATATTTCACACTGAAATAAAATTTATTTCAAAATTTTTGATATTTTAATCCTAAACAGTAAAAGTCAGTGAACGATGAGCGAAATAATTTGAAAAAATTTTTCAATTTATTGAATGGTTTATGCCACAATCCTATTAAGCAAAAAATTTTAATTTTCCAGGCCTGTTATCAATACATCTTTAAGCTACACCCTGTACAATATTTTCTCATTTTAATTATTTTTGACCAAGGCAGTATGAACGAACTTTTGTTAAATAAATATTTAAAATTAATTTAGTTTTCTGAAAATTCATTCGCTTCATCCGCTTATCTGTATTTAGTAATATGATACCCATACATGCATATGTTTATTTAATAAAGAGTTTAAAATTGCTTTTTTTTTTAACAAAAAAAAGAAGAGAATTTAATAAACGATTAGCATAAATGATGAGAGAGATAGTATTTTCATTTTGAGTTTAATTTGTTTTAAAGTTTAATTTCCGTTGTAGATACAAACTAACACACAAGCACATCACTTAACTGTTTAAATATTTTCATAAACGTAGTTATTTTATTGGTTACATTTAATGGAATTTATTTGCAATTTTTCTTTTGATTATTTTGTCAATAAAAAAAAAAAATTAATTTAATTAAATACCGTTTGGCAGCAGTTAAGTGTACTCACTAAGTCACTAACTCACTCGCTCCCTCACTCACTCCACATAAGATCAAATGAAAAATAATAAATTCATTCTCGTTTGAATTAAATATAAAATTTAAAAAATAAAACCACACAAATTCCTTTTACCACAACAAATCGATACACTTCGCCAGAATGTTTGTTTTTTTTATATTTTTATTTTGCTATTTGTTTGTGTTTATTTAATTTTGTTTTGATTTATTGAATCGATTTAATAGCATTATAAATTTATTTATTGAAAGCTAGGCAATGCTGCCAAGCGTTGCCATGAACATAACAAAGGAAGAAGAAAACAGTTTGTTTAAATATTTATTTAAGAAAACTTTTCAAATTCAATATTAAAAAATTAATTTTTGAAAATACTATAACCGTTACTTAAACACGAAATACTACGTACATATTTTTTATAACTAATTTGAAATCAATTGTACAGTTTTTAACAGTCCAATCTAAATTAGAGCGGCAAGTGAAGCTTTCTATTAAAGCATCATCCTTAAACAAGAGCGTTGGTGTTTAGTACTCTCTACAGTAGTGCTGATCATCTTGTTTAATCCTGAATAACCTATCCTATTTTTAATACACTTACACCAATTTCGAATAACATGCTCTTCAATTTGCAGGGTACTTCAAAAATTACTTAAAATCTTTAATATTTTTAAACTTAATTAACTTCTTTTATAATTAAAAAATCAATTAGACATAACGAGGTATAAAAGTTACGATAAAAGAAGGCTGGTAGTCGAAACGACTAACATTGGTTAGGCAGGGTTAATAAAATCCACTAAAGACAAACAAAAATAGAGTTAAAAACGCTAAATTAAAACAAAAACTAGCTGAAATGTCCTTACTGGTTACAAATACCAAAACAAATAAAAAAAAAATTTGTTTCGCAGCCAACTTCACTAGAAACACGATTTAAAAATTGGTTTTTGCAAATGGTCAGGGTTGCTAACGCCCTATTTGGGTATACTTCATAAATTTTTTATGGGCATAAGAATTTTTGACCCAAAAAAAACGCTTGTCTTACCAATTTAGGTATAATTATAAGACTTTTAAGTACTAATGCACCCATAGTTAAACTTTCTTTATTTGTAGAGGGGTTTTTGTATGCAGAGTAAAACTTAGTATCTCTTCTACCCTCATCTAAGATATTTTCATTTGGCTTTTTAAGTCATCCTGTACAGTTTATGTTTTCCTTTTTGTGTACTGAGACACTAATAAAATTATTTCACAGCATCTTTTAGTCTGACCACAAGGTTTAGTCTACGGAAATCCAACTTTAGCTATAGGCAATTTGCTATCATCATCACTATGGGCTGTAATCGCACCGCGACCTTTAAATCTATTGTGCAGCTTAATTTCTAACTACAATCCGAGACTCCTTACGAATCTCGTAATTGTTGTTGGCTAATTTGCAATACTCGGCCTCAGCTTAGTTGAAAGATGATTGAGTTTTGAAAAAAAATTTAATATATTTATTTCCAGTTTAAGCTGGCTGAATAAATCTGGGAGCTTAAACTCAAAAAATATAAATTAAATTTTTTTTCAATATTCAAGCAACTTTTTTAAAATAAAAATAAAATAAACTAAACTTAGAGGCGAACGGACTCTCGCCTAGGCTGCACAGTAATAGCAGTAGGGGCTTGCTATAACTCCATAGAACCCAATTGAGAAATGTGGTGGCGGCAATAACAAGCCAATGCAGTTTTGGTGACCTTGCAAGGAGAATGAATTACCAAGGAATGACTGCTGTGAAAGCTGTCAAGACAAAAAAGAAGAGGAAATAGTAGAACACCTCTTCTGTCTTTGTCCTGCCCTGGGGAATCAGTGCTACCTATAGAGTCTTACTGCACTGTCGACTATAGGGGTCATTACAAGCAGCAACTGGTTAAGGTGACGGACTCGTCTTCTTCTTCTTTTCTTTCTTCTACTATCTTCCTATTTCCTTTCACTGTTCTATTTCTTAGGAGGACTGAGCAGTGTGCAATCTAACCTAAAAAACTGTGTGTTGTGCTTAAGTAAAATGAGGCCAGGGGGCGTACTCTGTATTGCGATGCGAAAGTTAAATATTTTGCTTTTGCTATTTGCTTATCGCAAGATATTTGTGTGTATGAAACGATATTGACATGCACTCACGCTTTACAAAGCTGAGTACTACCAGACAAATGCAAAAAGTAAACGATCAAACACAGTAAAGATTCGATTTAGAACCGTTTTTTTTTTGCATCGCTCCTGCGCTCCAAAATTTGCACTAAATAAATCTACACTGATAGCATTGGTTACTCAGCTTTTACAAACCCCCAATTAAATCGCAGTAAAAAAAATGCTTTTTTAGAAAATACATTTTGTAAAGTTTGATAAACATCCATGCAACTCGTACAAAATTGAATTTAATTTCGAAATTATTATTTATTTTAGAGTTTAGCTGAAAGCAAACAAGCAAATTAAATAATAATAAAAATTGTTTAAATGTCACTCTATTAATTTTGAATTAAACCAACCAACCAAACGTTTAAAATTCAAATAAACTTTTAAATCACATTAATTTTGAAAATGTCCATTTAATTATCGTTATATGGTCGGTAATTAAAACGCCAATAGTGTGTATGAGTACGTTTATTTTATAATAAAAATTTTTATTGTTTAATGACAATGACGACGGTGGCGATGATGGTGATGATGCTCTTGTTATTTTGTTTGTAATTTGTTTATGCCAAAACATGGTTACTGCATGTCCAGCCTCCACCCACTTTCACTCACAGCAACACAATTGCAACACAAATCTAGTGAAGATGTAAAGGGAAACACACCATAAAGCAACACATCGTTACAATAGAAAAAAAGTGGAAAAAGAAGAACTGCACTCGGATAACGCCCCAATAATTGTGTAATTAAGAACACAAGACTGACTAACCGAATAATTTATAGAGCATTTTAACAGAACGCCAGCAACAGCAGCAAATGCACTTACTACTACTCACAGGCAGTCCTGCCAACACAACTATAACTCAACAACGAGTTGAAAAAGGATTAGATTATGTGGTACAGGGTGGCGCATCAATTGTACTAAAACAACAAATTCAAATAACTTTTATTTTTGTAATCAATGCATTTCAGCATGATACTGTTGTCTTATCCAAATCCAAATAAGCCGATTTGTAGTACGATTCGTGCATTATTCTGTTTATAAAAAAATTAGTCAAATTAAGGGCCATTATTACGAGTTGCCGATAGTTAAATTTAGATTTTATAAGTGAAGTATCAAGCTTTTGGTTAGACATTCAATTAAAAATATCGATAAGTTAAATACCGGATAGTGTGTCCACCCAAATTTGGTTCCAAAGTTTTAGCTAATCTATAAAGGCACTCATAGACTGCCCTTTTGTTAAGCATTTTATTTCATTAAAATTTTTTATTGCAGGTAGCAAGAGTCCTTGGGGCAAATTACCGCCCTCGATAGTGATCGAAATTTCAATCTAATTGAAATGGCAATTTTGATCGATATCGAGTGATGACCTTTAAAGAGGTCAAGCTAATTTATTCTTTAAATTCTTCTTTAATGAACCGGAAAGCTATTAAATGACCAGGACCACACACAGCAATTTTAGTTGGGCAATTTTTGATTTTATAGAAGAAAGAGGAAAGAAGAGTGGAAAGGGCTACAAAACTTGCTCGTAATCGGCAATTCCCTTTTGTTCTCTCTTCGTATCTTTTATAAAGATGTAAAAAAAGAAGAAAGGTAGCTTGAAGGCTGAATGAATGATTGAATAAGAATGCTAAAATTGCCCAAACAAAATTGCTGTGTGTAGAGAGAGCCGGCAATTTTAAAAGCGAATTGAGAAAGAATTACCCAACTAAGCTTGCCGTGTGTGGCCCTGGTCAACAGAGATTCAGAAAGAATAATAAGCCACATCACATTCTCTCTCTTTTATGTATGTTTCTATTTTTGCCCAAAAAAAATAAATTTCAAGGCGCATTATCAGTTAATTAATTATTTTTGTTTTAATAAAAAATTAAAAAAAAATAACAGCCAAAATTGTAGGCTTAAGCCTGATGAAAATAGCTAAATTGGCAACCTTCTAAACACATACCAGCACACAGAAATAAATCTACTACAACCGGCGAAAGGAAGATGAGATTTTACAGAAAACTAACTTTATAAGCTCTACAGTGGAATTCAAAACAACAGCAACAGCCAGTTTTTTTGTTTTTAATTTAACAAATCAATAAATTAATTAAATTTAAATTAATTATTAATTTTCTTTTCACAATTAAGTTTTTTTTTAATTTTTAAAGGTTAACAAAAATACAGTCTTGCCAACTTTGAATTTTAAAATGCTGTTTTTTTTTAAACAGCATCAAAAAGGAAATAACTGACACACAAAAGTAATATCATCCATGAGGAAAACAACACTAATCAAAATTTTCCAAAGCACTAAAAACGCTGCTATAAAATCACCACTTTTTGTTGTCAAAATATAAATTGTGTGAGAATTTTGTAAAAAAAAAATTTTTTTAAATCAAAATTTAATTTAAATTTGAAAATTATTTAAATAAAAAGCTGATGATTCAATCATATACGAGCAAATTTGGACGAAGAAAGTAAAATGCCAGGCTAGAATCAGAATTAGAATGAGGAGCAGGATCAAGTGAACAGCTGGCTGCGGCCAAAATCGACCCAGTCTCAAGTTACTAATCCTCTCAGAGTCTAGTATTCATTAGGTTAATTTACACGGGACGCAGAAGCTGGGCTTACTTGGGTTCTCTGATATGATACCTGCATAAGAGGAAGTGAAGAAGGATAGCACTAGATATAGAAGAGTGAAAGGAAATTAAATAAGCAAGAAGACAAATAGAGAAGATGAGCTCGTCATTCATTAAGAATTCCTAAAATTCTTTAGGTGATTTGTCCGTCACAGCCGACGGTTGTAAGGAATGTTGTTCTAAGTAGTGAAATTGGATCTAAATTAGATCATTACAGTGAAACAATATGTGTTCTGCTAACAGAATCATCCCTTCATTTAAAGGTCATTCATATTAAATGAATAGCAAGACACATGAACTATGATATGTAAAATTCTGCAATTCAAGTGAGCGAATAGTACAATAAGAATAGTTCGTTTGTGTAAATTCACTTTTTGATTTTTTTTTTTACAAAAAATTTTAAAGAAATAAATATTTTCTTATGAAACTTGCAGCATGGAGCAAAGTCACTTTAACGCTTTTATATTAAAAAAAGCTATAAGCGCTTTTTCTTTCAATTATTTACGTGTGTCAGGGAGCAACAAAAGCCTTATCAACCAGGTTAAGCATTTTCCATTTAACAAAGAAAAAAAAAAAAAAACACCTAAACTTTTTTAGAGTTAAAGCCATTTTTAGAAAATATTGCCGAGCTTCATTTAAAATTACCAAGCCGTTCGGAAGCAAAAAAACTAAATAAACTACAAATACATCCTTTGCTCTAGCTGGGCAATACCAAGCTGTACTGTTTAGTTTGATACATCAGGCTGGTGTATCATTGGTGTGGTTTAATTGGCAATGAGTACCCAACTGTAGCAAGAAGGCTTCTATATTAATGCCAGCCGATATACTCTTTAGTAGCACTAGAAGAGGTATTCTTTAATACTACTTACCAAGGGAAGGCAGATTCCAGATGACAGGGTCTCGAGACGTGCAAGATTACGCTTCAAGTATGGTCTCGGTAGTACAGTCCAGATGAAGAGACAAACGTACGTGCAATACAGCAAAGATCATCTGGCCTAAGCTAGATAGCAATCACATCGATTTTTTGGGACTCCAAAGAGCCCGGTTGAGAAATGTGGTAGCTGTAGTAATAGGTTACTGCAATTTTGGCAACCACGCTAGAAGAATGGGTTTGCCATATAACGACTACTGTAGAATTTGTCGAGACGAGGAGGAGGAGGAGACTTTAGAACATCTTTTCTGCCGGTGTCCAGCCCTAGAAGAGCGGCAATTGATGCACTTTGGAGAGCGAAGTCTGCAGGGTCTCACTGGGCTATCGACTGTAAGTGTCGACATGCTTTGTTAGAGAAGTTGCGGTTGGTTTAAGTGAAGCACTCACATTCTCTATCCTCTTTCTTATTTATCTCCTTTGGGTTAGTATACAAACGAAGTATTTTTATTGTACCATTCGCTCACTTGAACTGCACGAACTAGTACAGAATTTTACTAACTCATTTTCTCTATCTGTCTTCTTGCTTAATTCCTTTCCTGTGCTATACTTCTTCACTTCCTCTATACAGGACCACATCAGAGAACCCAAGTTAGCCCAGCTTCTATTTTTCTTATTTGGTAGCCCTGTATCACCTAATCTAACTTATGGTCTCGGTATGATGATAAGCTCTACCTCTAGCTGTTGAGCAGGCAGAGAAAGGATATTTTCAGACTGGTGGTTGTATCACCAGGCGTTAGTTACCGGACCGGACAGTTGCCGAGCAACTAAAGGAGACAGTTCTGCAACTTCTTTGTGAGTATCCGGCTTTTCTGGCCTCTAGATACAATTTTCTTAGTGTATATTTTATCGATGGCCTACCTGAGATATCAAGGAAATCTTGCCTTAACTGTGTTGGCAAGTAAATGGTTCAAACGGGATTTTGTGATTGTACTCCACATAAACCAATCAACCATACTAAAAACAACTTCGATTGTGAGAACTAAATTTGTTGCCAAGCAAAAATTTTGTTGCGATAATCGAATTTTTTAATCGTTGCAATAGAAAATCGATCTTACAGCTTGACATATTTTTGCGACAACTAAATTTTGAACAGTAGTATCGAATTCTGGTTGTTACAACTAAAAAATTTGATTATCACAACAAAATTTTTGATTGGAAACAAATTTAGATTTCACAATCGAAGTTGTGCTCTGTGTGTACATTTCGATTTTCTCCCTATAACTTTTCAAGAGATAAATATTTTTAATTGAAAGCTTCATCAGGCGGCAGAAAGGAGAATATTGCCCTTAAAGGTTTTTGGGATTAACAGGCTTTCTATGTAAAGTGCTTTTGTCATGTGAAAACAAAACTGGGATTCAGCTATATCAGATGCTAAAATATTCATTAAAAAATGTTCGGTTCAATTATGAATAAAAATAATGCACAATTTTAGCACCTTTTCTGTCATAGAAAATTCTCTGATTTAGAGAAATTTTTTCGAAAACAAAATTTTCCTCAAATTTTCTTTATTGGGCTTTTAAAAAAGCAAAAACAAAAATTTAAATCAAGTGTGGCGCAAAGGGTTGATACATAAATTGAGGCAACACTTTCCCGGTAAGATATGCAGACTATTAGAGACAGATCGGAAGAATATCGTTAAGGAAGGAGACTGGTTATCTTCACCGCAACCTATCGAGGCTGGAGCTCCTCAGGGGAGCATTTTGGGGGCCGTTATTGTATTTAATATATACCTTGGACTTGCCAACAGGTGAAAATGTGCTTAGATCGAAATTTTTTTTCTGATGATACAGCTTTTATGAGTATTCATGAAAGCCCACAGGTAGCAGGTAGGAGGCGTGGCTGAAAAGATGAAGAATAAGGGTAAATGAACAGAAATGTGCCCACATTACATTTACTCTGCGAAGAGAGACATGTTTATCAGTTACCATAAATAATCAAACTATCCCCCTGCATGCACAGGTCAAATATCTCGGAATGACATTGGACAGACGTCTTACCTGGAGATACCACATTCGAGTAGATGCAAAAAATGGTACAACTTAAACTAAAAGCAATTCAACTTTACTCCGTTTTAAGTAAAGATTGTAAGGTCTTACTCTATAATGCAGTTTTAAAACCAATTTGGCAATATGGTACGCAGTTATGGGGTACAGCTTCAGCGTCTAATATAGAAAAAATTCGGAGATGTCAGAAAAAAATTCCAAGAACAATCACAGCCGCTCCCTGGTATATAAAGAATTGAAACATACACAAAGACCTAAACGTGTTATCAGTGAAGGAAGAGATAAAGAAGCATGTAAAGTCTTACTTAACAAAGCTGGAAGTGCAGCCAAATATACTGGCCCGCAACATTTTGAACGAGAGAGGCTACATTCGCTTGAAACGGAAGGATGTTGCTGCACTTGTTCGAACACAAGATAGATGAGAGATAGAGTATTTTGTCTAGCACTGGCTGGACTCAATAATTAATCTTTAGATTTTAAGATTTGAGTTAGTTCAGAAAAATTACGAAAATTCGAAAAAAAAAATCTAAAAGCAAAAATTATGTTACTGCTGATTCTGTTAGCCTGCTTTTTTTGTTTCTTTATCTTATCTTTATTTTTTTTGCTACAACTATAAATTTGCTCTTCACTTTTAGTTTGTACTAACAAATTGTAGCCATCTGTGTGTGTGTGTGTGTGTGATGCTTTATAATAAAATACTATAAAACCGAGTTAAGAGCGACAGACAGACACAAAATAAAATAAATAAAAAATAAAAAAAATAGAAAGAAAAAATCTTTTTCTATGCATAAAATTAATAGCATTTAAAGTACAGCAGGAATTCTAAAGGATAAAAAGAAGATGAAATAAAACACTGCTTTTTAAAAGTAGAAAAAAGGAATTATGAACTGTTAAATCATTTAATGCTTTCGAAAATATAAGCCTTAACCCAACAAAACTTTATTTTATTTACATAAATTTGTATGTGCTAGAGTACACACAAACTCATTTGCATACTCGCATTAAAATATGAAATAACTATTTCATTTACATATTAAATTTATACTTTTTTATTTACTTTATGAATGAAATATGTTTATTGTATGTATTCCCTATATGAAAGAAAGAAAAAAATAAACAACTAAACAAGGAAAATGGAAACTGTGTTTACATGCAGCAGTGAGTTCGTTACGTGCAATACAAACAAACTGAAACGCTTGTGTAAGAGTGAATGCGCAAGTACACAAAATATGAATTAAATTAAACTTTAAATATTGAAGCCTCTATCCACCGTTAACATTAATTAATGGTCGTCTTGACTTCTATGAAATATACAGCTTAATATGAATGAATCACCAAATCTGTTGCTAAGCTTAAAACTCGAGAAAGATTAGAACAAATTGATTAATTTTTGTTTCAATATTTTCTTTAAGGCATAACAAAAGTTCTTATAAAGAAAAAATTAAAAAAAAACCTAAGAAAACTAGAACAAAATATCACCTTTCTTTTGACATGGCAGTGTATGAGTGTTAAATAAATTATTTATTAAGTAAATGAAAT
Organism: Thelaira solivaga; assembly: GCA_947397855.1. Classification (NCBI taxonomy): domain Eukaryota; kingdom Metazoa; phylum Arthropoda; class Insecta; order Diptera; family Tachinidae; genus Thelaira; species Thelaira solivaga. The sequence goes on from OX377610.1 coordinate 79,997,399, forward strand.
TTCTATTATCGGTGTGTTTAGAGACAAACGACCAAATTCATAATAAATATTTTTGTTTAATAGCGGCTTATTAAAAAAGTTTTTCATAGAAAAGTTTCTTAATAAATATTTATAAAACAGAATTTTTTTATTTTTTTTATTAAAACAGAATTTCACGAGGAATATTTTTATAGACAATTTTAACCCTCTTACTTTTCCACGTAAGGCTATTTTTGTTTTGTTTTGTTTTTTTTTTTTTTTTTTTAATTTGGAGTCAAAATAATCCCCTTAATTGAAGAGTTAGAGGGTTAAAATTTTCCATAAAAATATTCCTCGTCGTGTTTCTCAAAACTTTGCTGAGCATTTTATTTAAGTAAAATGCTGCACAATAGATTTTGAAAGGTCGCAGTGCGATTATAGTCGTTAGTGATAAATATTTAACTAAAATAAGAAGATTCCCTGGGTTATCTAAGTCGATTTTCAATTACCTCTACACACATTCTAAGTTTGGTCTCTTTTCTGCCCTTCCGTTAAAGTTGAAATTTTTCGTGATTAGTTAGTTCAAGCACCCAGAGCAGAATTTCGTGGTGAATATTTTTATAGAACATTTTAACCCTCTCACTCTTCCACGTAAGGTTGTTTTTTATGCTTTTTTTTTTTAATTTGGAGTCAAAAAATTCCCCTTTAATTGAAAAGTTAGAGGGTTAAAATTTTCTATAAAAATGTTCCTCGTTATGTTTCTCAAAACTTTGCTGAACATTTTATTTAACTAAAATAAAAGGATTCACCGGGTTATCTAAGTCAATTTTAAATTAACCCTTAAACACAGTTTAAATTGAATTTTTCGTTATTAGTGTGTTCAAAGATCCAGAGCAGAATTTCGTAGGGTTTTATTTTTAAATAACATTTTAACCCTCTCACTCATCCACGTATGGGTGTTTTTTTTTTTTTTTAATTTAAAGTCAAAAAGTCCCCTTAATTCCAAGTAGTGTTTTACATAAGTTTGCTCAACATTTAATTTATAAAAATTTTATGTCTGTATCTTGCCAGCTGTTTAATCGAGGCTTAACTGTACGTACTCCTACTCATCCTGGTGTAACTAAGTTTTCATCTTCATGCAAACATTTATCTGCATTTGCTCACAAATTCACATTTGTTCAAATCCTAGTTAATTATTCATTTGTATGTTTTATTATATAACAACAACAACAACAACAACAACAACTAGTATTGTTGTTTGAATATAAATTTTTAAAATTTACTCTAGGGAATGAAATTAATAGCGTGAGATGACATTTTACTTTTTGACCTTACTTCACCTTGCCCATATTAAATTTTTATTTTATTTTTACTAAAGCTGACTGTAAGTGAAAATGTGTTGGAGACATACTTGTCACCCCCTATTGTTAACAAATTATTGCATTCGTTTCTGGGTGAAGGATAACCAAAATTGAAAAATCTTACTGATTATTATGCCACACAATGCTTTCGCATAAAATGTTAGACAGACAGTGAGTGAAAGCTTATTGGGCATGTAAAGATTGTGGTGTATGAGCATGTCATCATTTGTTCTTTTTGTTATGGTTATTTTTAGGGTTTTTTTATTGCCAGCTTGTGCTCAAATTTCCTTAAAAAAGTAGGCCACTAAGGCTTACTGACATTCTGGATTAAAAAAAAAATTCTGAGTTAATAATGCAGCTCCCTTCTAGTTTTATTTAACTCCTGTATTCCCTTTCTTTTATAAAAAAAACCCCCTCATTAAAAAAAGCTTTGTTTGATGGGAAACAATAAAAAAAAACTCCCTTGGCGATATATAGCATTCACTTTGGCAGACATCTTTTAGCAGTGACATATTTAGCGCCAACTATTAAGGCTACTGGCTTTGTTTCGCTGATAGCGCTCACTCTATACTAAGAGAATTTAGTTCATCTATCCTTTGAATTTTAACTTTAATGAAATGAAAAATTTAATATTTTCAACTAATAAAATGTTTCATTAAAATAAAGAAAAATTTCATTAATGCAAAGAAATATTTGATTGAATCAATGAATCTCTAATCAGATCATAGTCTACATGTAGGCAATGAGAAGGAAGATGAACTGGCAAGTAGTTTAGTTGTTCCAGTACCATACTAAAGCCTGTCTTGAAACTCGACTAAGCTGATATTTAGTGAGTGTCTGCAAAAAGGAATTGCAACAATATTGGTTGGAGTTAAGGGCTACCAAGGTAACAGACATATTCATGCTATTCCGTACTCGGAAGAGAACAAATAGCCAGGAATGTGCTTTGTCACAGGATACATTTTTAAGCATTGCAGAGTACGAGCACACTAAGTCAAAAATCGCGTAGCTGTATATATAACGTATGTTTTTATTTTGACACCATTCCGTTGTCTATTTTACTGACAACAAGTGTTTTCAATGGTTGGTTGTCAACTTAAAAGAAATCTAAGATTTTTCGTCTTTTGACAATGCACGTTGTCAACTTGTTAGTGAACATTATTGAATTGACAACAATATGTTGTCAAATTTACAACGTATGTTCTCATTTCAACAGCTGTATGGTAGCATTTCGACACCAAACGGTGACATTTTAACACCAGATGGTTACGATTTATCGCCGGTTTGGTGTCGTTGTTAACTCTGCAAAACTATGTTGTCAATAATGCGTTGTTAAAATGACACCATGCGCTGTCAAGATATGCACAAACGCGATTGCTGCACTATTGATTGTGATTATTTTGACAACGGATGGTGTCATTTTTAACATAGACTTGCAGAGTTAACAATGAATACTGTAAAATGGACACCAAACCAGTGATATTAAAACACTTGGCAAATATGGGGATCAGCTTAACGACCTGTGTCTACTATGTAACACAGACGAAAGTCAGCAGAACATGTATTTTATCACCGCAATAGTTTTTGTTTGGACCTGTTTTCGTTACTTACAATATCACTACCTACAACCGTCTGATATAGTGGACAAATCACTTAAGGAAGGCTCTGGATTCTTGATAAATACTTGTACTTCATAAATATTTTCAGAGTAGTGCCACAAGTGAAGTGACCAGATAACTTGTTACTGTTGCTGCTTTTGGTTCTAATTCTAGCACATGCTTTTACATGCTTTTTTTCTTTAAGCTTAACTTTATAAATTCGGGTATTTTGTGTATTCACGAAGCCATTCCGATGGATATGCACTTTATCGGAGAAGATGAATTTTTTCGAAAAATTGCTTTTGTCTTCACTTTGCTCCATAAGAATTATAACGTAAAGTGCTCCATTTTTAATAATCGGATTAAACATATGTGACAGCTGAGTTGTCACTTACACACAAAAAGAAGTAATACTAAATTTAAAAAGTGCACTCTTACTGAGACACCCATTACAAACTTTTTTTTTTACTTTTAGTAAACAGTGTCTGTTTAACTGAAACTTATAAGGTTTACATAATTTAATACCAATTTTTTTTTTTGTATAACAGCCCCACTGTGCAAAGCAATATAATAATATTGCCGTAACTTTAGGAAAAGTCAGTTTATTGCGGGTTGTAAAAGAGATGATGTAATAAAAATTAAAACCTTTTCCTATAAACATAAAAATTTTTGTTGTTGTTGTAAGGAATCCTAAACCAGAAACACAGCAACAAATGAAATTGGGAAACTAATCCAAACTCAAACTCTCAACTCAATGAATAAATCTACGTAATAAACTTAAAAAAGAAATTTTCTACTTTCTTTTTTTTTATACAACTTTTTTCCTTTTGCATGCATACGCGTGCACGTACATGCATAACATTTTTTTTTTACCACTTTATTTAAATTTTTGAAAGTGTAGAAGGATTTTGTTTAAATACTTCTCGTAAGAGTAACAAAATGGAATGTTTTTATGAATACAAATCACAAGCAAAATTGTAAAGTATCTGCGAAAAGTTTACTTGGAAATTTTCTACTTCTTTTTGCTCCTTTTTTTCCTCCATTTTGTAAAGAAAGTTTTTTTTTTTCACTAAATTTTACTCTGGTAAACAACTTGAAAAGTGAAAAGTTTTGCTAACGTAAAATAAATGACTCTACTTCAGTAATTCATTTCATTAATTTGAATTTGTAATTTTAAAATTACTTTAAATTCTTTTTTTAATGAAGGAAATTACGCCAATATTTGGGCAAAATTTGCATTTTGCAAATATGCTCAACATATTGAGTGTCCGTTTTAAATTTCCCAAATTTTTGCTGGCAAGCACAAAATCCCACAAAAAAAAAACTGGCATCTTTAACTGTCAATTTTTTTTGTGTTTGTTGTTTTCGATAAAGTGACATTTGAGTACATGTCACTTATATGTCAGAATTGACAGTAGAACAGCGTACATCTCCTGCTATCTTTAGTAAACGTCAAAATTTTGCTTGCGAACCGATGTTTTATACCCATACATACATAGAAAGTGTAAGCATATGAGTGCATTACATTGATTTTTTCTCTTTCAGTAGTACTCGTATAAGTGTTTGACACATGGAGAGAAGAAAAGCCTGTTGTTTTTGCCTTTTAATGTTTGTTGTAGATTTGTCGTTACCTTTTACAATTGTGCCATGCTAAAGCAATTGTGCACAGCGTTGTTTCCTTAAGGTATTTTTAGTGCAAATGTGTTCAATTGGTTGTTGTATTGACTAAATCGAAACAATTTGTACTCATTTGCATCGTGGGCATTTGGTATAAGCACTGTTGTGAGCAGATTTTGCAAAAAAACGAAACGTAACAAATGCAAACGTTTCGTTTTATAGTTTTTCAGAAGAAGTTTGAAAGAAACAAACAAAACGTTTAGAGAAAAATACAAATTAAATGAATTTTGCTTAGTTTACATTTGAAAACAATTAGTTGAACGAAAATAGTCCGTAGCAAAACCCTAATAAAATAAATAAAACGAAACGTTTTGCATTCGTTTCATTTCGTTTTTTTGTGAACTCTAATTGTGAATACCCTTAATAATTTAAAAGTTGCTGGTATTAATAAAACACAGAAAGTTGTAATTGTTGTGCTACTTAACCAACAAAAGAGCAGCTTGGCAAAATTTAAATACCAAATTTGAGCCATCAGAATATTAAATTTACATAGCAAAGTGAAGACGTTAGGCTTCTGTGACAGCCTAAGGGTTATAGATTCAATTTCTGCAGACAAAATCATAAAAAGTGGCACAGATTTATGTTGTCCCTTAAAAAAAATTTATTTGTTTTTTTATGGTTTTTTCTTTGTTTATTTTAAACTAAAAACGTTAGCCATTTTTATTTTATTGTACAAAATATATCGGGTTTTAAACTTAAATTTTGCTGGCTTCCATTTTAAAACATTTTATTTTTTTAAAGTGATTTTTGGAATGTAAAATAGACTGCGGCCAATCATGGCTTTCATAATTACACAAATCAAAACAATCGAAAATTTTAAATTATTTCATAAAAAATTACCAAAATTTCATTACTTTTTATTTATCCGCAAAGCTTCTTGGCTTATCTGCAGAAAGCACCCAAGGTCTAGGCAGGAGTCGAAGATTGATAGGTTAGTGCGCTACCTACTAGTTTACTGGGGCACCCGTTATTAAATGCAACGATTTGGGTTCCGCTTATTTTTATGCTAAAAGCAAGAATTTAGGAAAAAAATGTCATGCCCTTAAAAAAACTAAAATATGCGCATAAAACCTGCGCTGAAAAATACAAAATACGCACTAAAATACACTCCATGCCACATGAATAGGACACCCCAACAAATTTTTTTAAAAGATTACAGCTTCTAAACAAAACTTGCTTGTTGTTATTGAACAATTTATATTCTGGTTTCGTTTTTATAAAAATTTTTTAGAAAAAGGTCAAAAAAGTTCCTTCAAAATATCCGTCACACGAATACGAGTAGGATACTTCTTTAAAAAAAAAAAAACAGTTTACGTATAGTTTTCAATAAAAATTTTTACTTTTATTGACATTTTATGAAAATTTGTACATTTTAAAGCCTTTTTAACACTTCGTAAATTCGATTGGGTAGAGAATCATCCAATAATTTAAGGTAATCGAGCGAAATGGTGCACCAAGTCACTTTTATGACTTCAAAGAGGAAATCCTCCTTGTGAAGGTCCAGTTTGCAAGAGGACCAATTGAGCACCTTAACATTTTGATAGCGTAGTCATGACTTTACCAGGCGGACAGTATGAATTTTGGTAAATACATCGCTATAAACATGTGCCATATTTTAAAGGGTGGTTAAATTTTAAGGGCCGATGTTGAATGTGAACCACACCTAAACGTCAAGTTTTTTTATGCATTTCATTTGACATTTCTCAATTTGAACCTTGGAAAGGTAAACAATCGAGCAACGCGTTAAAGTTATTGAGGCTTATTATGAAAATGGGCGTTCAAATAAAAATGCTATGAGGCCGGTCAGCCAGTTACTGTGAATGGTGTTTGCTATCGTGAAGATATGGATGTGGACGATATGTGGTTTCAACAGGACGGTTCCACTTGCCATACAGCTAACGAAACAATGGCTCTTTTGCGTGACAAATTCAATGGCCGTGTTATCTCACGTGGTGGCGATGTCAATTGGCCGCCAAGATCATGTGATTTGACACCTTTGGATTTTTTTCTTTGGGGTTATTTGAAAGAAAAGGTGTACGTCGATAAGCCAGCAACAATTCAAGAGCTAAAGCATGAGATAATTCGTTACATTACCGGCATAGAACCTCAATTATGCCTTAGCCTCATTGAAAATTTGGACCATCAGATGGAGGTCGAAGTCACGGAGCCCATGTGGCCAATATTTTGTTCCATACATAATTGACACATACCATATTATCATAATAAAACGAAATGACAATAATTTCCTAAATAATTTGTGTTTTATTTTAAAATCAACATCGGCCCTTAAAATTTAACCACCCTTTATAGTGAAAAGTATGATTGTGCAGCCCTTTAGTAAATACTTTTCTTTCGACATATTTTTATCGTATATATTTTCGGGGAATTTTTGCACAGAACAATTTTTTTAAATAAATCTTCTTAAATGCTCACAAGAAGATTTAAAAATAAAATTTGTCTGCTAAGCTTTTAACATTTAGATAGCATGAACACAAGTGCAAGTGTGTGTGTGTGTGTGTGTGTGTTTAATGTTAATTACTCAGCACGTTTTGCAACAGCAAATTCTGAGATTAAACAGATACGCAAACTTATTATTTGTCCACTCTTTTTTCGTAAATTAATGGTTGTGCTGGTAACAAAGAGTTTCTAAAAAGAAGAAACTGCAAAGCGCGACCAAAAAAAAATAGTTTGAGAAGAACTAAAATGAAATTTTATTAAATTTATCCCCCGTTTTTATAAAACATAAATGAGCCCACACGAAATTTAAATTTTTTTAGCGATTTTTTTTTAAATTTTGATTTAAAAAAAAAAAAAAAAAACGTTGTTTTGGAACAGATTTTCTTCTGGTTCAATTTGATATACGTCAAATCGTTGTTAAAATACCAGCCTCGCTAATACGATTGCTGCTAACGAATTTCGCCTTTCAACAGTTGCTGTTGCTCAACTAATAAAGTTTCTCATCGCCTGTCAAATTTTCTTTCGTATTTTCGTTTACCTGCAGATGTGATTCAATTCATACATTTCTCTTCCTATAAATTTAGTCTGAGCCGTCTTGTGGAATAATTTAAAACCCACTTGCAATAAATCAACACTAAGCGTGAGTCTATTATTTATTTGTGATTTATGTGCGTGTTTATTTTTTTTTTAACTATTTTGAAATGCGTTTCTCAGGTAAATCAAATAAATCATTAGCATTCATCAACAATTAGAACAACAGAGCAAGTCAAATTTGGGTTGTTAATGTTGTTTGTTCGCCCATAGAAATGATTTGTTAATGATTTCTCACTTATTTTTGCTTCGTCGAACATTAAAATGCAAAATGGAAACTAAAACAAAATTGTAGCTTTGCAAATTAACTTACCGTTTGAAAGCTTTTTCCAAAATTTGTTTCTCACTGGCGGAACTTGCAACCAAAATAACAGTTTCCGGAGATGATAAAGAATTTTTCTTTTGTTGTTTACCAACATTTTTACCACCAGCCATCAGTGATTTTGAGGGTGACGCCAAAGCGCCAACAGCAGCTGCTGCTAATGATAATGACAACGACGACGACGATGATGATGATGATGATGATGATGATGATGATGATAATGAGGAGGAGAAGGAAGACGAAGAGGAGGATGTTAATGAAATCTTTTTTGATGGTACAACTTTATTTCCTGTTGCATGTTCTGTACGCCAGTTTTCATGCCATTCTGGAGAATATTGTTGCACGAAACTTTTAGGTTGCTGCTGGTGTTGGTGTTGATGTTGGTGTTGGTGTTGGTGTTGGTGCTGTTGCTGTGCATTTGGGGGATTTTTAAGTGAATGCTGCAATTTATATGTGGTCGAATGCAGTATCAGGCCAATAAAAAACATATAAAACACAATGGCAAATACGGTAGACCATCGTAGCCAACGTAATTTCTTACTTAATTTATTTAACAATGACATTATGCTGTTTTCACTCTTAGCCGCCTCAATTGCTGTTAATCAAGAATCATTTGGGGCAGCTACATAAACGCATTCAAATTTATTCGTTTATTCTTGTTGCTCCACCCAACTTGGCGTTTGTTAATTTATAGTCTTTAAAGTAATTATAATTAAGCACCTGCTGTTTTTGCATAATTTAACGTCATGCACGTTCACTTTGCTAACGTTATGCGTTCGTTACTCGCATCTAGAAAAAAGAGAAAAACAGAGTTTAAGTAGGAAAGTAGAAAAAGCTGAGACAACATGCAATTTCATGTTAAAAAACAAAAAAACTATGGGCTTTTCCATAGATAAAGCAGTTTTATTTTAAATTATATTTTCTATAAATGCAACTGCTTAATTGTTTACCTTGTTTAACAGAATTACTTAATTAGAGAACAACATTTTGTGTTGTGAAGGCAGAATTTCCTCTGTGGTTGTTGCTTTAGTTGTAGGCTACTGTGGAGTTAATATGTAAAATTTTAATTAAAATTAAAATTCAATAAATCAAATTAAGTTTTAATAAAGGATGGGGCTAAAGTCCTGCTACCATTTTGATTGCCTATAACTTTGCTTAAAGAATAGATAAGTAAATTTGGTTTTCACAAGAAAGTTTTTTCGGTCTTTATATTTTTTTTTTTTTTCGTTATGACTGGAAAGTTATATCGTCTAAATGCTGAGCGCGATTCGCTATGCAACTTTGGACTCTTTTTAATATATTTTTCATAATATCCTACAACATCTCAGGCTGAATTTCTTCAATTTCGTGACGAAGATGTTGAATCATTTGGAGCTTATTCACATAATATTTTGATTTAAAAAAACTCCATAAAAAAAGGGTGGTGATCTGTAGTGCGATTTGGTAACTTTTATTACGAACATTCGTATCGAAAAAACAAGTATAACAATATTTTATCCAATTCGATATTCAGTAACTTTCCGACGAAATTATTTAAAGTTTGCAACGAAGTTAACTGCACATAAATAATCATTACAAATAACGATTTCTATCGTATCGAATAGTTTTGTCGGAAAGTTACTGAACACCGAATACGATATTTATTCACATTGACCAAAAAAAAAGAAAGAAGTAATTTTATTGGTCTGTGTTGTTGTACAAAGCGAGCAACAATAGAAACGAAATTAAAGTGGAAATAAATCAGCTACCAAGAGCGTGTGATTTCGCCAAGATCTTTGGTTTAGCTGCAGAAAAACAGATAGAACCTGCAACCATCTATTTATCTATGGGGGCTTCCTATCGCTAGCAGACGAGACAACAATTCCTTTCGAAATTTTAATTCTTGAACACAATCTTAAATTTGTATTCCTGTACTGCTTCTTATCCTCTCTCTAACTGTATGATTTTATTTGTTCACTAGATGTTTTTGCCCGGTCTCAGCCGGCCCGATACTTTATTTAGTACTAGATATTTTTGACAGTCTCGCCCGGCCCTTTTCTTTATTACAATTTTCAATTTTTAAAGAAATCCGTTTACAAATACGAGTAGAATTTTAATTGTTAAAAAACCCATTCAAAGAAATACAGCCATTCACTATTTTATAAAGTGGATCATGTGTTAGCAGAGGCGTCAACCAAAGTGATAAATAAAATATTTAAAACCATAGTTACATCAAAAAATACGTATAGAAATTTATTTGATAGTCGTATGGCTCTTACCATTTTTATTAAATTTTCTAAACGTTTATACTTTTCATTATATCAAAGCAGCTGACTAAATCCAATACAAATCTTATCGTTTGTATCAGTGTTAAGCCCCCAAAAAATGTGCCAATTAAGCTTTCTTTTAAAAAAATTGTCAAATTGATTAAACTTTTACTGTCTTATCCAAAAAAATTTGTAAAAAAAATTATATGAAAAATTTCAATAACGTTGACTTTAAAGTCTACGTTAATTTTTTTTTTCTGGGATATGATAGTTAATTATTATTTATTATTTTAAAAATTCCTCAGAGCAACAGCACTGGAGTATATGGGAAATTTAAAAAAATTTTTTTAAATAATCCAAAGTAACTTCTGAGAATTTGGGCGGTAGATTACAAATCTAGACGACCTCTTCTTTAAAATGATGTGGAGAAATCAACATATTTGTACCTCTACACTTATATTTCTCCTTAACATATTTAGAAATATTTAATGACGTAAGATGTATTTGATAAATACGAGGTCTGTCCCAAAAGTATCCGACCTACTTTCATATCTATGCGCGGAGAGACTCAGGCAACCTCTGGAGGCTACGAACGTCACCAGCAACTCCTAACCTTCTCGTCAGTAGCCTGAGATATCGATGAAACGCCTTAGTTTCCGCGCAGCGTGTATATGTTTACAATGACTTTTTTGCCTTCGTCGCAATTTGCTTATTGCTAAAAATGGCAGAACGAATCGATCAGCGAATTTGCGTTAAATTTTGTTTTAATCTCGGTAAAAGTTTTGCGGAAACTATTGAAATGTTGCAAAAAGCCTTTGAAGATGAGTGTATGGGCAAAACACAAATTAAAGAGTTTAATAGGGGATTCAAAAGTGGCCGCACATCTGTTGACAATGATCCTCGTTCTGGTCGACCTCGGATAATGTCGAGCGTGTGCGTGTCGCAATTGAACAAGATTGTCTGGAAGATGAACTTGGAATACTAAAAAGTACTGTTTGGCGAATTTTAATCGAGAATTTGGGAATGACTCGTGTGAGTGCAAAATTCATCCTGAAACTGCTTTCAGACCAGCCAGCAAAAAAACCTTCGACTAGAAATCGCTCAGGATAATTTGGAAATGATTGATAGTATTGAAAACTTTCTTAAAAAGCTCCCTGCGTTTTTTGGCTGTTTCCTAGATTGAAAACGCCGCTTAAGGGACAGCGATTCGACAATAAACCGACTGTTGAAACTAAGGCTACGAGTTTTTTAATAAGTTTAAGCATCGAGAATCTTGTTCAATCAAATGGGAACTACTTTGAAGGATGTCATCCTCAGGATGACGAAGAATAAATCAAGCGGCGAGAGCTCTGTCTCTGTATGCAATAAAACTTGTTTCAAATACTAAAGCTACCATATGAAGTACTTGCTGAGAAGAATACAGCGCATTTATTTTACAAGATAGAAGCCGAATACTTTTTCATTGCTGAATTTGCTTTCTTACCGCCGAATTTATTAAGTTGCATATGAAAATTTTATTCTTAATATAACGAATAATTATCATATTGATTAAATATTTAATGCATTCAATTAAAATAAAAATTTTTCAATTAAAATTTTTATCAGCATAATTTTTTTTCCTTATTTTTTGTGGGTTTTTGCATTTAACTTAATATGTTAGTTGCTTTATTAAATTAATTAAAGAAATTTAAACGTCTGAGGGCAACTTTTCAATTACAATCCGATTAATCGTTAGCTTAAATTACAAAAAAATTGTACTGACCAGTCACTAATTGGCTTATGGCCATGTTTGTAAAGCTTCCAATGCTTTTTTTTTTGTTTTTTATTTGTATTCACAATAAGCAAAAGCCTTTTATTTTTTTTTCTTTAGTTTGCTGTTTTATGCGTATTCTGGTACACACAAAAAGATGACTGCCTGAGTTTTTTTTTCTTTTGCTTTTGCTTTTGCTTTTGTCCTTCCTGACAGCCTTAATGAATGCTGTAGATATTGTGTTGTTCTCTTTGAAGTTTTGTTTTCTTTTAAAGGCTGTCAGCAACATTGTTACCACTTTATTGTTTTCAATAGTAAATCAACAAGTATTTAAAAAAAAAAATAATTTTTTTTCCCTTTGGGGAAAGAAACGGCTGTAAAGAAATAGTATTTTTTTTTTTTGGGGAATTTCTATATTTAGTTGTGGCAACTCTATCTGTACATCCTCACTGCTGTTGCTAATTGTTGACATTCTTCATTTTCATGCACTTATGAACACATTGTTAGCTGTCATTGTTCCTGTCGCCATTTGTGCTGGTTTTGTTGTTGTGTTGTGACATTTGAAGACTCATTTTCAGTTCCTTTTATTAATTTTTTTTTTCATTTTTTTCTGCATGTTTTCTATTGTTACTTTTTGTTTGTAATTTATTCTGCGCCATTCTTAAGATACGCTGGCTTAATAGTAATTTATTCCCTTTCAACATGAATCTCTGTGAGAAAGTATAATTGTAGTCACAAACAAATAATAATGCTGTCATACAAAGTGTAATTCGAATAAGAATTATTCAAACAAAAACTTCTTTTTCTTAAGTTTTTTTTAAAATTATCCTGTCATTTTGTATAAGAAGCTTAGCGACGTTTAGGGTTTTTGTTTTTGATTGATTTATAAGTTCAAAAGCAACTTTAGAGCTCTAATTCCTGAGAGGAACCTTTGTCTGGGCCTAGATTGGTGGCACTTAGAGGCCGAGGAGGTTTGGTTCAGTGATGGTTACAAATATATATCCTACGATATATCAGGCAGTTGCGTACGCTATTCTCATATATGGGAGGGAATATTAGGGCAGATGGACTAGAGGATGTCTGCCTGCACTGCTATCCTTTAGCTCATCTGATCTGTAATGCATTGTCTGTCATCTCTAAACGAATTTAGCATCCATAAAAACCTGACGTGTAGAGGCCAGACTGCTTAGTCATTACAAGCGCTCGTTGCAGGATCATACAACCATAACCCTACTTTGGCGTTTCTCTCAGATACATTAGGGAGAAAACTAGTTCCTTGGTCTAATCACAATGCTCAAAGCATTTGGAATCTATGGCCAAGCTCAGACAAGCTAAACGCTTTATGACACTATTTTGTTACCAACCAAACCTGCATTCGCTGAGTCTAATATTCCCTATTCTCTACTCACAAAACATCCCGTTAGGAGTCTGAGCTTTACCTTTATTGAATGCCAGAACCTTCTGGGTTGTAATGGGAGTCTCAGTACGAGTGCACTTTCTCACGTATTTTTTTTAGAGGCCTGTGATTTGTTCATTGGCTTATAAAGAAGACATTTTCCGATTAATTATGGAATAAAATATCCGCCCGTCAATTCGTTCAATGGACAATACAGCAAAGTGAAGTCTATGGCAATTTTTATAAAAAAAAAAACCATCTTCTCATTTACATCTGAATGACTTCGTGAGTACACAAAATTGTCGAATTTGAGGCTCCGAAAATCTTTATGTAAGCCCTAGAAAACAAATGCTCTTATAATGAGCATTCAAGTCAGGCCTTACTTTTTTGAAGATGAGACCGAAATTGCAGTGATTGTGAAAAGCATTCGTTACAGGAACATGATAACAAAGTTCTTGTGAACGCCATTAGAGTGGACGATATATGGTTGTAGCCAAGACTGTGCTAATACCAGCCAGCTTGTGAAAAAAATTATTTATTGCGGCATTAAATGAAAAAGTGCACTTTTACTGGGACACCCATTACATTCCAGAAGATACTGTCACCCAATTAAAAAAGAGAGAGACTCCTAACGAGATTATTTACAGGGTAGTTGTGGTCTTAGATGGGCCATTTCTTGTTATGTTCCTACAGCTGTTTCGCCGGCCAACTCAATTTCAGAGCCTGGTGACGGCATCCATTTACCCACCCACAGCTGGAGGCAGAGTCCATGACAAATAAAACAAATGAGTGTAAAACACAAAACAAATCAAAACAAAAAAAATAAAAACTGATACTAATAAAAACAGGCACTAATAAAAAAAAAAAGAGAGAGAGAGAGTGAGAGATCTGGTATTGTGGTCCTTCCCTACCATGGGATGCAGTCACTACGACTTTTAATGGTTTGTATCCCCCCAATATGCACACACACTTACCACATCACGGATCTCACGTCCAACCCAACTCAGTCAAAAACTCAACATGCAAACATAATATCAGCCAATGCGGCCTTAAAGGCTTTTGAAGGCGGCTTTCTTGTTGACACTCACTGAACAAGTTAGCTGGCGACTTATCGCTTTCCGTCCCCGGCTACACAAACGTGTAGGTAAAGTTTATGTATTGAGAAGAGAGAAGTTTATGTAGAAATCTCTCATTTTTATATATTTAAATTTTGTCCAAGTGAAATCCTGTCCTGTTTCTAAGGACATGATCTTTGTATGGACATAAGAAATACATTTTTACGTTATTTTAGGACGCATTATCATATAAAACTTCGAAATTCCTTGGCACTGAAAGGGTTATGGACTGTACAAAAGACCTCTTTGGATGGTGCTACACATGACCTTGTGGTAATAACAATAATACGCATTTGGTTTTGACGAAGCTGTTTCTGTAACACAAGCCATCTAGGGAAAACACATGAAATTTCTAGACACAATCTGCACATAAATTTAAAGCATCTTGCCCACAGGTATATTACAAAGAGACTTTACTTTACTACTCGTGCAATGTTCCACGAACTACCGGGCTTATGTACAACTTACTTAACTTAGCTATTCATTTTACTTTGAACAGAAGTAAAAAAGGAATATTAAAAATAGAAAAAGATGTAAAAAAAAAAAAAAAATACTAAAAAGTGTAACGAAGCAGAAGGAATATATTTTTAAAACTTTTATTTGTAAGTGACACAATGATGCATTTGACTTATAAATTCTGTGAATTCTGTAAATTCTGTGACAGTGGTGTTAATCACATTTTGTTGTTGGTTTTTGTTTTTGTTCATCTTTTTCTTTTTGTGAAAAACAAGTATTTACATAATGTGAAAAAAAAAATGAAAAAAACAGCTAACAGCAGCTTTAACATGTATTTTGGAAAACATACAACAACAACAAACATACAAAATCATATTAAAGTAAAAATATAGGTAAAAGTATGCCAGCAGCGGACCCAGTTTAAGTTAGTTGGAATGAAATACCAGCTCTTTCGACTTGGCCTTGCCTAGTAAGGACCTTTTCTACAGCATAGAGATTGGGATAGTCTTTGGAAAATTAATTTAGTGGTAGAATTTTATTTATCGCTTATTTAGTTGAATAGTGTCATAACTCACAAATCATAATTTTACAGAAGAGTAATTCGAATTAGAATAAGCAGCGGGATCAAGCCACCTGGTTACTGGAGTCAAAGCAGACCTATTTTGAACTACCCTCAAATTGAAATTTCTCCCTGAGTCTAATATTCATTAATAATTTAAAAACCTTCTTGCATGATGTGTCTGCCATGTCCGACGGCTGTAGGTAATGATGAGCTAAACATCGAAAACGGATCTCTTCATCTTCGTTGCATAACCTGTAGAGGTCATTTCGACTCATCCTCATATTTGCCAAGTGTTTTAATACTCGTACTCTGAATCCTATGACAATGCGAATTTCTTACCGAGTCAGGCCAAGTCATTCATTCGTTCTCTTCCTATATCGGAATGGTTTTACTGTTTTCGCCCCCTAATACTTTTTGTTTACATTCTCTTTCCAGCCACTCCCTAAAACTGAGCTTAATGGAGCTCAAATACAGTCTACAGAATAGTTCTGGGCCAATGAATATATTAGCCACACTTTTTCTTGCGATTCCGTCTGCCTTTTCATTGCCTATTCACTATGATCTGGCTCCCATATCAAATGAACCCTGCTAGTCTTTTCGGAAATACGAGGTATGATCAAAAAATAACCGTTATTTTCAATTTTCGTGAGGTACGTATGTTCGATTTTCGCATTTTTTGTTTTTTATGTTGGTACACATGTCTGTTATTTATGTTGACAATATCAGCAATTTTGGATTGTCAGTTTGTTTTTGACAGATAAAAAGGTTAGTCGTGTTTTGGTGTGCTCTTCGATTTTTTACTATTTCAAAAAAATGGATCAAAGAAACTGTATTTAGTTTTGCGTAAAAAATGAAATTATATGTGCAAGGACATTTGAAATGTTGACTGAGGCGTTTGGCGAGTCTACTATGAGCAGAGCACAAGTTCATTTGTGGTATAAACGGAAGGCCGAGAAGATGTCAATGACGATGCTCGTCCTGGTCGCCCGAGCACGTCAACAACCGATGAAAACATTGAAGCAGTGAAGAAAATTATTTTGGATAATCGTCGAATCACTATTAGAGAGGTTGCTGATGATGTTGGCATATCGTTCGGCTCATGCCAAGCAAT
The DNA here is from genome assembly GCA_947397855.1 of Thelaira solivaga. Classification (NCBI taxonomy): domain Eukaryota; kingdom Metazoa; phylum Arthropoda; class Insecta; order Diptera; family Tachinidae; genus Thelaira; species Thelaira solivaga. Next base: position 80,013,999 of record OX377610.1, read on the forward strand.
TTTTACGAATGTTTTAGGCATGAAACGTGCGGCAGCGAATTGCTGAATTTTGACCAAAAAAATCTTCGCTTGTACGTAATTTTTTAGCCAAAAACAACACCGTAATCATGCCTCAGCCACAGTATTCATCAGACTTGGCCCCCTGAGACTTTTTTCTGTTCCCAAAACTGAAGACACCGATGAAAGGAAAGCGTTTTGCTGCGATAGAGGAGATAAAAGAAAAATCGAAACAGGAGCTGTTGGTGATACCAAAAAGCGCATTTCAGAAGTATTTCGAAGATTGGATAAAACGCTGGCATAAGTGTATTATATCTGAGGGGGAATACTTTGAAGGGGACAAGATAGTTATTGATGAATAAATAAATACCTTTTGAAAAAATTGAAAATAACGGTTATTTTTTGATCACACCTCGTATTAGACAATCCCAAACCAATTTTTTTTGTGAAAAGAAAATCATTTAAAAATTTCCTTTTAATATTTATACACAATACAAAGTAAAACATTGAGAAAATATTAAGTTAAAAAAACAATTTTTGACTTAGGACACTTTTGAAGCAAACGAGCGAAATTAAAGAAGGAATATATATATATTTTTGTTTTAATTTTAAAATAGAATTTACTCTTTGAGTGCGCGTCTGGTACTCTTATATGCTTGCACGTATGGATGTGTGTGTAATTTATGATTTATATGTGTGGGAGCAATAAAATATTTTTTTATACCACAAATCATGGTTATAACAAGCATTAAAATAATATCGTGATTTGTGGTTTCCAAAAAAAAAATTAATATTTTATACGTGTAAAGCGGGTGATACACCCGTCAATATTCAACATTAAACTATGCGCTTGTGTGCGTTTTTTTTTTTTTAAATAGAAGTCACATGTATACGTTGTGTATGATAATGACGAAAATTAAAACGAGTTTGATTGATGTGTCTATCAGCCGCATAAAGAAGTCCTAGTTGGATGGCTACACACAGAGAAAAGAATTTGTTTCTATAAAACCATTTTTCCATTACTAGAATTCAGGGGAAAAATCTTTGCATTCGATATCGAGCAACTGCTAACGAAATTTTAAAAATTATTTCATGCAAAAAGACTTTCGTCCCTGTTCTCTATGACGAACGTAATTAAAATGTGTGACATTAACGAATATTCTATTTATAAGAAATTTTTCTCGTAGAATTAATTTTTTTCTCTTTATTCAAACAAAATTGTATTTATTTATTTTTTCATTCACCGGATTCCTAGCCAAGGCCGATTTTTCTTAATCAAAATTTTATAATATCTTTATATGCTTTAAGGAAATCATGGTTATAGCCATTATTAAAATAATATCGGGAATTGTGGTTTCAAAAAAAGTTTTTTTTTTTGTTTCATGTTAAGAAAAAATTAATTTTGTTACGCGGAGAAATGAATATGATTATTATTTAGCAATTGCTGGAATTAGAATCAAGAGCAGGAACTAGTCGTTTGCTCACTGTGGCCAGAATGAAGCTATTGTGACTAGATTACTCTCAAGTTACAAATCCTTCGTAAGTCTAGTATTCATTAAAAAATACAAAGACCTCCTTGGATGATTTACAGACCACATCAAACCGTTGTAGTTAGTGTTGACCTAAGTCACTAAGCAACCAGAGATGAAACTTTTGAGGTTAGAATTTTGAAAAACTCAGCTTTTTATTTTGAGTTTGTATAAAAGAGACAGATATAGTGTTTTAATATTACGAATAAGAGAAAATAAGCAAAATGAAAAATTTTTTGTTTTAAAAAACATTAATTAAAAAGTTATTTCCGTAATGAAAATGCACATGCCGGAGATTCTTATATATACGTTTATTGTTATGAAGTATGGAATTTAATGTAAAAGTGATAACAAACACAAATTTTCATGTTTTAAAATTCATGTTTACGAAATGTAAATAATGAAAGTCTAAATGTTTTAGAAATACCTGAGCAAAACAAAATAAAAATTTTGAGTTCGTGCAAAAAAGACAGAAAGAAAATGTATACTATATCTGCACTCTGACACCTCTGGTTGCTCGGTGCCTAAGTAATAAAACAAATCAAACTTAGGCCATTACACATTTTCTGCTGCCTCTTTATCAATTGCTAACGATATTTAAAAATCAAAAAGAAAACAAATCAAAAGAAAAAAAACCATTATCAAAACTGCCAAAAGCATTTAGCTGACAACGCTGTGTGTATCAGCAAAATTCATGTGTTCATGCACTCCTAAAAAACCAGAGAATTTCACGGAAAAACATCTAAATTACAGAAAAAAAAATATTTTTCTTTCTCTGAAAAAAAAAAAAAAATTTTTATTGAATAACAAATTTAATGTCAGATCTGTACTTGTCAGAGTTAAGCTGAATTCACTTATTCGTTGTGGAGAAAATTTTTGTCCGAACAAATTATTTTTAATATGTAGCTTGCGGTCTTTTTTTAAGATAGCGAGTTTTTGTCCGAACAAAATTTTTTTGATATGTAGTTTGAGAACTTTCTTTAAGATAGGGAATTTTTTCAGAAAAATTTTTTTAATTTGTAATTTGATGCTTCTCTAAGAAAGAGCATTTTTGTCCGAAAAAAATTTTTGTCCAAACAATTTTTTTTAATATGTAGCTTGCAGTCTTTCTTTAAGATAGCGAGTTTTTGTCCGAACAAAATTCTTATCCTAGCAACATTTTTTTATATAGTATGTAGTTTGAAAACTTTAAGATAGGGGGATTTTTTCAGAATTTTTTTTTTTAATTTGTAGTTTGATGCCTCTCTTTAAAAAAGAGCATTTTTGTACGGATAAAATTTGTATCCAAACAAAATTTTTGTCCGAACAAAATTTTTGTCCGAACGATTTTTTTTTCTTTAATTTTTTTAAATATATGTTTTGACGCCTCTTTAAGATAGAGATAAAAACAAATGATTTTTGTTTGGAAACTCTCTTATTGAATTGATTTAATTTTATACATTGTTTGCACAATTTTAAATTTTTTTAGAAGGCAAAATATTACGCATAGAAAACAACTTCCCACAGAATTTGTGGAGAGTGAAAACTACAGTAACTAAATTTACAGCTCCAAACTAGGCCATTATGGTGGCATAACACACCTTCAACTGCTAACGATATTTTATAATTAAATTTTGCATTTCAAGCATGCAATGCAAAAAATAGCTTAATTAAGTATTGAAAAAAAGTATTTAACTGCTGTCTGGAAAGATAAAATGTTCGCTCACTTATTTATTTGAGGGATGTCTTTATGAAGAAGCATCAAGCGCCATCATGTTTCCTCTTTCACAATGAAGAAAAATCATTTTGTTTCGCATTTTCATGCGAACAAGTGATTTCATTCAACATCAAATTTCACTATGAAGAGCACTACGAAATGAAAGACAAACTGATTCGAATGTGAGTGGCTGACTTTCTTTCGTTTAAATTTTCCTTCGAAAAAAATTTTCCTTTAAAAAAAAAAAATTGTGTAAGTACAAAAATTAGCTACGCAATATCTAATTCATAGGGTGGCTTTATTTCTGGAAATATGCCGCAAACTCTCATTAAAAAATTTCTAAAGACAAAAGTGTTGTTCACAAAAAGTTGTTGAATTTAGGCTTATGGCGTTTTCTATTCTCAAAAAACATTCTGCCTTTCAATTATGTAATATTTTAAGCAGGTTGCCTAAAACTGCACAAAGTGATGGCTTTTTTATGGTTTCCATAGAACAAAAATAAATTTTTCAAGCAACATTTAAAGCTAATTTATATTTAACGTTTTAAATGTTTAATTATTTACAGCGATTTTTTGAGATCTTATTATGTTAACACCACTGATATGCAGTTGGCACAAAAAAAAATTTTTTTTGCGCCTAAAATAAAATAAATTATTTTTTTTTTTTTGTCAAAAGTGACCAACAATGGATTTTCATGAAGACAAAGAACATGTTGAAACTCTTATTTTGTATATAAATTTAAATTAAATAGTTCACTTAATAGTATAAACAGGTAGTTGATACACTTATAAATTGAGTGCAAAACCTGTACTAATTTTGCAATATGTTGGGAACAGAACGCGATTTTGATTTTATCTCTTAAATTTTTTTTTAAAATAGAACGCCTGAATGGCAGAATATATTCAACATTTTTGTTAGAAAAGAAAACTCCATTATTATTGCCAAATACACAGATTTCATAGTGCTGCAAATTTTTTCTGTTAATAATTGATTTTCGGTAAAAATTAAAAAAAAAATGATTTTCAGTTGTTGAAAACAACTTGTCATCAATTAGGACTTAAGAGCCATACTCCTCTGGGTGTTTTCAGCAGACAATCCAAGGCAAGCTTTACAAACTTTTGTTGTTGGCGTTCGAGTACTAAAAACACCAACCATGATAAATCAAAACCAGTTAGTTCACTGTGCAATATTTCCTGTATTTCTTGCATCGAAAAGTTTTTTTTGCTGCAACTTCTAATGCTTTTTCTACTCGCACAACACGATGATAATATTTTGTTGTTTTCTATTTTTTTTATTTTGTCTATTTTTGTTGTGTGGAGTTGTTGTTACTGTTCACGTTTAACCCAGTTGTTGAAAAAGTTAACTTGTGTTTTTTGTTTTACTTTATGTTGTTGTTGTTGTAAGTTTTTATTTAAACCAGTCCAACATAAATTTATTTTTGCCAACAAGCAACTTTTGGCATTTAACTGAAACAAAAACTTTTAGAGAAGTAACAGCAACAACAACAACAAAAACTGCTTGATATCAAGAAAACAAAAGTCTCTGTTGTTGTGGTCGATTGAGTCTATTGTTTAGCCTTTGTGACTGATAAGTAGGGTTTCATACTTTCCGTATAAACACATTTCCAGGGGATTTCCGAGAAATGTACATGCACTTAAACTTGACTTGAAAATTAAATTAAAGTTTTTATAAAATTCATAATTTTAAAACAGCAAAAGCATTAGATGTCACCACTCTGTGAAAAGGAAATAAAAGTAAATTAAACACAAGAAAACAAAATTTTTTTTAACTAAAAAGAAAAAAAAAAAAACATAAATTTATTAAGAAGAAATCAAATTTAATTTATTTGCTTTAGCCCAGCCAGCATTTTTTGAGATTTTTAAACAATTTAAAGTCTTTTTCGTCCCTTCGGCATAATTAAAATCTCATTTTCTGTCTGGAGAAAATGATACACGGCGACTATTTGCTCATTTTTGAAGAAAAATGGCCGAATGATGCTGTCAGACCAAAAGCCCACACCAAACAGTGACTCATTGGTGAAGCATTATCTTCTCAATAGTTACGTGTGAGTTCTCTGAACCCATTATGCGACAATTTTGCTTACTGCTATAGCCGCTACCGAGATGAAAATAAGTTTCAGCTGAAAACACGATTTTTCGGTAAAATATTTCTTCTCCTGCCAAACAATTTTTAGCCCATTGGGCGAAGAAAAAATACATCCGATGTTCATGAGGCTTCAGTTGTTGGACCAATTGAACTTTGTTAGCTTTCATTCGGAGGTCTTTATAAAAAACTCTTCTCAAAAGAAGTGTGAGAAATGTTCAGTTCTTGAGAACGATGACGAGTTGACGTTGATAGATTTTTTTTGCACATTCTCAGCCACAGCAGCACTGGGTGAGAACGTATACTGATTATTTTGTCCAATAACAATCTAAAGGGTGTATTTATAGACGTATAGAACTTTACGTTGGCATTACTGCTCAAGATGTTGACCGATTTAACAGCTGTCAAGTGATTTATTCTCAGTTTGGCAATTCATCATGAATAGACTCACGCCTGAACAACGCTTGCAAATGGGCTTGCCGTTGTTCCCAAATTTCATAAGCGAACTTTGTTTAGCGATGAAGCGCACTTCTGGTTGAATGGCTACGTCAACAAACAAAACTGCCGCATTTGAAGTGAAGCTAATCCTCAAGTGTAAGTCGAAACACCGTTACATCCAGAAAAACTGACTGTATGGTGCGCTTTATGGGCTGGTGGAATCATTGGTCCGTACTTCTTCAAAAACGATGATGGCCAGAACGTTACAGTCAATGGTGATCGGTATAGAGCCATGATTACTAACTTTTTCATTGCTGAATTGAACAACCATGATGTCCAGGAGCTGTGGTTCCAACAAGACGGCGCAACATGTCGCACAGATCGTGCCACAATCGATTTATTGAAAGACACGTTTGGTGCCTGCCTAATTTCACGTTTTGAACCTGTGAATTGGCCTCCAAGATCTTGTGATTTAACACCGCTAGACTACTTTCTGTGGGGCTATGCGGATAAGCCACAAACGCTTGACCATTTGGAAGACAACATTCGCCGTGTTATTATCTTTCGGATAAATAAAATTCATGTCAAGCGAATAATCCATCGTTGTTTTATTCCAATTTAAAGTTCTATACGTCTATAAAAAACACTCTTTATTTTTATAAATTCGCTTCACAAACTGAACTGAAGGACAATCTCTTCTTTATAAGTGATTAATCAAGTTTTTATCAAGAAAAGTGCTCGAATAGGTCTCATAAAAAAAAAGATGAAAAAAGGGAAGGAGTGGAATTAAAATTAGAATCTGAAGCGGAAACAGGTGACTTATTATTGCGGATAGAATAGACTTATTGCGAGGATAGTCTCATGTTACAAAAAGATTTGTACGCTAAATCAGACGGTTGTAGCTAGGAAATAATAATAATAAAGCAAATCTCAATAAATGGAAGGTAGGAGTGTTTTAATTAGCTTAGTAGAATTTTGGCCACCTGGGTGTGACCTACTGCTTTTCAAGTTTGAAATGTAATTTTGTGTGTCTGTTAATGTTTGTATCAATTTATGCCATTATTTTTTGGCTCTGTATTTATTTCCCATTTTCCATTGCCATTTTCTAATTTTATTTTATTTCTTTTAAAAGCATGTCTGCAGTTCATTAACTCGTTTTTAACATTTAAAGTTACTCATTCACGTTGTTTTTCTTTACATTTTTTCAACTTTCGCTTTTTGTTTTATTATTTGAAATTCAGTCATTGTTACAAAATATAAATTGTTTGCGTTAACCAATAAAGTTACTTACACAGTTGAATGGCTGGCTGACTGGCTAGCTGGCGGGTTGGCTGCTTCTTTCAATACTCTTTCTTGCTGTTTGTTGTTCTTTTGATGGCTCTCTTATTTTTATTGTTGCAATAAAATGCCAATTATTAATTTTTGTTTTATTTTTTTTTTTCGGTTCAATCAATATTGTATAACACGCAACAGCACGTTTGTAGAAATATTTCAGTTCAGTTTAATTAAAAATTGTTCGTTACATCCGCCTATTTTTTTTAAAACTCGTTTTTGTATTAAAAGTTAAATCTTCTTTTATTTTTTGTTTTGTTGAAATGCCTTAGTATCACAGAGATTTTTTGCGTTACTGAAATAAATGAAAAATAGAAAAAAATATGTGTAAATTGAAAATTTAATAATAAATATAAACAATAATTGAGTAGAAATTAAAAAGAAAATTTGGATTCTGTTTGAAAGAATTGCTGCGCAAAAGTCTATTACAAGCGCATCCATTAATTTATTAATTTTGAAAGGATTGAAATCATAGAGTCACCCTACCCTGACTTAGGCTAAATTCACCCTCTAGTTCTAGATAAAATTCTTCATCGTTTAACATATCTTCTTAATATAGTGTGACTTTTCTCTTTGTAACTCCAAAAAAAAATTTTGTTCAGACAAAAACATTTTGTATGCAGTATGTCCGGAAAAAAGTTATGTAAGGATTAAAAATTTTGTACGGCTAAAAATTTTTTTACAGACAATAGTTGTGTGCGGACAAAAATTATATGAGGGTAAAAATTGTATGCGGCCAAAAATTTTGTGCAGAAAAAAATTTCGTACGGTAAAAAATAGTGTACGAACAAACATTATATACGAATAAAAATTTTGTACGGCCAAAAAATTTGTGCTAACAAAAATTATGTACAGAACACAGTTTTGAATAGACAAAAATATGTAATATTTTGATTTAAAAAAATTTTGTTCTAACAAACATTTTCTAAAGAACAAAAATTTTGTACGAACAAAAATTTTATATGTATATACAAACATTTTATGCACAAAAAGTATATAAGAATAAAAATCATGTGAGGTCAAAAATTTTGTGCAGACAAAAATTTCGTACAGTAAAAAAGAGTGTACAAATAAACATTTTATACGAATAAAAATTTGTGCTAACAAAAATTATGTAAAGAACAAATTGTATACAGACAAAAATTATGTAAGAATAAAATACTGGTACATCAAAAATTTTGTGCTAACAAAAATTAATTGCAGACAACATTTATGTACGGATAAAAATTATGTAAAGGATAAAAATTTTGTGCAGACAAAAATTATATACAGGCAACAGTTGTGTACAGACAAAAATTATGCAAGCATAAAAATTTTGTACGGCCAACAATTTTGTACTAACAAAAATTATGTACGGACAAAAATTACGCAATAATAAAAATTTTGTTCTAATAAACATTTTCTCCAAAAATTTTATATGTATATACAAACATTTTATGCACAAAAAGTATATAAGAATAAAAATTTTGTGAGGTCAAATACTATTTTGTGCCAACAAAAATATTGAAAGTTCAAGTGGCTGAATTCAGTCCTAAGTGTTTGAAGATTCTTGATAACAAAATTGTTACTAGAGCCCGAAACGGCAGCATAAGCGTTTCGTAATTCATGCTTTCAACAGAAAACGAGTTTTATTTTTTAAAATTTATGAATGCGCTAAATTAACAGCTACAAATTGAAAAATCCTAGCGACTAATTAAATAGTAATTTAAAATATATTACGAGTAAATAAACTTTTATTAAGTTTTATTTCATTGAGAGAATTATTAAGCAAGAGAATAGTTCAAATCTTTCTCACACACACTCATAAAATACTCGTACTTAATGTAATTTTACCCAAAAAATAAGCATTCGTTAATGAGTAAGAAGTTACTTAAAAAGCTTTTTATTTTAATTTAATTTATAAAGTCCTAAATGTAACTTTTCACTTAAAATACTTCTAAACTGAATTTTTAACTTTTAATTTTAATGCTCTGTTTGTGTGTACGAAGCACATTGTTTTTGTTTGTTTATTTCCACAAGGGAAAATAATGAATCCATGGAAGAATGAATGATATGCCAAGTAATGCCTTGACACAGCTCGTCACTTTTTTGTTTGCTTGCTTGTTTGTAACATTTTATCATTTTGGACATCATTCAAGTACTTGATGCAGTCGGATGCCAAATTAAAAGTTTTATTTTGGAGATAAAATTCTTAAAACGTAAATAGTTTAGTCAAATAAACAAACAAATTTTAAAGTTTAAAATTTTTAAATCACAACGAGTTATAAAACAAAATTTGGTTGACAAAAAACACAAAAATATACACTGAACGAAATAACTTTTAATAAGGACTAGAAAGAATTGAAGAAAAGTATTTAAATAAATTACTTTTTCTAAAAATGCCGTAATTTGACCTCAGAATTGTTGTATTTTATGGGCTCGTAAATGGTTTCTTTTTAGAAATTACAAAGAGATTAACAAATTGCTATAAAACCTTTTATTTTGTTTTTCGCTGAGAGTCCTTTCACATTAGATGCTGATGCTATAGTGTCACTTGTTTCCTTTCTATTAATTTTCACAAAAAAATATTCTACATCAATATTCTTCAGTAACATTAATTTTGTTGACATTTTAAAATTGTTTACACATGAAATAAATTTCCTAGTTTGAAATTTAAGTAAAATTTTCTCATTTAGAAATGAACGAAAAGAATGAGTTTTGTTGCAGTATTTACAACAAACAAAAAAAAATTAAATATCCTTGTACAATTTATGTGGGTCCATCCAGTTCTTATCCATCACACAATAACACATTCGCATTTAACTACTGCTGCAACACAAACACAAACACAAGCCCAAACACATACCCAGGCATACACACATGTACACAATAGTAATAATTTCTCATATGGCTGCCTTTGTAATACAAAAAAAGTTGAAAAATAAACTTTTTGAATTCCGATCTTGTTTACAAATGTAAAACAAAAAATAATAATGTTGCAATTTTTAATATAGTTTTTTTGTTTGTTTGTTTTTTCTGACACAAAACTGCCTTCCCATACAATTTGTATTGTTGAACATTTTTTTTGCTTTTACTTTTGTTGCACAAGAAAGGGGATTTTAAAAAGAACAAAACGATTCTCTATTTCATTAAAATTATTTAATTTAATAAAATAATGGGTGTTTTTTATGGAGTGACTCAAGCTTAAATCATAATAAAAAAAGGAAATGTATTTTTAATATCAATAAAACGGGCTTTATTGGAAGGAAAATTTTATGAATTTAATGTTTAAATATGATTTCTGCCAATTTTCAACAACTTTTCACAGTATTTGCGGCCGTATTTCACCGATAACTCTTCGAATGTTGATTTCCAGGTGTTCAATTGTTTGTGACTTAACATAACCCTAAGGAAAATGATCCAATCACACGATCTTAATGGTCAATTAATTGGGCCATCATTTGTGCTTATTCTAGAAATTGTGTCGAGTTATTTAAATTTATTGCTTTCCTCATGAGCTATTTATTCAGTACAATAAGTACCGTAGGGAATAGCATATCTATATGAACCATTTCTTCAGACGCTACTCTGAATATATTTCACAAAATACATAAGGAACATTTCACGTAAAGCGAACAGCAACATAAAAAAAAACGAGATCGTAGAATTTGTTTAAATTTTTGTAAATTATACCTCTAGTCGATATGAAAACAAATGCGCAATATTTTTTATGATAATTATATTTCAATTTAAAAAATAATGTTAATTGAAATTCCGAATTGTTTGAAGCAGATTTTCTAATAAGAATTTTTTTTATTATACGTGTCATGCTTCGTATAGATCTTTCTTTTCCTTTTTTTGATAAAAAAATAAATTTTGAAAAAAGAATTTTTAACTCCAAAACCAGAAGTAAGAATTTCAAGTGAGTGTCTCAAAAAAAATCGAGCATTTTTTAAAAATTTAAAAAAAAAATAGGTCAAAGTATATTTCAAATATACCAGAAGTTTCATAGTGGGATTGTTATTAGATAGGAAAATAGGTCACTGAGTGTGACGTTACATACTGCTTTACGGCAGTTACGCAGTTGGGAGACTACTATATTGACCTGTATCATTTTGTGTCATCAAAAAGGATAAAATAAAGATCTATGCGAATTGCCAAGCGTGATATTTACAAAAAAAATTTTCAATTTTAAAGGTCCATAACTTTAAATAACATTAAAAAAATTACGTATACGCTTTCATAGCCACTAGTGGTATAATTTATCCAAATATAAATAAATTCTATGACCTCTCCGCTTCATCAATGAAATATGTTCATTATATGAATGAAATTACTTCTTTGTGTGAATGAATTTAATTCATTATATATATAAATTAATGTATTTCATTATATGAATAAAATTTTTTTAATCAATTAAATGAACCATTTCATTAAATTAATAAAATGCTTTCATTATATATATGAAATTATTTTAATTAAATTAATGAAATATTTACATGAATGAATAATTTTATTAAATTTATAAAATTTTTGTCATTAATTCACTGAATTATTTCATTGAATTAATTCAATAAATCAATTCAATATAGTAAATAAATTTTTTCGGTAGTTCAATGAATAATTTCATTAATATAATGAAATAATTTCATTAATTAATTATATTAATGAAATAATTTCATTAATATAATGAAACATTTCATTATATGAATTAATTTTTGTCATTTATTCAATGAATTAATTCATTATATTTATTAGTTTTTTTTTTTTTTTGTTAATTCAATGAGTCATTTCATTACATTAATGAAATATTTTCATTAATTCAATGAATAATTTAATCATATTTTGTTTTAACTTTTCTTTTTTTTTAATTTAATGATTCATTTCATTATATTCATAAATTTTTCATTAATTCAATGAATCATTTCATTAAATTAATGAAATGTTTTCATTATATTTTATTTTAAATTTTTTTAATTTAGTTATTAATAAAAATTTTTCATTAATTCAATGAATCATTTCATTATATTAATGAAATATTTTCTTAAATTTCAATGAACCTCTTTTAAGAATAAATGAACAGATTTTAAGAATAAATTAATTAAATTCATGTTTCTAATGAAACTTTTTTATACATTTTTTTAAATAATTTTTTAAATTTTAATAAAATGAGTTGAATAAACTTGCTCCTATTCCTTTACTGAATCCCCACTTCACATTAGAATTTTATTAAAATTGAAATCATAACGAACTTTCTGCAATACCCTTTACATGTTTGTATTTATGGTTTAATAAAAGTTTTTTACCACAAAAAAAGGCAACAAATACTAGTACAATAAACAATACAACTGTTCGTGTGCATGTGTGTATAACCCCAATAATACGAGTGTACTTTTGCTTCAAGTATTAACACTCACTCATATTTACCAACCGACACACGTATTACCTACAGTGTGGGTGTGCATTTGAGTGGTTATGTGTACCTGTCTTAATGTCTATTTATTTGCAGCAGTTGCAAATAGCTGGGGGCACAGAAATAGATCCACAATGGTAAAAGAGTGCACATGATTCCCTTCTATTGGCAAGCAAGTCACATAAATATTTTTCTTCTATTGAAGGTGGTCTTTCCAATGGTCGAAATTTATGGTCCAATATAAAAACACCTCGAGCTTTCCATTGAATTCAGATGTTTAGATTAAAGTGGATAGTGTTTTATTAAGTTTTAGTTTGTTTTTTCTTTTTCTTTATGCACAAATAAGGAGCTAAAGAATATTAAATCGACATGGCATTATTTGTAAATTTAAGTGCAGCAAGGAGTAGAAAAAAAAACATGTTTGTTGCTCAAAGTGCAATAACAACTAGGTATTTTGTGAACCAGAAAACGTAAATAAATTTGTTGAAATTTTATTAAAACAAAAGATTTTACACTCGCTAAAATAACTATAACACTTTTGGCTTCCTATCAGTTACTTCTTAAAATCAGACACGGCACATTGTGTATCAATAAAAATTTAGATTTTAGTGGTTTTTTCCGGTTTTTATTTCTTGGTTCCGATAATTTTTCATATAGAGAAGTAGCAACTGAGATATTTTTTTTAATAAGAGCTTATTAAGCACATTATCTATAGAAAATTTGTTTAGTAAGCGCTTATTAACTAAAAATACTTTTATTGATTTGTAAGTGTCCGACTCTTCCAACTTCGAGGCACAGATTTCAAGGTTCACATTTCTAAACGACCTATCTGAGGTCTTCCCAGATATCTTAGTGCTACTAGGCTTACTTAGATCTATTTGCTGCCTTAGGCCGCTACATAAGCCAGCCAATCAGCTACCTTCAACCTGTATAAGCTCAGAGACTCAAAGAAATTGGATATCGACCGAAATTTCTATTTGAATTACATGAAAATTGCCCAAGATATCAAAAGTAGTGATTTGTCAGTACAGTGCGGGAAATAATAGACCAATTATTGCAAAAAAAAAATGTCTCATGTTGACTTGTGGTGCTTAAAGCACCACACGTACTTAGGAAGTACACAAGAACATGAATTCAGCTTTTATTTTTGAAAGTGGTAGTAGTCCATTCGCGCAGTTTATTTTCCAGCTGAGGTACGCTCGGCCTGTACAGGGTGGACAGACAAAAGCTTGCTTCGTTTGTATTTATTAAAGGGCATCAAGCATCATCCCTGATTTCCAATACTGTCAAGCAGTGTTCTATCGCATTTCACAACAAATACTTCAGTGACAAAATGTTTTGCACTGCAGTAAAAATTAAAACCCCTAGAACGTAGAACAACCAGAACACAAATACACTAACATAACAATAACGCAGTATTGAGTTTCTACTGCCATACAAAACGCTAATACTGTTAGAACTGTAAAAAAAAAAAATTTTAAAAACATCAATGCTTGTTCTGTTGTATCATTTTATCACAGATCTAGTCTAGTGTAAAAAAGACACTAGAAACTGTGTTTTGTTCTAGTGTCCAGAAGTCTAGTACTTCCTCGGCTCTTGGATGAGATATACGAATGAAATACTTCTTCGACTTTAATGCTTCGGCTTAGATTAACTAAATACTATTCGGTGAAATGAACTAGATTGCTTCGGTCCCCGATCGGCTAATTAAAATAATACGAGTAAAATGCTTCGGCCTCGACTATAAAATAATACTAATAATTACGTTGATGACATCTACCGCAGCAAAGTTCATGTGGAAATAAAAACTCTGCTTCCTGACTTGTTCTTAAACTCGTTGCTTTATGTATATTTCCTCTAATTTGTACTTAATGAGAATTATAAGTGTTACTTTTGAATGACTGGTATCATACAAGTTGTACTCCCACATTTCAGATTGGTCTGTTAAGTTAACTACGTAACGTCACGTTACATTTTCCTTTGTTTTTCAAAAAAAAAACAGTCAAGTTATACAAAATCTTGCTAAAATTAACTTATTTTTTTCAAAATATAGGACTTATGGAATTTTTAAAAATAACAGTTCAATTTCTTGTTAGGTTTTTTCTGTTTGAAAAAAAAAAATATTTAAAAATGTAAATTTATATAAAATAAAACCAAAACCGCATTCGTTTAGCACTTGTACTTTTGGCACTGTTACCATGGTAGTCCCAAGGTATGTAAAAAGTTGCAAGGGGGTCATCCCAGGAAATCGCAATGAATCAAATGAAAGAACGGTCTTTATTTCTTAAGGAATAGTCCATAAAAATGTTCTATGACTAGTTTCTTTTTCATAAATTAAATTAATTAATAGTTAAATTTATATAACAATTATAAACCGACCCTAAGCCTGAAAAAAACTTGCCTCTTTTAATTATAAAAAAAAAGCAAACAGGAAAATCTTTTGTTATGATTTTTGCTGATTCTGAAATTTTCTCTAAAACTGATAATTCATTTTCTTAGGGGGAAACAAAGACTCTTACCGCTTATTAAAATAATTTAATTTGGAAAATTTACTAAAAAAAGCTTTTATTAAACAAAATTATTTTTGTCAATTTAGACATTAATATCGACACAATTTATAAAATTCTTAACGTATCTGTAGTCATTTATCATCTGCTGAAGACATCTGAAGATGTGGTTATTGAAATTAAACAAAAAAAAAACACACACACATTCATGTAGGCTTGTGTATTTCACATGCATAAATTTGTACGCTGACAATACATGTGTGCATTCGTTTGTATGTGTAAAACTGAAATAGTCAGTCATTTTCATACAAATGCCATCATGTAACTATTGTTGTCGTTGCCACAAAAAAATAAAAAAAGCCATAACTATAAGTGCTTGGCTTGTACTTTACTTTTACGAATATAAGTGCAACTAGAAGTTGCAACAATAGTGGCAGTATTATACTTCCATTTAAACATAAACAAGTTTTTGTACATTTCAGGTCAATCCGAATGTGTTAAACCCTTCACTAAAGTCGAAAAAATTCTAGTCAAGTTTTTACCAGAAACAATTTTTTTTTTTTTTTCAATTTCTTTAGGTAAAATTAGAATAGAGCTATTGTGACTACACTACTCTCAAGTTACAAATTCTTCCTGAGCCTAGTATTTATTAAGAATTCCAAGATTGGTTCACCATGTCTGATGGATGTAGCTAATGAAACTCAACTAACGAAAAAGGCGATTAATGAAAACTTCTAAATTTGGTACGCTTTCGTTGCCCTAGAAAGCAAGGAAAGATTCCAACTGCACATTCTATTCAAATATCAAATTTTTCTAATTGATTTTAGGATAAGCCTGAAAGTTCATAAAAAAGGATTAAAAAAAAAAATTATTTTAATTTTCACTTTGATTTTTATCACCACTCAGGCTATTCTCTCTATCTTTTTTGTATCAGATTTTTCTTCGAACTCATTAACTTTTTAAAGCACTAAAAATACAACTGAAGGCTTGAAATACCCACTAAAAAAGTTCTACAATTTTGAAAACTTGAGCAAATCGTATAAACAGCATCATTGTAGCAAAAAAACTGCTCAAAACATTTTAAAAGTTGCATATCATTGCAGAAATATTCATAATAAAAAATAGTGCTTGTAAACCATTTAAGCTGTGATTGTGTAGCAGGATACCATATTTTTTTACTTGTGCAGAGTATGGGCCTGCTTTTCTACTTTTATTAATTTGGAAGCTACATGACGCATTCATTCAACAGTGCGAGATGGTGTTTAGCAAAAAAAATTTTTTTTGATGTGGAAGCAATAGCCACAATTGAAAGCAATATATTGCACTCTGGGATGCAATAGCGTAAAGCAATGTGGGTTAATATGCCTTCCCAAAAACTAAAAATAGAATATAATTTAGTCTGGTGTCATATCTTTACATGCCGACTGCGCTACCCGACATAAGTTTTTCGCTGATTCGCAAGAGCAGGGCGAAGGCAGAGAAGGTATTCCACAGTTTCCTTTTCTGCCTCGTCTTGACAACTTCTACAGTAATCATTCAATTATAAACCCATTATCCTTGCATGCTTACCAAAATTGCAGAGGCTTGTTATTGCCGCCACCACATTTCTCAATTTGGCTCTCTGGAGTTCTATTAAGCCCATAACTGCGATTACCAGCTTAGGTCAGATCATTCTAGCTGTATTGCACTCTCAATATGTTGCTTGAAAACCGAGAGGGGGCTGCCACAGGCCGTGTGGGTATTTTTCACTGGCAGCCTCGATCCTTGCCTAGCCAGGTTATCTGCCCTACAGTTGCCCACGCTGGTTCCATGTCCACTTATCCAGATGAGGGTAGCCACTGAATGTCCCGCCGCATTCTCGGATGTCGAATAGACATCCACTAAGGATCTAATTGCAAATCAACTATCAGTATAAATTCGAATGCCAAATATTTCATGATACCACAGCTTGTAGTACAGTGCAAGTCTAAAACCCCTCAAAATAGACTCCACCACCCACTCCAGAACTATTCTTAGAATCATCAGTGAAGACATCTAGATCCTCTCTTAGAGGAGAATATCATATTGAGATTCTCGTTTCGTCCAAAACAGTGAATCCGAAGCACCGAAATAATTGCTTAATGAAACATAAGACTTATTTATTCCTTATTGCCACAGATATCCAGTAATCCCAAACGTAACATCAAACAGAAATCCATATAGGCCTAACACCTGTGCTGTAGGGTACAAAAATGAATAGAAGCTGTACATATTCAGGCTCATACATTTTTTGTTTGTTTTTTTTTTTTTTTTTTTTGTTTTATTATATTCAAACTTTTTTCCTTGTTTTGTGAAGAGAAAAAAAATATTGCTTTTCAATACAATTGTACTCAATTGTTAATTTACACAAATGCACACTTACACACACACACACACATGGACACGTGCACATTCGTGTCCACATGCTTACACCTTTTCAATTGTATTCATGAGAGAAATAAAAAAAATTGTTTTTGGTTGTAGAGTTCAGGGATTAATTTAAATAAAAATTGAAGCAAAAATGAAATAATTTAAATGTAAAAGTTTTATTTTATTTAAGTTATATTGCACACAGCACTTAATATTTAATAAAAAAAAAGTTAGTGTTGAAATATCCCTTCGGCCATTTACACAAATTTATTATTTTATTTCAAATTAATGTTACCCAAAATTCAGACAAAAAATTCATGCTGGTGCCTAGTAAAAGATTTCTAATAAAAAACGTGTTGCAAATTTTTCAACACTCTTTAACTCATTTCATAGTTAAAATTCAATATCATTTAAGTTAAAAGTGAAATCATAGTAAACAGAACTAAAAATCGAATTAACTAAATAGGCTGTGTAAGGCGACTGTTCTTTGAAATGGAGTTGAACAACAAATCTAGGACATTATGGAAAACCTTCTTACATTTTATTTCGATTCTAGCAAACAGATCTCTTTAATTTTATAACATGACGACCTACGATCCCTGAAACACAATAAGAAATTTATTCTGGTAATTGCAACAGCAACTACATTTTTGCTTAAGTTGACTTAAGCCATGTCTCAATATTGGCAGAGAATTAATAGAAAAACGGAAAATAATATATATAGGAGAGGCTTATTTCACCTGGAATTTTTTTTACCAGCCAACACAAAATTAAATATGTCGTGATGATAAATTAATATGAAATTTTATGCATTTTTTACACATTTTTTTAAGTTTCTAAAAAAAAATTGTTAAACTTAAAAACACTCGTTTCTGTGTTTTGTTTTCAAAAAAATTTGTAATTTACAAAACAGTAACTAACCACATATCGTTCATTTATTTCAATAATGTCATAACTCAAAAACATGATTTTCTGGAGAGCCATTTAAAGATTAGCCATTTTCTGACACTCTTTTGTTTTATTTTTATATATTTTATTCTGAAAACCAAAACGCTTAAAATACTTTTTTAATATTTTTACACAAAATAAAATAAGATATGGAGAAAAAACCTACTTAACAAAAACATTTTTTGACTTAAGACACTTTTTCAGTAAGTGGCCTATATGTAATTTGAGGTTTCTTTTAAAGGGAAACAAGATACTGAACCAAAGCTTATAAAAAAATAAATTTTTTTGACTTAGGACACTCTTGAAGTTAGTGAGCGATATGCAATTTTAGGTTTTTAAGAGAGAAAAAAGATACTAAACAAAAAATTAATTAAAATTTATAGCTTAAAGTTTTTTTAAAGAAGGTAAAGAAGATAGGGAGAAAAAATTTACTCAGCAAAAATATATTTTGACTTAAGACATTTTTGATATAAACGAACGATATGTAACTTAAAGTTGCTCTTAATAAAAAAAATATGCTTAAAAAAAGTTTTATCCGAAAGGAGTATAAAATTTAGCCGCATAATTGGCTCTATTAAAAGAAAATTCTCTTAAGAAAAATCTTAAATACAGAACAACAGAACACTTAAAATATTTTTTTTATATATTTTTCAAAATTAAGCCGTTGAGAAAAAAAAACTATTAAAAAAACATTTTTGACTTAAGACACTTGTGCAGTAAGTGGGCTATATGTAGTTTGAGGTTTCTCTTAAAAAAAAAAATAAAGTTACTGAACCAAAGTTTATTAAAAAATAAATTTTTTGACTTAAGACATTCTTGAATTAAGTGAGCGGATATGTAGTTTGAGTTTTCTTTTTAAGAGGAAAAAAAGATACTGACAAAAATATTCATTTTAAAAATATATTTGGACTTAAAACACTCTTCAAATAAGTGAACGATATGTAGTTTTAGGTTGCTGTCTGTGTGAGAGACATTAACCACATTTAAAAAAATTTATACGAAAGGAGTGGGTAAAGTGCTTGGCTCTATTAAAAGATAATTCTCTTAAGAAGAATTTTATATATTTTATTCTTGAAAACAGAACACTTAATATATTTTTTTGTTGATATTTTTACAATTAAGTTGTGGAGGAAAAAATTATTAAAATAAAAATGTTTTGACTTAAGACACTTTTTCAGTAATTGGGCTATATGTGGTTTGAAAAAAAGAAAGACTTAACACACTCTTGTAGTAAGTGAACGATAAGAAGTTTGAGGTTTTTTTTAAGAGGGAAAATGAAACTGACCAAATAATTAATAAAAAAAAATTTGATTTAAGACACTCTTGCAGTAAATGGGCGATATATGTCTAATTTGATTTTTTTAAAGAGAAAAAGTAAAACATTAAGCAAAAAATTAAAAAAAAAAACTTTTTGGTACTTAAGACACTTTTGAAGTAAATGAGATATTTATTATATTAAAACCTTCAATAATAAATTGCGATGTGATGTTTTAATGAGAATCTTTTTCATTTAAAAGTATGTAAAAAAACATAAAACTGCGGTAGATCCCTTGTTGGCACCACAAATCATGGCAAAGATCCAATTTTTAAAGATTCTGCGGCATTTATGTGGCTTAAAGTGGTTTTTAATTTTTCTTTTGTTTTTATAAGAATGAACTTTTCGCCTTTAAAAATTAAACTTTAGGTTTAAATGAGTGTTTTTTTTTCTTGCTTCGCACATGCTAGTACATAATTTGTTTTTAATTTTGTTTGAGAATGACTGCAGTCATTTCTCTTAGTTCATCTCAACATGAACATCAACATCAGTAACATTAACAACAAGAAAATTACAACAAACAAAATACTGGCAAATATTATGATCTCATCTCTCCACTGAACCATCATTCAGTCATTCATGCATAAACTCTCCTTCCCATTCATTTACTTAGTCAGCCAGTGAAGTCAGACAGTTCGTCAGTCAACACAAGGACATCAGTCGGTTCTGTGTGTGTGTGTACTTACTCTTACAACAGCCTTTAAACATTTAAGTGAACGAATGCATCGGGTGTTCTTTTTTAAATAAAACAATCATTTCACATGCAAATGAATTTTAATAATTCTTTTACAACTCAACGTTTTTTATTTTATCTTAATCCCCAAAGTGTTTTTCTAGTGGAATAAAATTTTCTTGGAAATAATAAAATTTGGCTTGGACAATCCTCATCTCTTTCAAAAAATTAAAAACCCTAGTGAGAAAAGTTTAACATTTTTTTTTTTTTATAAAAAAAATTAGCAAAAACTTGGCCTTTAATTTGGCATTTATGAATTCTATTTTTACGGGTGTCTTTAGACTTTTTCCACACGGAAAAAATTATGAGCAAAATTTTTCCTAACAAACTTTTGTTTAAGTTCATGTTTTATTCTATTATTTTTTATTCAAGTCTGCAATCGTTTTTGTATGATATTTTGCTGTGAAAATGATTTTTTGCTATTACGCAAATATTAATTGCGTGTTTGGTTTTACGAATTCTGTGATAGATGCTATTTCAGTTAAAAAATGTGTTTGTGCATTTCGTAATTAAATATGATTTTTATTGACACAAAAACTAATTTTCATACATTGTGCTTTGCTTTCGTTCGCTTAGGTTTTCTTCTGACATCGCTGAACAGGCTATTAGTTTTTTCTGTGCGATTGCTCTCAGAAACACAATTTCCAAATTTCTTTTTATTAAAAATTTAATAAATATTTTAAGCAACCAAAAAATAATATTTTAAAAAACTTGATATTTATTTTGTGGGGGATTCAGTTTCTAGCCAAACCAAACCAGCTTGTCAAGTATGTAGTACAAAACTGAATCTTAAGGAATCTTATTAAAGGCCGCCACCCATAAGCCAAATATTAATATCATTGAGTATTTTTTTAAACTATTTTATTGACACCCTTTCTCAGCTTTATTTCTAGAGAATCCTTTAAGCCCTTACGAAGTCATCAGCGATCTTTGCTGCCACATAATTTCATTGAAGATTTTTTGAGCTATTTTATTGAAACTATTCTCAGCTTTATTTCAAGAAAAGAATTTAAGAGTTTACAAGTCATCAACGATCTTTCCTATTCTTAAGAAATTAAGGATTAGTAGGGGAGTAGGATATCATGCAAAACAACACCAGCTACTAATTCTTGGAGCACCCTGTTAGTAATCACTTCATTTTGCAAAATTTTATAATCATCATCATCATCATCAACAACAGCATCATCATAATATATTTAAAATACTCGCAGTCATGTAAGCGTGCACAAACAAACAAACCATGTTCATCTTGCACATGGTCATACGAACTATGTAAAGTCGTATGATTTCAAGAAGGCCCTAAGTTGTAAAAATTAAAATTACTTGCAAAAATTTTTCACTCCCAAATACAATTTAAAAAATCTTAAACGGAAAATATTAAAAAAAAAAATGGTTAAGCATTAAACGCATAGAAAATAGCAGGCTGCAGCCTACAAACTGTTTAAATTAAAATACACACGTACCTTTAACCAGGAGGTTAAAGGGCCAATACACGACGACAGCATGCTGGCGCAATCAAGTGATTGTGCCAGCTGATTGAGCGTGTATGGGCTTGTGGTGTGATTGTACCAACTGCTGGTGCAAAATGAAAATGAGTTTGATATTTTTGTGATGGCACCAGCATGCTGGTATCGTGTATTGTAAATTAGCTCATTTAAAGCAAAACTTGATAATGAACGCGCAGGAAAAATTTTTTAGGAGGAATTCCTTGATTTATAGTAATCGATGCCATGATGCCTATGGAAAATAAAAAGCGAATATTATTGCAATATTGACCTAAAAAAATAAATGACACAACAAAATATTAAAAAAATTATATGGAGAAAAAGTTGTTAAAAAAATATTTGTTTTCCGCCCAAACTGCATTCATTCATTTCAACCTTGCTTAGAAACGATTAAACAAAAAAATGAAGATTGTGCAATAGATGTTTGATTGCACCAGCATGCTGTTTAAATGAAATGAAAACTTTTTTCACGTTTTCATAGAAATTTTGATTTTTGTTCCGTTAAAAGGTGAAAAGAATTGTCAAAATTTTTTTAATATGAAACAATGTGTCAAAAACAAGTGGAACGAAACAAGATTTTTTACAGTTGCACAGCACAGCTGATTCTTATTTTGTGTCATACTGAAAAGAACTATCAAAATCTTTTCATTTGAAATTCATTCGTGAAAGGAAAAAAAAAGAAAAAAAAAATTCAAAAAGAAAACGCGCCAGTTAAATCCAAATTAACTATTTTTAGGAAAATGTTGACAATTTAAAAACATTTAATTCCTAATTTGAAGAGAATTCGTTACGAATTCAAAAAGTTACCCATAACTGCCAAGGGGTCACCACTAGATTGATGAAATGTAAGACTGACCTCCATTAATTTAAATAATTTGTTTTTACTTTTTGACATTTGTATATAAAATAATAATAACAGAGATAAAAAAGTTTCACAGGTACATGTGGAATGAATAATTTTTTTCAATCAGACAGAGTCAGAGTGAAAAATTAAAACAATTTGTTCATTTCACTTTATTGCAAAACAAGCCTTGATCTCCAGCTACCTGCTTTTTCAATATATGTATGAGCTGTTCTTTTTTTTAAAAAATAATTTTGAAAAAAAGTGTACTTATACCACTTTCAAAAATGGCAGTTACTATTTACGTGCTCCGTGTTTAATTCATTACTTGTTGCTTAAAAATTAAAAAGCTTTTCACTGCTAAACAAAAAAAAAAACCCTTTTTAAACTGAAGCTTGAGCTGAAGACAGTATGAAAAGTTTAAGTTAACTTTTCATGTCAACAGTGATTTTTTGGCTTCTCTTGTAAAATTAGTTGTAAATGCTTGTTAGGGCTTTTAAGAATTTATATGGCGGCATGTTGTTTTTACATGCTTGTGTGTATAGTTTTGTGTGGTGGCTGTGCGTTTTTGTTTTATCAATGTAAGTCGGTATGCAACAACTTGAGGCACTGCAGCAAAATGCAGAAAAAATGTGCAAGTAATGATACTTGGCTAGAAACAATAAGAACAACTAAAATAAAATGAAATGAAAATGTAAGAAAAACATAAACATTTTATTAAAATGAATTGATGGTTAAGAAAGAAAAATATATTTAAGACGTGGGCGATGATGATAGTGATGATGAGGAGGAGAAGGAAGAGGAGTAGGTTGGAGTAGAAATAGAAAAAGGATTTTGTTTACCTGCTGTCACGTTAAAAAAAAATATTTATTGTTGCATACGTGCCGGGGAGTTTCAACTTTTCTTTTATCGTCTCTAGAGAATCAATTAAATCAACTTTAAAGCTGTTTTTTGCTTTCTTACCTTTTTTTTAATTTCACTTTATTATTTGTTAGTGGGAGGTTGGGTGTGAGTAGCAAAACCTGAACAGCAAATATTATAAATTCAACTTGAGGCAAACTACAATGTGAAATCAAAAAAGTAGAATTAATAATGTCCGCTTTCTTTTTAAATTTTATTCGAAGCCGTAAAATTGCATTGACAAAATAATCTTCAAGTTAAAGTTGAGGTTTAAATGAAAATGCCTTCACAGAAAATGAAAATGTTATTTAAATTTTTGGTATCCATTACACAGGCCTACAAATGATTTTTTTTATTGTATTGCCAGTGGTTTTTTGTTTACATTGAATACTTATAATATTTAGTAAGCTTCAATCGCCTACGAGAAGGTTGCGCCACATGATTTACAATAACTTGAGAACTAGCTCTGTGATTAAATTTACAAAGACACCAAAAAATCGGTAATTTAATAATTTTTAAATTAAAATAAAATCAATTTTTTACCAGTCTTATAGTTTAGCATATATTCACAAAGTATTATCAAAAAAAAAAAATTTTTTTTTCAAGAAAATTTTACAAAAATTTTATTTAAAAAAAATCATTAAAAATTTAATACAAAGAAAATTTTAAATTTTGTTCTTAATATTAATACCTGAATATGTTATAAATAAAATGAGTTATAGTTCATCCAAATCCATTGATAGATTCCAAATTTTTGCACAATGTAGTGATATCACCTAAAGCTCTACTCTACTTTGCAAGTATTTTTTTGTTATTTTAAAATAATAAAAAAATATATGGGGCAGGGTTTTAAGTGCTGGCACCGAACTATTAATAAATTTGGATCCTGGTCTAGGGTTTCCTTTTTAAATTTCCAAAATTTTGCTTTGCAAAAAGCTATTAGATCACAAAACCCCCAAAAAATCCGCTGTCGAATATAAATGTCGACATCCCTATAGCATGTCGACATTTATATTCGTTAGAAGTAGCGGTTGGTTCGGGTGACGGACTCATTTTCTTTCTCTATCTGTCTTCTTTATCTCCTTTCCTTTCACTCTTCTATTGCTATTCTTTTTCTTCTTCATTTTCTTCTACACAGCTATCACAAAGGGACCACGTCAGAGGATCCAAATGAGCCCAGCTTTTGTTTTTCTTATTTGGGCGCCTTGTGTAACCTAGCCTAACTTTAATCTATCAATTGTTTTTGTGCTTGTTGTTTTCGGTTTATTGATATTTGAGCAAATATGCAAAGCGATGTTTGCTCAAGGTGTCTTTAGTTCAAAACGAAGAAATATGAAGCAAAATGCCATTTTGTTATTATTGTGTTGAGCATACTGAAGCATTTTTGCTTCATTTGTATCATTCGCATCATATTGGCCATTACGATCTGACACCTCTTGCATGTAGCATGATTTGACCTCTGATTTCTTCATTTGAAGTAAAGTTTCTACCGCCCAAAAAATTTTGCAATGACCGAAAAAAATAATAATTCAAAGGCGCCAGATCTAGAGAATATGGTGGGTGTGGCAATGTATCCCATTCAAGCTCTAACAGCTTTTGGCAAGTGACCTAACTTGTATAAGGTTTTGCATCTACGCCTTTTCTGTGGAAGTGCATCATTCAGTTTGTCCAGCGGATGCCAGCAGACTTCGGAATTAATTGTTATGTCATCCGGTAAAAGCTCAAAATAAAATCCTATCAAATAGACAGCATCACCTTTTTTTTAGTGGAAATGAGCTTTCGAAATGCTTAGAGCCGGCTCATCTTTTTTTGCTTCATGATCTCTTGAGTTGATGCACTTCTTGAGAAGCGAATCACAAGAGTCAATGCTATGACACAAATTTCTCTCCGTGAGAACATGAGGATCCCATACATCGAACTTTGAGCTTAAACTCAGGCCTTTTAAGTGGTCAAAAAATTTTAAATTCGATAAATTTTAACTCCCACCATTCTCACGTATTGTTGTTCTTTAAAAATTAAACATTTTGTCCAACAGGACTTTATTTAAAATCCAAAAACTTTAGCCTACTCAAATGTTGTCCGTGAAATTTAAGGTTTTTTTTAGTTTGTCTTATAAATAAAGTAAGTGATGTGACATTTATAACGCTTCATTATATTTGCTTAAAAGCAAAATTCGAAATTCCTTACTAAAATGTCCTTCAAGTCGTATATACACCGTTTTTAAATCTGCTCAATCGGAAAAATTGTGGCAAAAAAAAAATTATTTTTTAAGCAAAATTTTTAATTTTTAAAAAATTACTAAAATTAAAAAAAAAGCAAAAAAACCAACTTTTTTATTCTGCATACAAGCATGTAACCTTATAAGTTTTAAACAAAATTAATTTTAGTTTATTAAAATCGATAAATAATTTTAAATTTTAGGTAAAGTGTAAAAAGGGCTCCTCTATGGCATTCGCCACTTTGCAGAAATAAAAGAAAATTAAAGCAGTTACGTGACAAAAATTCCCATATAAGCCTTTCAAGTATATACAACCAACCAGCCAAATATACTCACACGTACTTGCATACAGGCATACATTTATGGCACCCATTTTGCTTACTACTCGTACAAAGCATCACAAGTAACCACAAGCATGTCAGTTTTATGTGTCAAAATATTTGACAAGAATTTCTTTTATGGTAGTCGACGAATGACGTTATGAAAATATGCAACAAAAGTTGATGTAAAAGCAAAACTTGCCATTGGTCGGCCAGAAATAGTTGAGAAAATGAAAGTGTTATCAACGATTTGACATTTTCTATTACGAGTAAAAAAAAAAATTTTTAACATGACGATTCACAGCAAAATAGAGCAAACACAGGCAAAATGGCACAGCAGATTAGTCCCTATTTAGACGAGGAAACATTTGGAAGAAAAACATCTTGAATTCTTTTTTGCTTTTTCTTTCGCGGTCACACAGACGAACATGTTGCCGGCAACATTCCATTATTATTGTTATTATTTGCACACAAAACAATGAAAGAAAAGAAAATTGAAGCAAAATTTCAACAAAAAGAATATGTGAACAAAGCGTATCGCCGAGTACCGAACACAAAACTGATTCTCTCTTCTCCACCCGTAATTTGCCTACAAACGAAATGTTTCCCTTCTAAATGTTTCTTCGTCTAAATAGGGGCTTAGGAACTGAAGAACATTTTTATAAAGTTTGTCTCAGTAATTATTTTTAAATAAAAGCAGAGATTTTTGTCCTAGACTGTAAAGTAGACATGTTCCGATTAATTATGGAATAAAATGTCTGAGCCGGTAATACGTGCAATGGGTAATAGAGCAAAATAAAGGCAATGCCATGAAAGCGCGATGAAACGAATTCAAATCTGAATGGCTTCGTGAATACCCAAAATTTATCAGAAAATCCTTATGTAATCCATGGAAAACAAATGCACCAACAACTAGCAACTATCTGGAGCGGATTTCGCTCAGGGCTTAGTTTTTTGAAGATGCATGTTCTCTATTCCACACGGATTTGAAAAAATGTGGAATTACATTTCTCTCTTTTTGTTAAATGAAAACTTTTATTTTTTTAATTCCACCAATAATTTCGTACCCCAAATAAATCAAAAACAAATTTTTAAAAATATTAAAATCGACCACAGTGTAGTTACAAAGTGCTGAATTTTTCAATTCCGAATAAAATATTCGGATTCGGAATACAGAACAGCACTGATAATAATAGGGAACGACATGTAGTTTCAGAATGACGGTGCCACCTACCACACATCGCATGAAATAGTCGATTTATTGCAGCATGAAATGAAAAAGTGAACTTTTAGTGGGACATCCAAAGGGTTTTACAGTAATAGAGAGAGTTTAAACAAATTTTTACAAGTAGAACAACTTCCTTTTAATTTTAGATTAATTTGGAATCAGAAATATAATCAGTATCTAGAAGTAAACACCTGGTTATTGAGGTCAGAATAGACCTATTGTGGCTACACAACTCTCATGTTACAAATTCAAGTATTCATTGAGAATTCAAAGATTTATCCACCATATCAGACGGTTGTAGGTAGTGATATTGTAAGTAAGGAAGACTGGGTCCAAATTAGACCATTACAGTGACATAGTACATGTTGCGTGGTTGCTTCGTCTTCATTACATAACCTGCAGAGATCGTTAAGACTGATTGTCATATTTGTTTTAAGTCATGAATACCATGATAATGAGAATTCCTGACCAAGTCAGGTCACTAAGTCATTTATTCTCTTCCGATAATGGAATGTCAGAACTG
Source organism: Thelaira solivaga (assembly GCA_947397855.1). Lineage (NCBI taxonomy): Eukaryota > Metazoa > Arthropoda > Insecta > Diptera > Tachinidae > Thelaira > Thelaira solivaga. The sequence continues at coordinate 80,041,912 of OX377610.1, forward strand.
CTTTCGCTACCCTGATACCCCTTGTCTCCATCTTATATAAAAATTATTGGGTTTTTTCTAGAAAAAAAAATTTATTTTTTACTTTTTTGGCTGGGACAAGCCATATAATCAAGTAAGTTGTTGTAATATTCTGTTTGTTGTTTCTAGAGGTCACTTAGTAAATCATGCACGACTGTATATAAGTAACCCAGAGCGAAGAGCCCCTTTTAAAATTGAACTAGATACATATTTATGTTCGGTCTGGCCCAGGCTGGTCGTTTAATACTTGAGTCGTTATCCCTAGACTGTACACAAGGTATGTACCAATTTTTAAAAAAATCTGCTAGCATTCCCGTTCACTACTTTTTAAAGCGGTTAATGGCTTTGCTGGTCTGCTGGCTCTGCTATTGCAGAGGCGCCAATTAAAGTGGTACATAAAATATTTCAAAACAAAATTTCAGGCGATGTAACGACTACTGTAGAAGTTGTCAGGACGAGGAAGAGGAGGAGACTGTGGAACTCCTTCGTTGCCGGTGTCCAGCCCTGGAAAAGCGGCCCATGATCCACTTCGGTGAGCTGGTTTGGGTAACGGACTCACTCACTCTATCTTCTTTCCCTTCCCTTCACTCTTCTATTACTATATTTCCTCTTCTTTATATTCCTTTATACAGGTATCACAAAGGGACCACTTTAAAGGACCCGAGTGAACCCAGCTTCTATTTTTCTTATTTGGGAGCCCTGTTTAACCTAAACTAGCCTAAGTATGTACACAACTTTTTTATTAACATTTGTGAGTGAAAATTGCTGAAAAGTGGATCGTAGAAATAGGCTTGGCTAGAATATAGAGATTATATGTGTCAATTGTCACATTTGACACATATATTTAGAGCAAAAGCTTGTATAGCGAACAAACAAACAGAAAAAGAATTTTATTTATATTGAAGATCATGTGCTGCTTAGGTAGTAGGACACTGGTCCTAGAAAACCTAAGCATGATTTGTCCTACAACAATTACGAGATTCGGAAAGAGTCTTGGATTGTAGTTAGGATCTGGGCTGCACAACAGATTATAGCTCATAGTTATAATGATGATGTGAATGAGAAAATTAAAATAAAAGTATTGGGCCATAATTATAGTCAGAAAGAAGTAGGCTTTTATTAAGAGCTTACTTTTGCTCATAAACTAAAATCGTGCTCTACACTAGCCTTGGTAATGAACACTAGGTTCTCTCCCCTGCATATTGTGAGCGAGGTAGCGGCAGCTACCTGGTCTATCCAATCTAATAGAGGGCAATCTTAGTGGACATGTGCAAATTGCCCACTGGTCCCAGCAGCTAAAAAAGACATGATTAATCCTACAACAATTATAAGATTTGTAAGGAGTACTGGACTGCATAAGAGATCTTAAAGATCGCGTTCTGATTATAGGCCATTATGATAGTTTAAAAAAAAAACTAACGACTTTAATTCAACTTTTATTTCATTAATTTCTTAAACATTAATTTAGAGCCATTTTAAAAGATCAAAAATTTATTAAATCCATTTTAAGTCTGGAGCCAAATTTCGAAATTTCAACAGAATTTAAATGGAAATTTCGATCGAGATTGAGTGCTGTAATTTGCCCCCTGACTTAAATAAATTTTTTTTTTAATTTTCTTGTAGTGAGAGCAAATGTCATACCCTGTAGGTGCATAATTTGTTATTAACATGGTAACCCCATCCCCCAAGTTTTGTCTTTGATTGTGCAGTGTGTATGCAATAGTCAACCGCAAGTAATTGTTATTTGATTTTCAGTTGTTGGTTGGTTGGTCGTATGCCATTTGGAAATGTGCATATTGCAACGTAACCGGTTTGTAATTGTATCGTTTTTATTTTGTATTTATTTACTATTTACGAGTATGTTTTTCTCTTTTCTTGTTTTTTGCTTGATTTCAACAAAACACAGTCAGCCACTCGTGCAACACTTAAAAAGGCCAAGTGTGAGAAGGTATCATGAATACAAATGAGTGTAAAAGCAGGGAATTTACTAGCTGGATTACAAGACAAAATTAAAATGAAAATGAAAGTAGATTATGGGTTATGGTTATGGAATGCCATAAACCAACAGATAATTACTCACACAAGCATACTAACACCCTCATACAAAGTGACATAATCGATGTACGAGTATAAATGGATGGATGTGTGCATGTATTGTTGTCAACTGCATAAAGAGCACAAATAATAATCGCACAAGCCCACAAGAATTTCATAAAAAGAGTTGAAAATCTGTATAAATAAAATTCATTTTCTGTTTGTTTGTTTGCTTTATGAACTTTTCTTTTCTTGTTAATTTTTTATAAATGAATAAAAATTCCTCTTATAATGAAAAAGAATTTTTTTTTCACTTTTTATGACGGAAAATTTTCTCTAATTTTTTTCAGAACACAAAGTTTTCCTTGAGAAAAAGTTTTCCATGGGAAAATTCATGATTAAGCAGAAAATCGCTATACCTTTTTACCAGCCCCGCCTAATTTTAGGTCTTTTTAAACAAATTAATTAAAATTGCTTTTGGTAGTCTAAGGCAGTTGTACTGACTACGCCCACTTTTACGCCCATTTGTCAAATGTCAAATTTTAATTGAATTTAGTTTTTAGTAATTAAAAATTTATTTTTTAACAGATTTTTTTTTTTAATATTTCACATACGATCTCGAAACAACAAGCAAGGTTGCCACATATTTTTTTTAGCAACTTTAAGCTACAACAACTTAAAATAGTTTTTAAACGATTTATTTTCAAAAATTTAATACAAACAAACTCCACATTCTTGCAAAAGTTGGAATATATTTTCCGAACACGCCTACCTTTACGCCGTTTTCCATAAAACATGATTGATTTGGTCTTCAATAATAAAAACCAAAATTTTTAAACGGCAACAAGCAGAATAATTATTCAGTGAGTTTAGCAGGTCGAGACACAGATTTCTCGGTGCTCATCTGATGACCGAACTACCTGAGATATCGAGAGTAAGGTTAACAGACCTTCTCGGATATCTAAATGTCACGGGGTGGATCTAGATCACCTTACGGCTGGTTTAAAACGGAGTCTTGAGACTCTAATTAAAGGCCATTTAGGCCACCAAGTAAACCAACCAACCTTAGCACATCGGAGCGTTTTTATTCAGTCAGAGTCAAGTTAGTTTTGTTTGGTGGTGACGTCAGTAGCTGTGTTTTGTTATTTGGATGATGTTATATATAGGAGAGAAAGAGCAGATGATTAAAAATTTATTTACTAAATTTCTTCCCTGAAATTGCTGCCCTAACTACAATTCGAGCCTGGAGCCCTTGGCTACTAACATAAGCCGCTCAACTGGCTACGCCCATTTTTACGTCCAGTTCTGTTTTTCAACAGCGTTTTTTATACACAGAATCTCTATACATCAAACAAAGTTTCCATATACTTTTGTGCTGGCCACGCCCATTTTTTTATATCCAACAGTTTGATTTAATTTCTCACTAATTAAATTTGTGTTGCTTATTGGAACTCTATGCTGACTTTACTCTAAGCAAACCAAACATCGAACAAGACCGGGTAAAAACAGTCTCATAAAATGTACGTAGAATTTATTTCACTTTTCTTTTTTTCAAATCAACATTTGTTTGCTTGTGTTTTTATTTAACTTTTTGTGAATACAAATCAAAACTTATTAGCATTGAAATACAAGATTTGAAAGTTTTATTTAAAAGAAAATGAGTTTGATTTAATGGAAAATAGAAAGAAGAGTGTATAAAGTGATAAAAGCAGACCTTGTTTTTAATCTATTTCAATATTTTTTGCAAATAAAAGCACAAGTTCTATTCTTGGCTTACAAGAAAAAAGGCTATTCTTTTTTTAAAAATGCCGTAAAGAAGTCCAGGCAGATTTCGAACTTAAGTTAATTAATTAATGTTGCCAATGCCATCATTATTATTAAAGGCTACACTAGGCAAACGAAATAACATACAAAAACAACTTTAGTTCAAATATCCTGATAAAACTTTATTTAGTGATAAAATGACCGTCACCTGTTTCTGCTTCAACATGAGCAAAAATTGCAACAAAAAAAAAACAACAAAAAAAATCACACAAAATAAGCCACCGCAGAGGGCAGTGGATAGTGTACTAACCTATCAATCTATAGGTGGGGTCGTGGGGTAACATCTAGTTGAGCTTTGCAGCCATTTTGTGTCATTTATTTAAGAGTAAACGTAGATTGCTAAAGAGACCAAGTCAAGTAGACTTATTTTCCCGGGACATATCATAGCTTTCGATTCCTGTCTAGTTTAGATGCCATTGTCTAGCTAAAAAGGGCACGGTTACCCCTCTAATAAGTGCTTATTTCGTGAATGGTAACACTTAGCTCATGTCTGATTTGACAGATAATTAGTTTTATCCTTCCGCTGAAAGAATATGGTTGTGTTTTCGCTTCGCTAAAAGGGCCTGCGATCGACTTACATAAGATGCCGATTTTGCCAAAAAAATCATCTTTTCAGATGAAGCTAATTTTGATATTGGCGGGTATGTAAACAAGCAAAATTGTCCAGAGGCATAATTGGGCTATTTTTCTTCGAAAATGAGCAAGGAGTGGCCGTTAGTCAATGGCGATCGTTATCGGGCCATGTTGAACCAATTTTTGTTCACAAAAATTGAAGAGGAGGATATTGGCAACATTTGGTTTCAACAGGACGGCATTTATAGCATTTAAAAAAAAAGTTATTTGGCGGACCCTATAGATAAAGGGTCTTTCTGTTTCATTCGTGCAGAGGGCAATGAATAGCGCCCTAACCTGTCAATCTAGGCCAAATTACCAGCCGCTTTGTGTCATTTATATTTAAAGCCCAGTTTACTACGTGAAGGGAAGAAAGGTAGAGAAACCAAGTCAAGGAGATTCATTAATCCCGAAAGTATTATTGCAGAGAATCAGTGCACTACCCTATTAATTATGGCGTTCGATTTCAGTATAGTCCAGCTGCCATTGTATTTTATGAGCAATGAAATGGTAGACTATTTGGCTAAAAACGGCAGGGTTACCCCACTAATAGAAATAGTGTCTCTCTGCGTGGTCAATAATAATTTCATTCATGTCAATCTAGGGCTGACATTCAGTCGAAATTAGCAGCCGTTGTGTATCATTTATATTTAAAGCCCCAGGTTACTACGTGAAGGGAAAAACGGAGAGAGATCAAGTCAAGGAGATTCATTATTAACCCCGCACGTAATAGGACAAGTTATTTTGAACTTCAGTATTAATAACATCAAATTCTACGTTGAACTGCTAACAGAATATTATAGACTCAGTGAATACATGAGTAAAATTGGAGTGGTACAGTACGACTGCTGTTGTTTCTGTCCAGGAGGACTAGAAACATTGGAACACTTTCTATGCATTTGCCGAGGGGTAGGAAAACGCACTATAAGCTGCCTAAACACTGTGATACTGGCCCCAAAATATCAGAAGAATTACGAAATTAGGGAGGTATTTTGGATTATTTTAGATCTTACAGATCGCTGTGTTATTAAAATCCATAATGATTTTTGTAATCTGCCCAAAAAGTGGCTTAAATCTAGGCAGGAATTGAGTCCACTGCTACGAGTATTAGCTTAAGGGGCTACCAATGCCATTTTATTTAAGAAAAAATATAATAAATACCTGCTGCATATGAACATTTTTTTGCTTAACTTTTTAAGCAATAAATGGAGAGTCCCAAGTCTTTGTGGGTATTTTTTGTTTGTTAAACTGGCGACCTGACTAACAAAAACTTGAACAAAACATTCAGCAAAGAAAACAACATTATAAACAAAATGTTTATTTGTGTTTGCAATCAAAAGTGTGCAAAATGCCAAAAGATGTACCACAAACAAACAAGCAAAAACATATATGAACTCACACACATAAACAACTTCAACTCAATATGCAGAAATGCAGGGGCAAAGAGAGTTGGGGCCAGAATTTAAGCCAAAAATATAAAAGAACTTGTGAAAAAAATAGGATTCAACCAACCAGACAGGAGACCAAAAAAGCAGCAGTTTGTTAAAAAGCTACACACACACATACAAACACACAAATAGACAAACAAACCAAACTGCCAACAACAAATAAGAAATCAAACAATAAACTTAAATATGAACACACTCGTGTGTATTTGCATACCGACAGGCAAGCATACAAACACACTAGCAGGCATTTACTCATTTGTGTTTATGGGCATGTGTGTGTGTGTGTGTGTTTAAATAAAAGTCAAAAATTAAACACACATTCAGTCAGATGCTGTTTTCATAGCATGTGTATTTTCTGCATGCATGCATGGGTGTGTATATATGTGTGTGTGTGTGTGTGTGAATATATAAATGAACTTTTAAACGTGTTAAAATTTTAGATACATGATGAAATATAATTTAAAACACAAATCAAATTTTAGCACACACGCCCACATGCATATGAGTGCATTCTGACACACACACACTCATAAACATATAAGATAAATTTCCTTTAAGCACGTGCATGTATGCTGTTGTTGGTATGAAAAAAATATTGATTTTCAGTGACCTATTGCTGGCTTATAAACGCTTATTTATAACCCTCCTCAAACATTTTTCTATAAAAAATTACAACAAAAGAATTTGCTGCTTCTTGTTTAACTCATAAAACACAATTATCAAGCTGTTGTAAGTTGTCACAGTTAACAAGAGCCACTGGAACCTTTTATGTGTGTATGAATGGAAGTGTGTAGTAAAAATAATGCCATGTTTGTTGTCAGGCTATAACAAAACAAGATTTTTTTTTTTTTTTTTTTGTTGGCAAAATTACAGAATTTCACTTGATTGAAAATAATTTCATTCAAAACTAGCCGGTTTAGAGTAAAAAAAGTGTATTTCTATTCATAACTGCTGTACAAAATCTCGCTCTGTCGTTTACTTTTAGAGTTGGAATTCTAAGAGCCTTTATAACAACGTGCCAATAAGCTTTCAAATAGTTAAAGTTCACTTTAGTTATAACGAACAATAAAGTGACCTTTACAACTTCTCAATGAGATAAATAATTGGCGGCCAGTATAAACGATAGTGACGATGGTTTAGACGGAGTTGCCATTGGCTGTTGATGGCTATTCAGTATGATATGAGACGCTTTAAGGTCGCCTTTGAGTTGAAATAGCGACATATTTGTTTCTCTATATATTTAGAGCGACTCAAAGTTTACAAAATGTTTTAAATTATCGTTCACACAAAATCTGGTTGCTTTACAAAATGTTTTTAGAAAAACCTAGTGGCAGCACTTGAATTAAAAAGAATTTTTTTTGTTGTTTTTTTAGCAATTGAAAATCAAAATATGAAAAATCCGATATCAGTAGCGCGATTCAGTAACTTTTATTGCGAACGTTCGTGTCGAATCCGGTATTTAGTAACTTTACGATAAAAATATTCGGTACCATAGAAATCGTTACTTTCAGGATTATTTATATGCTGTTAACTTCGTCCCAAACTTCAAATATTTTTGATGATTTTTTTTTTCTCAAACTATTAGGCCTACATTTCCTTATGAAAATAAAACACAATTTTTATTTCATATTTAAGATTTAGATACTAATTGTAATTTTCTTATAGAAAATATTGTCCCGACGTTTCATGAAATAAAAATTGTGTTTCATTTTCATAAGGAAATGTAGGCCTAATAGCTTGAGGAAAAAGAAAAAAAAGTTTTCAAAATACAAACTAAAATTGAATCTGGCCAAATATAAATCAACCAATATTCAAATAATTTTGTCTGAATAAAAGTTACTGAATAGCACTACAGGATTTTCTTTATATTTTTGAAATTTCCAGGAATTTCTTTGAAAAACAGAATTTTAATTATTGAAAAAACCATTTAACTTGTTCTAGTGGAGATAGCTCTTTCATAGGGAATGTTTAAGTAGAAGGACTAAAGGGAAGTCTGACTTGATGTCAGACAGTCAGGCTGTACTGCTGGTCTTAGGCTTACCTGAGCTCAGATCAGCTATTTTAATGGATTTTCTGTCATCTCTAAAAGAACTTGAAATTCATGAAATCTCAGATTGTATTGAGTGCCTGGGCGTAAGAGTCATACTGCGTTTATGGGACCAGAACTTTACTTAGGCATTTCTCCGGGATAGATTACAGAAAAAACTGGTTTCTTGGTCTAATTACAATTTTCCAAATATAAAGAACTTAGACAACTTAAACGCTGTATTACACTATCTCGGTGCATATCCCAGAAGCTACTGGCAGTGAACAAAAGTGACCTCAAACTCCTAAGGTATCCAGTCTAAGATACGAAATATTTAGATAAATTAAAAAGTGGGAAAGTAGTGCGAAAAAAAGTAGGAGAGCACCCTCTGAATACGATGACTGACTTCATTGGAGGAGTCTTAGAGCTGTAACAGTGAACCCATTGGCTGTACAAACGGTCCTCTGGACCGGGGTACAAAAGCATACTTTATTTTATATCAAACATGTATAATATTTTGTAATGAAAAGTGCTTGTAAGACGTTTCAAGTATGCTTGCATACTAATAATGATAACCCATTTGATTAGATTGGATGGTTGGTTTGCGTGGCGGCCTGTCAGCCTTCAAGCAGAATAGCAAGATTCCATTTTGAATCAACCACTTGCCAAGACAACACCCACCCACTTAATTAAATGGTTTTACCGGTTTGTTATTAAAACTGTCTAAAACTCGCTGATTTAAAAGAAAAAATTATCAACAAATCCAGCTCGAAACGACTAGTAAAGGATGCTTAGTGTATTCAGAAATATTTACAAAATAAGTAATCAGGAAATTTACTTAATTTTTCAAAAGTTTTCGAGTAATTTTGTAGACAATGCGATTTTACGTTTTCTACAAGCCACCTGTTATTTTTAATTTAAGAATTATTTCTCATTACGCAAAAATGTTCTTGTAAAATTTGAAAATTCTTGGCAAAAAGCCAACAAAAATAAAACAAATTTTCAAATCCGAGTTATTCGATTTAAGAGCTCGTAGCTCAAAGCTTTACGTATCGAATATCAGTAGCAATTTATGCTTAGATTGTGGAGTGTTTTCAAGAGACCAACTCATCTGCTAATTGATTTTCCTGATTAAGTATAAATTTAATGAGTTGGAACCCCCTTAATAGCTTCTTGTGTTATCTGCGATGAAGGATATAAATAAATAAAAATACTCGCTTATTGAATGAAAGCCTCATAATTTTTATTGTTGGCAAATGTTCAGTGAAGCCAAGCGGTAAAGCATTTTGCCAACATGATTTTTTGGTTTGTAAAAGGATTTTCTTTAAAGCCACTTAACTATTTGTATGGGTTTAAGGCTTCTGCTTAAGGTTTTTTTTTTTTTTTTTTTGTTATATTTTCGATAGGTGTATCTGTACAATACATACAAACACACTTATTATAGTTATGCCTACTTATTGTTTGCAATACACACACACACATATATACACACATTCGAATGTGTGTGTATTTATATCGTATATTTATTGTACTTGAAGGAAATAAAAGGAAATTGCTGCTTAAATCTCATAAGAATTTAATCAGGCTTGCTTTTATAATAAACTTTCATAGCCCACACATGCCCACACAAACATACACACAGATAAAAATCTTTTGTTCGATGGATAGACGGTTGGATGGATGGATGTATAGACGGATGAATGGATATTTTATAAATATTTAAAGAGATTTGTTTGTTTATTTAACATGCAATCAATTGATTTTTGTTGTTTTCTTTTTTAATGTCTATTAAACTACTACGGAATTGTAAGGAATTCCTTTTTCTTTTTGTTTGTAGTTGTTATTTGTAGCAATTGTTATGCTATCAAAATCTAGACACATAAGTGTTGCCATCGCAAAGTTTTTTTTATAAATTTTGTTGAAGAAAATTGTTGTAAATATGTGTGCTGGGTAATAAGATATTTAAATGAATTTGATAAGGAATACAGTTAAATTCGCACCGTATCGCTTTTATCCCTAAAATTTTCGGAAGCAAATTACGGCATGAGATGTCGATAGAAATTGCATTCGATATCGAATACCTTAATCTGATCAAATAAAGTTTGTTCATAAAAAATCTGGTCGCATAAGCAATTTTATACGAGGTCTGTTCAAAAAATAAGGTGAATTTTCATTTTTCTCAAAAAAATATTTATTTATTCATTAATTTCTATTTTGCCCCCTTCAAAGTAGTCCCCCTCAGATATAATACACTTGTACCAGCATTTTTTCCAATCCTCGAAGCAGTTCTGATATGCTCTTGAGCTCTCTCGGCGACTCGGCTTGTATCTTTTCAAAATGCCGTCCATTCATGGGTGTCTTCAATCTTGGGAAGAGGAAAAAGCGCAGGGGGCCAAATCTGATGAATACGGTGGCTGAGGCATGATTACGGTGTTGTTTTGGCCAAAAAATTATGAACAAGGAATTTTGGAACAAACTTATTGCTTTTTAAAAATATAAATATTAAAAAAATAAGTTACAATTCATTTTCTTTTATGAATATCAGGGTTTTTGACTTGATGAACCCCATTAGCTGCTGCACAATATTTTGATCTACTTGCGCTGTATATTTATTCCAAATTTTTAATATAGTGTTTTTGACAATAGCCTAGTATTGTTCAATTGGTCGAACCTGCAGAGACAGTTAGGAAGGTTCATGTTTTTTGCCACTAAATTGACCTGATGTCTTTGATACCACTTTATCACAGTTTTTGAATAATGACAAGACGCTAAATAAGGCCTCTCTTGATGTTTTATTACAAGCTGCAGTCGTTCTGCATTCATTCTTTGATATAAATTATGATTGCCATTGCTAAAGACGGATTTTTTAAACCACAACTGCAAATTGTTAGACAAGTCATGATTTTTTTCACCACATTTATACATTTTTGTGTGATTGTATTTGGAAGCGCCATCTCCACGTTACGTTGTAACATAAAATTTGGAACCTGGCAACGGCAAACGTTTTTTGTTCGTCAAAAATTCTCATGCCCATACAAAATTTATGAAGCATACCGAAAAAGTGCGGCGGCAGCACTGAGCAATTGCAAAATCTAATTTTGACAGCACGTTTTGTAGTGACGTTGGCTGCAAAACAATTTTTTTTTGACCACTGAAGACATTTTAGCTATTTTTTTTAATTTAGCGTTTTTCACTCTATTTTTGTTTGTCTTTAGAGGATTTTAATAGCACTGCTGGCGCTTTAACATAAATGCTGGGACTTAAAAACCTCATTTACAGTGCTTTATTAAAGGTGTAGTTTATTGCAGCTGCCCGAATTTTCAATATTTTTTCTATTTTCCAAATTTAATTTATTTTTTTATATAGAATTAAATGCTCTTATCCAAAAAAAAGTTGACGTCGACTTTAAAATAAAATTTATGAAAAAATTATATGAAAAATTTCGATAACGTTGACTTTAAAGTCTGCATTAATTTTTTTGGATAAGGGGGAAATGAAGTGAACTCTACAAGAATTTTTTTTATTTAAAAAAAAAATTGGGCTTTGGTCATAGTTACAAAAAAGTAGGCTTTTATTAAGGGCTGACTTTTGTTAAATTTAAAATCGTTTTTAAAAAGGTGTGACTATGATTATGAGCCAATGTTTTTAATTCAAGTATTGCCAATTGGTTTTTTTAAAATGCTTTTATAATTCGTCCAGATTTTACAACTTAACAAAAACTACATTCCTTAGTTATTAGAGGATAGTCGTGTTTAATTTAATTTTCTTTTTATAGGTATTTTTTCATATTTTATATAATATTTTCATAAAAATGTCAAATTTGCTTGCGCAGTGTCGTATTCTCAGTTAAGATTTTGACTAGATTTTGCCATATAGATTTTAGGGGAAATCTAGTCAAAATAACATATGAACTAGATTTTGCTGCAGTGTAAATTCCCTATTACAAATTGAGTGCAAAACATGTAAAATTTTTGCACATGTTGAGAACAGAACGTGATATTGATTTGACAAAAAACGTTTACATTTTTGGATGGCAGAATATATGCAAAATTTTTGTTAGAAAAGAAAAAGCCAAAGGTAAACCTCGCAGAGATAAAACTTCAATATTTAATGAGTTATACTGTAAGGCGTCTAATTCAAAGTCTATCCGAAGAACAGGCAGCACTATTTTCTGTGTAATTTTATATTTTCATAAGCTTTTGCCTAATTATTTTCAAATTATGTTTTTAATTTAATTTAATTCAAATTAAAAAATTAATAAATTTATTATTCATTAATAAAGCAAAATATTTTCAAAAACTTGTTTCTATTTCAAAGGCTTTCAAATGAAGAAAATAAAATTAAAAAAAGAATAAGCTCCATATAATTTAAAACTTTATAAGATTTCTTGCATTCCCCTCTTTCTCTCTTTCTCTCTCTCTCTCTCTCTCTCTCTCACTACTAACTAAGCAAGTGTGCAAGGTCTTTTCAAAAAACTAGTTTATCTTGAGGTAATTTAAATAAAATTTAATCAACAACAGAAAATAATAGTTGTTAAGAGCCAACTGGTCACTGAAGCCAACATAGACCTATTGTGACACTAATCTCTTGTAACAAATCCTGCCTAAGTTCAGTATTCATGAAGAATTCAGTCCTAATTCTCTGTTATAAGCACTAGTAATCTAAAGTACCATAATTACTGTCGAAGCTAATTTCAGTCTTCCCCAATTTCCTTGTTGCTTAGCAGAAAACTTTTTGATTCAGTGCAAACCCTCTAAACTCATTTTAGTGGCATGTGTGCTTGTCAAATAAACGCAACTATTAAATATAATTCAGCAATAAATACAACTACAATTCAAACGTACAAGTACCTACTTGAGTTAAAAAAATAATATGAATTTTTCTGTTCTGTTTTGTTCCCCACACAAACAAATAAACATTAAGAAATATTACTTGGCAAAGGAGCGAAAATAATAATTTTTTATTTAATCTTGTGTTGTATTGTTGTCGTTGTTGTGCTATTAATATTACGATATTACCTCAGGTGTCACTTGTCAAGTAATAACAAAATGTATCTTCAGGCAAAATTGTTACTGCACATACCACAAATACAAGCAGCAAAAAGCTTGAAAACAAACAGCAGCCATTTGTGGGTGGCTGTATAAATAACGCCCCTTCCTAAATTATCATAAAAACACTTAAAGAATAGAATCAAACGGTACACGACACAAAATAATGTTACACTAATAACAAAAAAATAATAACAAACGCACCACGTTACAACGCTGCACGTTATTTTTTGTATTTACTCTCACCTAACCACACACACTCACTCACATAAAGATTTTCTTTTTACTTTATATTGCTGCACATCAATATAAATTGTTGTTGCTGTTGCTGTTTATATTGTAATTGTTTTTTTTTTTTTGTTTTTGTTTATTACTGTTGCTCTAGCGTAGATACATTTTAGCTTAATATTGAAATTTCGCATTAAAAATCAATACGAAAAATAAAATAAAAATGAAATTGATTACAAAAAGTTTAACACGCGTTGCTTTGTTTTTTTAATTGAATGTTTTTTTGTAGCCAATTCTTTTTTTTTACTTTTAAAATACTTTTTATTTACCATTTCTCTCAAACTCGTACATACAACTATTTTGTTTTGTTTGCTTGTTGTTGTTTTATTTCTTTTATTTGTTGCTTAATTAATTTTCAATGTTTTTAACGTTTTCATGTGATTTTTTTTTCTTCTTTTAATATTTTCTAAGCCCCTAACACACCGGTAACGTCTTTATTACTGTAACTTACAACCGAAACTGTGCTACAACTAACTATTTGTAGTTGGTTTCCAGTTAATGTTGTTGCTGTAACCATAACAACTTGTTTTAAACATGGCTAACCAGGTTCTCTCTCTCTCTCTCTCTCTCTCTCTCTCTCTGTCTTTTGCAGTGAATAAGTTAACATTATGATGCTTTAATGTCTCTTTTAATATTTTCAAACTCTTAAATGGATTGTAGCCGGCTACAGAGTAACTACCAACGTATGATTTTGTTTAATATCTATAAAAAAAAAAAGTTAATGACGCTATTTCATTATACGAATAAATACAAAAAAATTTAGCGCCGTATTCGCTAAATATTTTTCATAGTATTGGTGCTACTTCGGTATACCCAAACATATTAAAGATTTCAAAAATTGTTCCAATACCATAGATTGCGTTATTACCAGTAGTCGATAAAATATTTGAGAAAATTTTCACAAACAGCTTTCAGCACACGCAAAGAAAATATATGGTTGTAGCAAACATATTTTGGTGGATACATATTAAAAATATCTCTCAATTGCATATGTCGCGGTTCAACTCCCGGTCAGATCTAAAAAAAAAAAATTTTTTAATTTTTTTTATCTTTATAAAAGGTGTCGCAACAAGAACGCAAGATTTAAATTTTAAATAAAACACAGATATTTAAAAAAAAATCGTGAAATTTTATTATATCGTAAAGTAGACAGAATGAGGTTATGTATGGAACAACATATCGGGCAGATGGCCACCGCTGCTTTGCTGGCACACACGCGATCTTTTAATGAAATATTTCAATGACTGTTTTGCATAAATGCTGCGGTATTTCATTTATGCAGCGTCCAATTTCCTCTTTAAAGGCTGGAGTCGTCGCGTAAACCATCGACTTCAAAAAACCCCAAAGAAAAAAGTCTAATGGTGTTAAATCGCACGATCTAGGCGGCCAATTCTGGTTTCCAAAACACGAAATCACACGACCGGGAAATGACTGATGCAGCAATTGAATTGTTTCTCTGGCTGTATGACATGTGGCGCCGTCTTGTTGAAACCACAAGCCCTCCACATTCATTTCTTCAATTCTAGGCAAGAAAAAACTGGTTCAAATGTCAAATAATGACACTTCTAATGGCGCCAAATTTAAATCTTGCGTTCTTGTTGGGACACCCTTTATGTAAAATTCGAATGTACGTGTGTTTGACATTATACTCCTCTTAAATGGCTGGACCGATTTAATTGAATTTCTGTGTATGCCTTTGGGCTACGCATTGGAAGGTTTAGCATCACAAATCCATCCGATAGGTGGCACTACAGAGTGTATCTGACTTATTTATCTACTACCTGTTTTTACCCGGTCTTGCACGGTACTTTACTCTATGAGTATGATTTTTTAGAATAAAATGATCGAATATACAAAAGTTTTCTATTTTAGGCAAAACCATCTTAAATTTTTTGAAAATTAAAATAGACCACGCCCACTATTTAAATTTTTCTCAAATCGGAGAACTTCTACATAGATTTGGCTAATTTTTGTGTTATATGTGTTACCCAATTTAATTTTTTATGAAAAGAAAATTTTACCATGCCCACTTGAGAACGGCTAAATAAATTTGGCTAATTTTTTCTTTATATTTTCAGAACATGGGTTTTTATGAAAATTAAAATAGACCACGCCCACTTTTAAAATTTTCCTAAAATCTGAGAATAGCTAGACCGATTTGCCTATTTTTTTTTATTAAATGTTTGGCATAACGCAACTTATATTTTTCTTCTCTTTTTAATTATTTTTCAATATAAATAAAATTTAAAGGCAAAGCAAAGTTTGCCGGATTATTATTATTTTATTATAAATTTTTTTATTCTATAGACTTTTTCGCTTCTATTAATTTATATTTATTGGTTTGAAATTGTTTCTCAATTTTATTTGACTACCAGAATTCGCTACTAAATCACTTCAGCCACAAGAATTATTTTTTTTTTAAATATTTTTTTGACTTAAGACACTCTTGCAGTAAATGAATGAAATTGACCAGCCGTCAATGGTTTATTATAATCCGTTTGTGTTATAACTTCATATATTAAACATATCGCTTATTTATTGCAATAGTGTCATAACTCAAAAATTATTTTTTTTTAAATTTAAATTTTTTTGCTTAATAATTTTTTCTTTTCAAAAGAAAAATAATATTTAAAAGTTTTGCTAGTTTGAAATCAACTTCAATGAAAATTGAGACTTAATTGAGACAAATAAAAAATTAATTGACTGTATGTGAAGCTTTCTAAAATAAAATAACTCAACGCAAATAAAAAATTGTTTGAAAATTTATCAAACAATAATTATTTATTTGATTGAATGCATTCTAATGAAAATTTTTTCTGCCTGCAGTAAGCACTATCAGCGATATAGGCAGTAGTTACACGCTTTTCATACACACAAAATCGTAATTTAATTATAACAGATTTCAAACTGAATACTCTTAAAACTCTTTTTTAATAAAAATTTGTAAAGTCTCTCTTTAAATGTTGTCTGTTTTTGGATTATGCGCAGCTTGTGATTTAGGTGTAAACAGGCACGCTTACTGCAAGGGGGTTTCTATTATCAAAATGTCACAGAGCTTAGTGACAAAAACATTTTAAATTAATAAGACGGTTGAAAAAAAGCGATAAGTTTTCTTTCACACAGTCTTTGCTTTAATGTGTGCCAACTAAAAAATTACAATCACTGAATTTCTCCCATTTGAATAATTAAACAGCTGCTGCCTGTGTCATGCTATGAGTATGCTGCTCATGCAACTAGTGTTACCTGTTTGACATTCAACTTAATGTAATTTTTGTTTTACTCCATTTTCACTGGTATTAGATAATTAACAGAAGCTGGCAAAGACTTGTACTCTTACATTCACATGCATAGCCGTACACAACAGACTTTGGCTATACCGTTGAATATACCAACAGGCCACATTGGGGCATAAAACATTTCAGGCAGCCGCGTGCTACAAAGAAAACTGCAAAAAAATATTTTTGAGCTGTTATTTTTTAAAGGGGTATAGGTTAGCCTAAGTTGAACAGGGCATTCTAACAGGGTCCTCTGATGTGGTTCCTTTGTAATACCTGTATAAGAGGACAGTGAAGAAAGACAGTAATAGAGATAGAAGGTTGAAAGGAAGTAGAGAGATAGTAAGAATAAAAGAAGAAGATAAGTCCATCACTTAAGCCAACTGCTGCTTCTAATGAAGCCATATAACATGCCGACCCCTATAGTCCCCAAAAAAAATCTTGAGTCACTCCTCCAGAGCAAAGCAGAAGAGTTTCCTCCTCTGCCTCGTCTAGAAAACTTCTACAGTAGTTATTTGATAGCAAACAAATTCTCCTAGCTCAGTTGCAAAAACTACAGTGGCCAATTTCTCAATTGGACTCTGTAGATTCTCAGTAAATCGCTGCTGCGATTACTATCCAGCCTATGCCAATAGTGCGATTTTTTAACTTTTATTACGAGCATTCGTATCGAAAAAGCAAGTATAACGATATTTTAGCGAATTCAATATTCAGTAACTTTCCGACAAAAATATTCGCACATAAATAATCAAAGCAAATAACGATTTCTATCGTACGGAATATTTTTATTGAAAAGTTACCGACTATCGAATTCGATAAAATAAAGTTATACTTGTTTTTTCGATACGAATGTTCGTAATAAAAGCTAAAGAATCGCACTACAGATCATTTTCGCTTTCTTGCAAGTCCGTTAATCTCTCCAGCTGGACTTTTGCTTTATGCAAAAACCTACTTTCGATCTGAATGCCGCAGGGCGTATCAATATTCTGCTATGGCAGCCTCGACCCTTTTCTCGATAGGTAGTCCGCCCAACAGTTTCTTACGGAGGATGACCACTAAATATCTTGCCATCCTTTGTAAGGATGTCCAGCATTCTCGGATCAGATCGGATGTCGAATAGACAGCCACTAATTGCAGTTCGACTGTTAATATTCCTGTCGTAATTTTAGCTAGATATAGCCACCATTTTATACTAAAATTATCGCTAACCCATTTTTAAAGGACTTATACTACTTTCAACAATAACAGCTCATTTATTAAATAAAATGGAATAAATTACATGAATTTGTTTGCTGTTTGTATTATGTGGTTAAATCCATTTACATTTAAATTTAACTATTTAAAGCTATAATAACCCAAGTGGCTATACACGGTTTTGAGCCAGAGCACTCAAAACTGTTTAAAAAGCTTTTTAAAGCCCGGATTTCAAATCTTTAGTTGGTTCTGATCTCCGAGATATATTAACATCTCCTAAATGAAGCAAGTGCTACCACAGTTTTTACTTGATTAAAAAGAAAATCCGAAATTTCTTAATAGAAATTCCCTTCATTTGCATCTATTTCACTTTTAGTCCTGCCCAATAGCTTCAAAAATATCTTAAAAGTTGTAACAAAAAAATTATTTTTGAGGAAAACTTAAAAAAAAAATTTTATTGTTTAAAAAATTATTAAAAATAGAAAAGGGACAAAAATTTAGCGGCTGTTGCTTGGAAGCTAAAGCCTCATGAGTTAAATAAAAAACAATTTTTTTTTATTTTATGCACACACCTACTTCTACGCGTACGTTTTTTTTTAACAAATTAATTTAAATCGGTTTTTAAAAATTAAGGCTGGTTGGTATTCAAAGAGACTAATAATGACTTCAAATATAAATTATGACTAATTTGGCACAATATCGATTTCAAACTACTTTAATTTTCTTTGAATACAAGCATAAAAATCTATTTTTAAACAAATTTTATTTGAAAATTGTATCACATGCTCTCTATACTTCAAAGCAGCTCACTAAATAATTTTTTTTTTTTGGTTAAGCCACGCCTCCTTTTACGCTCCCTATTTAACTAAGTAATCTCAAATTAGTCTTTACACGAAGGATTTTAACTCATAGTCAAAAAGGAGTGGGTAAAACCGGTTCTAAACAGCTAGTGTGAAAATTTATATATAAAATTTTCATATGTATGTATGTTTGCAAACATGTGTTTGTACACTCGTATTGTTAAAGTCAACCATGATTTTGCGTTTGTTATGGAACATGTTGTCTATGCCTTTTGGGACGCTTTTTTATGGTTCAAGGTAGAGTTATGACGTTTGCATTTATTATCGTTGCTGTTGCTATTCCTGTTGTGGTTGTATAAAATTCTGTTTACAGTTTTACCTTAGAGGAAAAACTACAAACACACTTACACATACACACACATACTGTGTTGTCAGTCACTGTGTTGCATTTTACGGCAGTGGTTTCATTTGGCTTATTTGGTTCAGTGTTTAATCTGCTAATTAAAAATTAGAAAACCATTTTAGCTTTAGTTAGAAATTCATATTTAACTCCAAAACGGAAAAACTATTTCTGAATATTTTTTAGCATTAGTTTTTTTTTTTTTTTAATAAATAAACACAGGGCTGAAGTTAATTTTAATTAAAGCAAATTTTATTTATTATTTTTGAAAGGTTTTTAATATAAAATAATCAGCAAAAAATATAACAATTTTAATTAAAACCAGCGTTGCCATTTTAGCCTCTTTTTCTCGCATTTAGTATTGAAATTTATAATTTAGCTTCTAGCTTTTTTCCTAGCCTTTTTTAATTTTCAAAATAGGCTTTTTTTCTTTTTCGCAATTTTTTTTTTGCGGATAGTGCGAAAAATTTTTTTATAATTTTTTTCAAAAAATTGCAAAGGGGGTAGTTAATGGTAATTTTTGGCAAAAAAAAAATTTTTCAATTAAAGTCAAAACGCTTAACTAATCAACGCAAAAGAAATCAAGTCGATCAAGTTCTACTACTGCCTCTTTCCGACCACTTTTTTGTAGAACTGGCTACCTTTTTAGTCATAACTTGCTAAGTTTTCAATATATCGACTTGATTTCTTTTGAATTGAATAGATAAACCTATTGACTTTAATTATTTTTTTTTATAATTTTTTTCAAAAAATAGCAAAGGGGGTAGTTCATTTTAATTTTTGGCGAAAAATTTTTTTTTCGCTCTAACCACAAAAAAAAATTGAATTAAAGCCAACACGTTTATCAAAAAAGCAAGTTATGACGAAAAAGGAAAGCGACCTTATTTTCTTTAGTTTTTATCGTTGTATGTTCTCTTCTTGATTTTTTATAAATATAATTATTATTTTGAATTTTAAGCGATAGTTTTTTAACTTTTTCCTAGCTTTTTTTTTGTGAGTGTTTTAGCTTTTTCTAGCCTTTTTTTATTAAAATTTATTTTATTTTTCTCTAGCTCTTGGCAACGCTGATTAAAACTTACAGAACTAGAAAAAATAATCAAAGCTTGCATGCATATCGTCCTATAATTTCAAAAAAGCCCTAAGTTACATTAAAAAAATTTTAGAGCAGCAGCCAAAAATGTATTTAACCTTCAGTTTAAGAATCCTGCAAATTCTTTACGTTGAAAATGAAGGAACTTATCTTTTAGAGTACAAAACAGTAAATCATTATGTATCAATTAAAATTTTTCATTAAATTAAAAAAAAAAAATAAAAGTATTTAATTGAAAAGATTGTCATATTGATTGAGTTTTTTTTAATAAACCAAAATAAAGTAAAATAAACAAACAAAATAATGAAATTCAATTACATTGAAAGTATTTTGAACCAGAATATGGCAATCGTTGATTCAAATATTTAATTAATACCCAAATTTACTTTAAGAAAAAATTATACCTGAGTGTTTTGTTAATGTTCAGGCT
This sequence comes from Thelaira solivaga, assembly GCA_947397855.1. Classification (NCBI taxonomy): domain Eukaryota; kingdom Metazoa; phylum Arthropoda; class Insecta; order Diptera; family Tachinidae; genus Thelaira; species Thelaira solivaga. Next base: position 80,062,399 of record OX377610.1, read on the forward strand.
GTGTGAAATAAGCTGTGCTGATTTTTTGTTACTACAATCTTAGAAATAGGCCCAAATTCGCTTTAAATGCGATTCGTTCCAGTAGCAATTGATTTATACTGAAAGCAACAGCAAGAATCAGGTATCGGTAGTGAATAGAATAAGAAGTGCAGGTTAGCAAATACCAGCCACATATGCCAACAAGAGTGAATTCCGCTAATATTCCGGTAGGTACGGAATTTCGCATTTTCTTTTTTAACACCTCTTGAATTTAGGAAATTACATTATATCTCAGAAATTAGAGCCAATTAAAAAAAAAAAAACAAAGAGTAGATTTGAAATCAATGCTCCAAAATATTTTGAAAAGAATTTTAAGTTTTACTGGTTCAAAAGTTGACTGAAATTTGTAAACTTGTAATTTTTAATTGATTAAAATTAGATTTTTATTCATTTACTAGCTGTTTTTTCCTGGTCTCGCCCGGTCTTTTACCGTATGAGTGGGATTTTTTAGAGGCATTAATTAGTAAAAACTTAGCAATTTAAAATAAATTTCAAACACAATGTTTAGAATTGAAAAATTTTTTATATTTTAGAGCCTTCGAATATACAAAATTTCAGGTTTTTCTTTGTTGCATATACTAAAAGATTAAGTCTGGACTGGAATAGGCGACATATAACTAACTGTCCATTAGAAAATTAGATAGCCTCTAACTTAATAAACGCTATTTTTTAGGAATATCCTTGTGCCTTATTAATGGAAGACGTGCTGGGAATTGTAGTCTTTTAAAATCAGGCATATCAGTTGATATCAAAATCAGTTTTGATACAAAAACATTTTCCAGCGCTTTTACTTTAATCAGTATTTATTATTATTATCAAGGGCTATAACCGCAATGCGACCTTTAAGATTTATTGTGCAGCCCAGTTCCTAACTGCAATGCAAGACTAATTGCTGTAGGATTAGTCATGCCTAAATCTTTTGGGATTAATGCTCCACTATCTAAGCAGCTTATTCAGTGCCACTGCTGGGCACTCGCAAAAGAACATGTTCCGGCAATTCATGTCCTTCTCGACAGAAAGTACCGGAATCGTTCTGTACCACACCTGTACCCCCGGGGTGAGTCTGCTCGGTGAATTAACCCACCTTGATGTATCACTATCTGGGGTAAATAGGTGAGCCAGCACCTGAAACTACAATTGGGTTTGAATCTGGCAGAAGGATACCTTCAGCTTTCGACCAGTGACTTTCCACACTGTTACCACGGGAACCGGTAGCTATGGGTTGAGAGCTGATGCTCATAGTCGAACGCTGAATGTTGGAGCCTGTGGACCGAACTTCGTTCCAACCCTACGGGGTCTAATGGATGATGTTCTAGGGACATCATCGCTGGTTCGTTGTTCGGTCTGTGGACTTCGTGCACACCCATATGTGAGGACGAGTGGAATTTGTGACCGGCTATTGGTGAGGTCCGTTTCGGGGGTACACGTGGTGGCTGTGGTTGATACCAAAAAGTATACTGGCAATGGGGTTCATGTCACCTTTTGCAGGTTGGCATGTTCCTCGATGTGCTGTTTCATTGAAACAGAAAGTCAATTTGACACAGGCTTTAGATCGGCCCAACTCCCTCAACAAGAGAGGTGTGTGTGACATAGCTTTAGCACACACAATTTGCTACCTGTGTCCTTTATTGGTCACAGACACAGATACCACTCGTAGTTTGACCCCAGTCGGATTGAACCATCGCCCCGTTGTTGTTGTACCATACCTGTTCTACTCATGAGATTAATCAGTATAATTGCTAGTAAAATATTTTATCGGATTCTCTTCAACAATAGTCTTAAATCACTGAAAAGCTTAATGTAATCAGCATTTCTTAAGGCAGGATATCAATATCGGGGTAAATATCATTTTTTATTGTGCAAATTATCATCGAACACGGTCGCAATTTGCCACATGAATTTTGTTTTTAATTTTTAAATTAAAAAAAATAACTTTTTTTTAATGGATGCCGCAGAGAAAAAGGAAAAAGACTTTGTTCTATCTGCGAAACAATATTCCCAGACACATGTGACGGCTCGCCAGTGACCTTCCTTGAAGTTAAAAGATCATTGGTAGAAAATTTCAGAAAAATCCGTTGGAAAACCAAAATTTATATAGCGAACAAGCAAACAGAAAATTAATTTTATTTATATATTTAGATTTCGTCTAACAGAGTTTAATTCTAAAGCTAAATTATTAAGGAGCACTGACAGCTATAATCATCGGCTCGTGATTTTTAAAATAAGAAATGTCATATTAAAATTGTCAAATTAAAGTCAGTTGAGTCTGTCATAATCGATAGTTTTGCAATATTCACATTTGAAGCATAATTTGAAATTCGGTTGCTTGAAGCTTACATTCACCACATCCAAATAATAGTCTATGTTGAATCCTTTGCAAGTGCAATTGCTTAATTTGATGCCGATTTGTGCGGGTTGTGGGCGACGATGTTCTTGTTGCAATAGATTTCCAACTCTGCATACAAAGTTGTAATTAGGAGACAAATAACTATTTAAAGTAAGACGCTGCAGACCATGACACTGTCTTAAAATTTTTAAAATTTTCTCTTCATTAATGGCTGTGCAGTGAAACAAAGCAATTTCCTCTAAATCATTTAAATTTGCCAGCACAATCAATTCATTATTTTCGAACGTACTGTAGCTACAATGCAACACCTTTAATTTTTTCAATTTACCGATGGCTGCAGATATTTTCAAATGACAATCAAACATTTCAAAAATTCTTAATTCTTCCAACTTGTTGTTTTCTAATGATGATAAAATCCAAAAAAATTCTTCCATTACTGTGGCATTATCTGTGCGAACGCAACACAATTCGTATGATTTCAGATTTGGCAATTTCGCAATGTAATGAAAGGTCTCCCCAGTGTAGCTCATTTTGAATGTCTCAATTTGTTGTAAATTGTTGACAATGTGTTGATAATCGGCGGCACACAATGTTTCACAATTTTTGATATCGAGATACTTTAAGTATTTGAGGTTTTCGAAATTTGGTGTAATTAAGTCGGACCATTCAATTGATAATTTTTCCAAGCCACCAAGTTGATTGAAACTTTTACAACCCGTAATATTATGGGAAATACTTAAGCATTTTAAGTTTTCATATTTTCTTAAAAATAAAATAAATTCATCCGTTAACCAACCACTAGATATTTCCAATTCTTTCAGCTGTGGCATATTCGAAATAAGTCTGCATAATGAGTTCTCTTCTATGCAGTTCGTTTTAAGTTTGACAACGTTTGGGCAGAATGCAGCCAGATATTGAATTAGTTTATTATTCAGAAACTCATTTCTGCGTATCTTTTTGGCGAATATAGTCTTGACATGGGGTCCCACAATTCGTAGAAAAATTTTTAGCTGTAGCGTCGACATGCCTCTTAAGTTTTCAGTATTTATTTCTTTGTATTTGACTCTGGAATACATCAACATGACGAAGTACAATCTTTGGCAGCTAAGTGCAAAATATATTTGCTGCTGTGCGCTCATCCATTTGAAAATGTTTTCCAGACAATCATCGTTCAATTTCGAAATTGGGGCATCTTGGTCCGTGCTATTCAACAGTTCGTAGTTGTTGGTATTTTCAGCTATTGTGTAGGCCTTGAGAAAACCTTCTAATTCCATATAGATCCTAAGAACATCCGTTTGTTTTAAGCTGTCACATGCTTTCACAATTATTTTATGATTCTTGTAAAAATGTGGGTTATTTTGTAGAACCTTGGCTGCCACCTCGGGTTCACGAAAATGTAAAAAAAGTTTTTCATATGGTCTACTTCCAGTTGTGAACGCACTCAATAATGTGCCAAAATTTTGAAAATATTTGCAGATACTATAAAAGTTGAACTTCGACGGCAATTTTTCAACAAATAGTTTAGTAATCACAATATTTTCCGTGGTAAAAGCTCGATTATCAATTATTTGGTATTCTGTAATTTCCGCGAAAGACATTTTTATAGTGAGAGTTTGTTCTATGTTATTCGTTCAAGTAGCGACTGATTTATACTGAAAGCAACAGCAAAAACCAACAGCTATTTTATAGTCAAGTCACAGGTATCGCTAGGGGATAGAATAAAAAGTGCAGGCTAACATCTTGCTCCTTACCTTACAACGGGTAGATAGTCTTTATGTACTTTTGAATTGAAAAAAAAAATCATCAAAACAAAGAAATTTAGTGTCACCGACAAGGAGAAAAAACAAAATTTACTGGACAAGCCAAAAGTCACGCATGCGTGTAAAAATGTAATAACCTTTTTTGTTTATTATTATTTTTCAAATTTAATTTTTTAAGCCGTGCTAAATTCAGTGACCGAGCAATGAACCAAAGTGGTAGAATTTTACTTTGTGGAGCTGTGAGCAGAAAATAACGAGCTTCTTAACAATCTAATAATGAGTGATGAAGCACATTTTCATCTTTATGGATGTATAAATAAACCATTTTAGGGCTCCAGGCTCCAATTGCGCTCGCTCAAGCGACGCATACGCCCCAGAGAAAGCAATAAAAACATTCGTTTTTGTTGTCATTCACATATTTAATCATTGACTTTATCATGTATTAATTCAAAAATAATAATGAATGTTGTTGCTTGCTATACATTCATTAATTTTATTATGATAATTGCTTTTTACATTAAAACTATGCGTTTAGTATTCGTTGTAATTTTTCTAATTTAATGTCATTTTATTAAAAAAGAAGCCTGTGGAAATTTTAGACCAAAAAAAAAATTAGATATTTTTTACACAATTAAAAAAAATACAAGAAGTAAAACTTGGAAAGTATTTATTTAATTCAAAGTGACAGCAATTAAGAAGCACCAAATTTATGAAATTGTTTCCCCATCTTCCGGACAAAAATTTTGTGCGTAGAAATTTTTTAAAGAGAGTATTCTGCAGCATGACACACCCATTTTAATTCAAGAATGTTGACACTAAAGTTACGAAAAAAAATCATGTAGATACTAGACTCGAAATTTTCATCATGTAAAAAAAAATAGTAAAAAATATATTCAAATAACATTATAACTATTCTTACTATTCGTTTTGTATTCGTTGCCTTTGCGGAGTGTTTTGAAGAATTTAATAGAAAACAGGCAATGCATTCATTCATATCCATCCAGGCATATTCATTTACAAGGTAACTGCGAGAATACAGAATTTATATGCATGTAGTTGTAGAAATATTACATACCCAACAAACCAAATCACTTGAAAAAAATATTAAAATAATAATTTTAAAAAAATATATTCATTCGCCTTAAACAAAATTTTAAATAAATTTTATTTCTTACAGGCATATATTTATATTATCATATATAAATAAATAATAAGAATTTTTTAATATTCTCATGTTAAATTGTAGTTTGATTGTTATATGGTTTGCTGGGTAAAGAAAAAGAATACAAAAAGAAAAAAAATTTTAACAGTTCCCAGTACAACAAACGAAAAAAATATCCAGCTATAAGTAAATATGCCTTGAAACATATTATGTTAAAAAAATAAACTTTTTTTTTCTAAAAAAATTTTATTTTAATTTTTATAAAAACTATTTTTGACTTCTTCTCATTCAAAATTGTAATTTTAAATATAACGTGTAGTAAAAATATATTTTATAGTGAAAATATACGTAGTGTTTCAAATTTTATTTAAATGTTCTAACTCTATTAAACAGTACACCACCAGTTCTTTACATACAGTTTGATGCAAAATTTAGGTAGATTTTATTAAACTGATTTAATTTATGAGTTTTATATCTCTTTGCTGCTTTCTTAATAATCCCAAGATTAAATTTAGCCTACTAAGAAAAATGTATACTAAATTACCAAGTAAAGCACAACAATGGCTACGCAGGTACTCAAAATTCAACACAAAAGGACTAAAGGTTTAAAAAAAATTTTACAAAGGGCAAACACGTAAATATATTAAATAAAAAGTTAAATTAAATTTTTTACTTTTTACATTATTCTTAAATATCCAAAAAAAAAAAAATTAATATATTTGTGAAACAGCCATCTTATCAAGCTTGAGGCCGTATTTAAAACATTGATATAAAATTAAATTTTTGTAATAAAATCTCAATCTTAATAAACAAGCCGTTTCAATTAAAATCAACAAGTAAGATTACAAATATTTTAATTTTATAGGCAATTTACACTGAAGCCAAATCTAAAGGGTGTCCCAACACAAACGCAAGATTTAAATTTTAAATAAATGACTGATGCAGCAATTGAATTGTTTCTCTGGCTGTATGACATGTGGCGCCATCTTGTTGAAACCACAAGTCCTTCACATTCATTTCTTCAATTCTAGGCAAGAAAAAACATTTCACGATATCGAACACCATTGACTGTTTGCGCTTGACCTGCCTCATTTACATAAAAAAAAGGTCCAATGATTCCTCCAGCCCAAAAACCACACCACACAGTGACACGTTAAGGATGCATTTGCAAATGCGACAATTCTGCCTATCAAGATGGAAATGGGCCTCGTCACTAAAGATGATTTTATCGTCAAAATCAGCATTTTCATGTTGTCTCTCCAATACCCAATTAACGAACTCCCTTCGCTGTCCATGGTAATTTTTTACTAACCTCGTACCTTCTACTAGCAAACAATAATAATTGTTCAAATGTCAAACAATGACACTTCGAATGGCGCCAAATTTAATTCTTGCGTAATTGTTGGGACACCCTTTAGTTCATACGAGATTTTGATCGAAATCTAGTTCAATTTGACTAGATTTGCCATACAAAACAAAATCTAGTTTGTTACTAGATTTTACCAAAATCTAGTCAAAATCCTGGTGTACTTATTCATACAACTGTGGTTTTGTTATTAATACGCCAAAAAAAAAAAAAAATACGACACTGCACAAGAAAATTTTACATTTGGATGAAAAAAAAATTAAAAAAAAAAAGAAAATTAAATTAAACACATTAAAATAAAAAAAAATTGATGGAAATACATACACACAAAATGATAAGTGTTATTTATTAATATGAAACTTAGTGCAGTTTGTTCTTTTTCCGAAAATGAAATCTTGATATATGTCAAAAACGGTACAGATTTAAAAAGAGATTTCATATCAAATCTAATAGATTTCGGTTCAATGTAAATGCACTATTATACATAAAAGCTTATAAAAAATTTTACAAGTCGTGTTGTGGCTCTTGTGCTTGTTCATCATATACGAGATCAGTGATCTGGAATGCTACTAATGTTCTGGAACGACTCTGACATGATTGCTATTTCTTGATGTCCCCACCAACTCTTAAAGGTTGAGGAGTTGACTCGTCTAGAGCCAATCCTGACAGCAGAATCAGGTCATGTTTATAATAAATATGCATTGTCATCGGGACTGGACCAGTATATATTTAACTTGCAGGATTCCATCTTCACATACATGCAAAGCAAGTTAAATAAAAGCTTTTAAAAAAGTTAAATAGACTTATGGTGTTTTCTTTTCTGGCAATAATGTTGCATTTTTTTTTTTTTACTTTTATACATTTTTATGTTCTTTTCCAAATTATATTCTAGAAGGTACACGAGCAGTAAGTTCGTTTCTAAACATGTTGCACGAATAAGTGCTGCATGTTTTTATGGGTGAGTATTAATTTTTTTTTCTTTTCTTTTCTATTACTATAAGTAAAATTAATTTTTTCATTTCATTCTGACTAAATAAATTTCTAAAGAGAAAAATAAGCTCCAAAAATAAAAAAAACATGGCCATTGAATTGAATTTATAATAATAATAATAATAAAAACTTCCTTTTCGAATCACCGAAAAAAAAAAAATCCCGATTTTTTCTTGTAAAGTGCCAAAAATGGTGATTTTTTGAAATGTTTGTATGGGGGACCCTCTAGGAGTGGTTCCAGGGGGTGTGCCACTGGCATAGGTGGGTCGGCCCTCCAAAGTAAGTGGAGGTCGGTCATACATTTTGACTCGATTGAGGCACTCTGTGTGGGTCAAAGCGAGCTTTTTCAAAATTTGACCCTTCGGATCAAAAGTCGGAACATCAAAATACATTTTAGAGGTATGGTTCCTTCGGCAAAGTTTCTTATTTTGATCCCTAGAATATGATTTTCCTTTTAATTTGTGCGATTTTTAAATAGACCCGCCCTAGTGAGTATACTACATTTCTTGATCGCACTTTTTTGTTCGATTGTGATCATAAAAATTGTAACAACCTGAGTGCAACATTTAAAAAGTGTTACAGAAATAAACGGCAGCATTTTCTTTCAGAAAATATAACACCATTAAAAATTAAAAATTATTACAAATTAAGCACAAATAAAGTAATACCCAAATGGCATTCAAATGTAAAAGAGAAGAGAAGAATAAAAATAGAATATATAGTTTTCAATATTAAAAATGTTGGTTGGGAAATTTATTTATTTATTCGGTTCAATGCTTACTGAGTTTTTTGTTTGAATATTTGAATCTTTTTATAACTATTGATTAATAATTCTTATTTAGTCAATTGCTTTTACAATATAAAGGTTCTAATGTTTGCAAGAAACGTTGGGAGTAACCTACTTAGGATTCAGAGTAGCGTCTGATGAAATGGTCATGCTATCCCCTTCAGTACTTATTGTACTGAATAACTAACTCATGAGAATATCATGAGTAAAAGAATAAATTTTAAAACCAACACAATTTCTGGAATTAAGCACAAATAAAGATTAATATTTTGAATATAAATATTGATTGTTTGACCTTTTTATCTGAAAGTAAATAAATAAATATTTTTTAAGGTTTTAGGTCTTTTTATATATTTGTATTTATTATTAAATTAAATTCCAATATTTCGACACGCCGTCGTATGTCTTTCTCAAGGAAAATAATTTTATTAATATTAATATTTTGTTAAGCTTTTAAATTCCAAATAGAAATGATTAAACATTACAAATGAAAAATTATATAAAAATAAAGAAAAGAAATGAAAAAATATTGATGAAAAAATTTTTCTTTTATTAATCCTAAATAAATAATTAATTTCAGTGGAAGAAACTAAAATTAAGGGAGTTTTAAAAATAATTCTTTCTCAGAATTTCATTTTTAAAAGCAATAAAATGTCTGCAGACACTCAATTTTTTAAATAATAGAAAAAGAAATTCTAAGGGCCATTATTACAACTAAACGATAACTAAAAGTAGGATGTTATTGGAAAGATAAATGCTTTTTGGTTATTAAAAACAAACTTTAAGCAAAAAGTGTATGATAAGCCAGAGATAAATTTGTGTTGCTAATAACTTTTAAAGTGAACTTCAAGCATTTAAAGCTGCCATATTTTCGATTTTAGATATGGCAACCTCAGCCAAAATGACAAATATTGAAATAAAATTTTAAAACTAAAGAATTTCTTAGTTATTTGAAAAATAATCGTCAAAAAAAGGTATGCCGTTGCCATTATGTATTTATAGCAACGAAAAGTAATCTGTATACACAGCAGTGGTGCCACATAACAAATATTATAATAAAGATTGTTTTTTATAGCCGTATAGAACTTTAAGTTGGCAATTATGTTCAAGATGGCAAACGATTTAACAGCTGTCATGTGATTTATTCTAAGTTTGGCTTGGCAATTCATCATGAATAGACTCATGCCTGAACAACGCTTGCGTAGATTCGTCGAATGGGCCCAAAACGAGATTGCCGTTGTTCCCGATTTTCATAAGCGAATTTTGTTTAGCGATGAAGCGCACTTCTGGTTGAATGGCTACGTCAACAAACAAAACTGCCGCATTTGGAGTGAAGCTAATCCTCAAGTGTATGTCAAAACACCGTTACATCCAGAAAAACTGAATGTTTGGTGCGCTTTATGGGCTGGTGGAATCGTTGGTCCGTACTTCTTCAAAAACGATGATGGCCAGAACGTTACTAACTTTTTCAATACTAACTTTTTCATTCCTGAATTGAACAACCATGATGTCCAGGAGCTGTGGTTCCAACAAGACGGCGCAACATGTCACGCAGCTCGTGCCGCAATCGATTTATTGAAAGACACGTTTGGTGACCGCCTAATTTCACGTTGTGGACCTGTGAATTGGCCTCCAAGATCTGGTGATTTAACACCGCTAGACTACTTTCTGTGGGGCTATGTAAAGTCATTGGTCTATGCGGATAAGCCACAAACGCTTGACCATTTGGAAGACAACATTCGCCGTGTTATTGCCGATATACGGCCACAAATGTTGGAAAAAGTCATCGATAATTGGACGTCCAGATTGGACTACATCCGAGCCAGCCGTGGCAGTTATATGCCAGAAATCATATTTAGAATGTAATGCCACAAGATTATCTTTCAGATAAATACAATTCATGTCAATCGAATAATCCATCGTTGTTTTATTGCAATTTAAAGTTCTATACGTCTATAAAAAACACCCTTTATTTATGTTATTAAATCTTATTAAAGTTATTGATCACTTTATCAGTTACTTTAACTAAAGTTAATTATAGCCATCTGAGACCTTATAAGTAAGTTGTAATAATGGCCCTAAGAGCTACATATATCTAATAAGAAAATTTAATTTAATTTTGGAAACATTTGCCAACTTTTTTTAAACCAAACCTAATTAATTAAATATTTAATATCAATAAGACTCAAAAATTAAAGGCAAAATCGAAAAAATTATCTTTCTGTATTCGCAAAACCACACACACACACATGAAATCGTAAAAATGTCCGTAAAATAAAGCAAAAATTATGGGAATTCTGAAATATGGAATATATTTTTGATATTATTCGGTCATTTGTGGACCGATTGTTTCCACAGACATTAAAGCTGTTATTTCTGATAAAACTGTATATAAAGTTTTTTTGTGCACTTTTTAGTTTCGGCCACGTAACCCAGTGCTGTCGCTCTGAGAGATTTTAGCAACTTGCGGACCAACTATAGATGATTACGGGATGTTACACATATTATTTTAAAGGGAAGGTCGTCTAGATTTGTAATCTACAGTCCAAATGCTCAGTAGTTACTTTGGATTATTTTAAATTTTTTTTGAAATTTCCTTATACCCCAGTGTTGTTGCTCTGAGGAATTTTGGCAATTTCCGTTTTGCCTGATATTATCCGAAAATGTTAAAACACTTTCAGAAAGCTTAAAACCTTTTCCTTTTGGTTTTGGTAACTTTTAGTTGCAAAATCGGGAATGGTTCCTCGGCAAAATGGGAGAATGTAAAAATCAATTAAGAGCAAAAGTACTGGGGTTTGAGGGAATTAAAATTTTTTTTTAATAATCCAGTCATTTCTGAGTACTGAGACTACAAATCTACGCGACCTCCCCTCCCCTCAGATATGATATGTGTGTCATCCAGTAATCTTCTTGGGAAATCAATGTGTTTAAGCATATTTGTATCTACGCACTTTATTTCTCCTAAAGATATTTATAATATAAATACGTCATAAATCCTCAACACATGTTTAGAAATATTTAATGACGTAAGACGTATTTGTTGAATGTGTTATAAAATTCTGAAAAACGTAAGGAGTTACGTTAAAATATATTTAACTCGCCATATTTATCTTCACTTACTTTTTTCTGTTTCTTATTCCTTTAAAAGCATAATAAAAAAGGATTTTTTATCTCAGCTTTATTTCTTTAGATGAGCACACACACACCCACATATTACGGTTTGTGTGTAAGTTAGTTTGTTTGTGTGTTCAAGGGATTAAGAACAAGAGAACAATAAAAGCCACAGTATGCTTTCCCCCCCCCCTCCCCTTCCGCATCCTCCTTTGCCAAATTATGCACAATGTTTGTTATTTGCTTATTTGCATTTCAAATCTCGGGCTCTTCATTCATGACTTGAGTGGTTTCTAAAGTAGCATTGCACATTTTTAGCATTTCTTTGTAAGTAAGTAAGTACGTATTTACATATTGAAGTATGGGTGTGTGCATGTGTGTGTTTACTATGTTCAGGTATTTGCTGATTTCGTTAACTTAAGCCATAACAAAAAAGAAAGAACAAAAACAATTTCAATTGACTTAAAAACTTCTAAGCAAGCAATTCGTTTATTTACTAACACCACTCGGCAAAACATAAACACACACATACACACACGCAAATCTTCTATTTAAAATTGTGGCAAAATACAGACCCTGTCAGCTGTAAGCTTAGAGCTGTTAATAGGAAAATTGCATTTCCAATTAAGTGTTGTCTCTGTTTGAGTGAGTGCAATTGAAACTGTCTAGGAGCCACAATAAAAGGTTGAATAACAAATTTTATTTATTAAATGTTTCTTTTTTAAACTTCGATTTACATAACTAGAGCTTGATTTGCTTGCAATGCGTCTATGTGAGTGTGTATGTGTAGGTAAATATTTTTAATTAAATCAAGAAAATATTGAAATAATCAAAAACAATTTGTTTTGTTATTATTTGAAGGTTTAGGTAAAATTAATCCCAACATAATTACGAGATTGGGCGTTTAGCTCGCGTTACTATTTATAATGTCTCATGATGACAATAAATAATATGGCTAATCTTAGCTCTTTGTGAGCATAAGGAATCCAATGCCACCTGGTTGTTTAACAACAGTCCAGTGTCTCATCACTTTCTTATGTGAAATTAATGCTTTAACAAATTTCATTAGCGCCTTCATGCGAACAAAATGAATGCCATCGTTGATACCTTTCAAGAATTGAGAGGCCAAAGTTCCTTTACACCAGCAGAGTAAATGGCTGTCTTCCTAAGCGTCTGTTGCTTTGTAGTGCAACAACTTTTTCATCACTAAAGTTATATTTTTAGCAACAAAAATGCAAATAAACGCAGCTACAGGATCATTTAAATTGCCAATAAATTTGGATTTCAGTGCTACAAAGTTATTACGGCTTAATTACGACATTGCATACAGACGTTCAGCAAGGAAGGCGTATTTTTGGCACGCCTACGCCCGCAATAAAAAAAGAGTCTTTTAATAGTTAAAATTGTATTATTAAACGATTTTCTTTTAAATTTGGTACATACGAGCGTTCCCTATACTTCCAAAAAGGTTGCCATTTACTTTTGGAATGACCATGCCCACTTTGTAATGAAGGTTTGTTTTTAATAATTGAAATTCTATTTTTCAACAGTTTTCTCTGAAACGAATATTTTGTGATGGCTGACAAGTTAGCTCGGCCTCTTCTTGCACAGAAATGTGAAAATAAAATGACAGCCATTATTGAAACACATGTTTTCTGTTGCTTCATTTATGCAATGAATGACTTGTGTTTTAAAGTTCTTTGCAAGTCACCTTTGCCGAAATCTCTGGAATATTTTGGTAGCTTATTTTTTTTTTGTCGTCAATATGAAAAAGAAATAATTGTTTTTTTCTTTAACATTCATCGTTCGGCTTAAGTTACTTAAATTAAGCTGATACCTAGGCCGGGATAAGATCCCTCAAAAGTTGACTAGTTGAGGTTATTTAGTCAATTACCAATGGTGTCCAATTAATTGAAAAATTTTTGATAATAAAGTTGACATCACTATTAAATGAAAATATTTGCATTCACAATTTGCTTTTAGATGGCTGGTCCAACGAGATATTATTATTGTGATCATGGCCCTTAATGGCACAGCGACCTTTAAGATCTTTTGTTCAGCTTAGCTTCCAACTACAATCAGAGATTCCTTACAAATCTCGTAATTGCTAGGATTAATGATGCCTAGGTCTCCTGGGACCAATGTCCCACTGCCTAAGGAGCTCATTCTGCGTGTTGCCCCCGACGCTGGGATTTCCGACACAGAACATGCTCAGATGTTTCCCTTCCCTTCCGACAGAAACGACAAAAGTCGTTTCATACCACACCGGTTTTGCTCATGTGATAGTTAAATCTACAATGGCGAATAAGCAGCTCAACGTAGAGCATTATGTCATTTTTGCTGAAGCCCTTTCCGGCCCTCCAGCAGTCTTGTAGACATTTTTTCCCTTTCTTGCGTAGTAGGACACGAGTGCAGTGGTTTTTTCTGCACCCCTTTTTAAGTCCGACCGATAAGTATAGCGTTTGAAAACACAAACATTTTTCGGCGTTTTCTATCGACGTTTGTCAAGGCTCCAACAAAGTGCATCATGAAAGTCTTTTAATTAAACTAAAGCAGAACACGCCAGCAAATGCTTACAAGCTATTAAAAACATACTCGTATATAACAGGGCTATAGTTCAGTATTAAAGTTCACCCAATTCCAGCTGATGTAAAACAAGTCAGTGTTTTGTCTCCAATTCTATTTTTAACATATACAGCGGACATGTCGACAACTAATCAGACTTACACCCCAACATTTGCAGATGACTCCGTTTTTCTGAGTGCCCACAAATATTAAAAAACTGCCTCAAGTCAATTACAGCTTCAAAATGGGGAATAAAAATTAATGAACAGAAATGCACACATATAACATTTACTTTAATCAGGGAATTTAGCCCACCACCCATACGTGTTTATAGCCAGGTTCTGCTTCAAAACCGAACCCTCGACTTACAAGCAAAACTGCTTCATAATAAACTGAAATCCGACTTGTGCTTTAAGTGTTGGAAAAATATAACGTGGTCAATGCAAAATATTACGAATGATAACTGCCGACCTTTAGTACATTAAAAGCAACAATATTCACAGAGGTCTTGATGTGTCATTTGTTTAAAGCGAAATTTCTAAGCATGTGCCTCAGTATTTCAAGAAACTAGAAACACATCCAAACAACACATGCTCGCAATATCCTACATCAAAGCTGACTTATTCATTTTAGATGAAGGAACACCATCGCTCTCAAATGAAATACATTCTTAAGATTCACATTATGTATTTTATCAAAATCAAAACTAGATTTGGTCTGGCATTTTCTGGACTTTTACTATATTAAAATTTTTAATTCCTTAAAAATAATAAGATCTCAAGAAATTTTCCTTTTATATAATAAATTTTAATGATACCAGAGATTAAAAAACAAAACAAAAATATTTTAAGGAATACAAGCCGCTCACTGAACTACTAGTAGTTTGAATGAATGCATGAAAGGATATGGATACAAGTTTGGCTCCTTAGAATACCACTTGATAGCATCATAGTTTTTTTCAAAGAATATCTAAAATGTTCTGCGTCTGATCATCATTGTGACATGCTGAATAGACACATTGTAACCGCGGAAAGCATGCCAGGTTAAACCTTTCCCATATGCATTATCACCGTATTTGCCATTGAGGTTGCTGTAAAAAGAACCATCCAAAAACAGTGAAGGTTTTTTCTATTAGGCAAACAATCAATGCACTCACCTGACGTGACATGTCTTGTACCACCAAGCACCGGTATAAGTTACAGCACAATTATCACGATAGTCATCATTATCACGATCTATAGTGCAAAATTTAGCACCCAAATGATACATTAATGAATCACCTGCATTTCCAGAATAGACTCCCAAATGTTTCAGGTTGTAGGACTCAGATTCATTGCCCACAGCGAAATTACTATACTTGGCTACTCTTGTCTCATTTTTATCTTGCAAACGTATAAGTAACTCTTGTGGACCATCAAAGTGTGTGAAAGCATGTAACAAGTTGAGACCAATAAAAAACTCCCCATCGATGCTACCAAATCCATTTTGATAATCGGACCACTTACGCAAAAAATCCACAGAGCCATCCTGTCGTCTCTGTATTAAAGTCCAGATGCCACCTTCAGTTTTAATATCGCATTCAACTAAAAATCGTTTAGAACTAAATGCCGGTAAAGTGATATAGTAAATGCCGCTACGTTGAATGCAAGCAGTGGCCTCAGCACAATTCTTGGGCGGGATTTCAGTTTTGCTTAAATGACATTCAAATCAATTTTTAAAAAGTTTTATTGAATTCAAAACACACATTCTTACCACTTGTTTGGGATTGCATCAAAACGTTCATCAAATATTGGCAAATCTAACAGAAAAGAAAACACGTGGGGTGATAATTACTAAACATGATTTTGATGTGGCTGTTCTGTAAACCGAATGGAATTTGAAATTTTGTTCTTCTTATTAAATGAAATTTTTTTAATAATTTCAATTTTAAAAAATTATTAAATGGAATGAGAAATATTCGCATTCGAGGAATCCAGAACAGCAGTCCTTGCCTTGTGTTGAAGAATTTATCTACCTTTGGCTGCAGTTGCAATTGTTTTCTGTTGGTCTTCACATCTGCAAATTGAATTTTCAAGTTATTTATTGAGTAGCTACAAGCAGGAACCTCGTAAGGCCACATAAAAAATAGCTTAAGTCGAAAATATGTTTTAACTGTCATTTATTTACTGCAATAGTGTCATAATGAAATACATTGAGTAGAAATCGGGTACCTGGGTCAAAACGTTAGGAATCACTGACTCGACTCAAACAAGTGAAACGTTTTATCACGCTATCGAGTTTCATATGCCAAATGACACTGGAACTCAACAAGAGTGCCCGGGCATTGTGATCTTAGAAATAATCAGTGTAAGATAGAAAATTTAGGTTCTGCGGTTTGCACGACTAGACCTCAGAACTGTACTTTGTGACTCCGGCACTGGACGTCGTAGGGCAAGAATTCTGGAAAGGTAACAAAGCTCTAACTGAGCTGAAATATATGTCTTCATTCGAAACCCAAATCTTTAACAGTGAACAGAAAGATCCTCTGGGTAGCGGTACATACGGCAAAATTTACAATAATAATAAATATTTTGTAAAAAAGACTAAATGAATTTTTTTTTATTTAAAAAAAATTAATTTGATCGCCAAGTCCTATTTTGTATTCTAAAAAAGTATAAAAATAAATCTTCTTTACAAAATAAAATATTTTAAATTTTTTCCACAAGAGTGCCAGACATTTTCTGCAAAATCATGATTTTTGACTTATGACAGTATTGAAGTAAAAGAGCAATATGTGTGGATGTGTGCTTCTTAATTGTCTACAATTTGAAATACCGAAATAGGACGACTGCGTATTTTTAGTTATTTTTTAGATTAAATGAGAATACGTGAGATGACTAATATTTTCAACGTACATAATTTCACATTATTTCAAAATTGTATTGAAATTTGAACACACCATTTGGAAAAACCGCTTATGTCTTATTAAATCATTTTAGAGGCCCTAACAGTTTTTCTTATAAAATTATTTTGATGCAAACAAACGATGGGGTTTTTAACTTAAGTCGACTTAAGCGATTTTTCCTTAATAGCACAAACCAACCTTTTTTATTACCTTAATTTTAATGCTTCAACATTTTCCTGAATCTTGTCAACTTTACTGAAA
Organism: Thelaira solivaga; assembly: GCA_947397855.1. NCBI lineage: Eukaryota > Metazoa > Arthropoda > Insecta > Diptera > Tachinidae > Thelaira > Thelaira solivaga. The sequence goes on from OX377610.1 coordinate 80,079,671, forward strand.
AGCTTTGCTAGAATTAATACGTCATCCATATACGTCATATTTTGTCCCTAAATAGAAGCAGACGTAAACTAAATATCGTCATATGAGCTCAACGAAGCCCTAAGTTATAAATATTTCAAATACGACATTTTGATTGATTTTAACCCATTTATGGGTTTCACAGATTTTTTTCACTCATATAATTAAAAAAAAAGTTTTTAAACTGAAAAAAGTGTTATTTTATTTCTTGTAAAATTATTTAAATGTAACTTAAGGCTTTTATGAGTTTATATGACGGACGATACGATCACTAGCATATTTTTATTAAATTTGATAAGAATTTTTATTGAACTTTTTTATTGATTTGCCAACCTCATACTCTTGACCAATAATTTTCCCAAAAATTATATTAAAACACAAAATGAAAATATAAAATTTCATTTTTAAGCCGACGTATTACTCGTACAAGACAAACAGGGCGTTACAAAACCAAAGCTGAATTCAAACTAAATTTTAATTTCTTGAGTATGACAGCCAAATATATAGTTTTTTTTTATTCAAAATATGTAAAGGAGTGACAGAGAGAGGGATAAATATATCTTATCAAAGTAGTAAAACATAATTCTATTTCATCATCTATTTTGAGCTATAAATTACGCTAATTAGCCGTTAGCAAATATCATTTCAAAACTAAGATTTTTTTACATACTTATCACTTGTTTTTCAAGTAAATGAGCCATATAAAGTGTTAATAAACAAAATTTTTTATTATGCCTATAGTTATATAATAGGCGAGGCCAACCTGCGGCTCGGAAGACAAATACGGCTCTTTGAAGAATTATATGTATGTGGGTCTCGAGTTCCCTTTTCATTTTTGTGCTATAAGCAGAGAGAGGCAGAATGAATTCCTTCTAGATTTAACTGAATTATGAAAGAGACTTTAACACTTGAAACATTTTAAGTCGGTCCTTGATCTGAATTCATTTCAAATGAACTTAATTCGAGCTCGGCTTCCCATTTTGACTAAAATTATGACCAAAAAGAATGAAGATCGAGCTCTGAATTTTCAAAACTAGTACGAGAACTTGTCAAATAATTTCAATAGTCAGAACAACGGCCTTCTGTGAATCATTTCATTCCACTTAAAATTCGTGAAATCCAAACACCGATCAGTATTAACTAATCAACATCTGAACGAGTTACTTAGTATGTGTGTGTGGGTGCTGTTACCAATTATTTAGAATTTCTGAAAAAAAGAATTGCAAAATTTAGAAAAATGGCTCGGAGTTTTAAGGGGTTTGGCCACCTCTGTCATATAAAATAATTTTAATTAAAGTTTTTCTTTAATTTTATTTATTTACTAACACCGTCTGGCCGTTAAAGATAATGAAGTGGAATTTTTATTAAAAAAGTTTTTTATATAAAAGTTACTTTTACAGCTTCTGTACTTTCTTTAAAGAACACATATATTCCTTTTTTGATCTATATATTATATATCGAACCATAAGGTCCGTCTTCAGGATCTCGTATCAAAGAAAACCAATTTTTCGTTTTTCGATAACAGATTCAGCAATACAAATAAATTTATTAAAAAGGTTATTCTATTAAATATTGTTCAAGTAAATAAAAGATTTTATTGATTGATAGGATAAACCATGATAAAAATTAGTTTGTGCTTATTAATGCCAATATAATGGCACAAGTTGAAAAACTAGCCCCTAAAGTCTGCACATACCGATTATGATATACTTCACTGTAAGTAAGAAGAAGAGTGTATATAAGTTTGAGAATCCTCTTGTAATTTCTACACCGTACATGGGTCACCCTATGAAGTATATATATTATTGATCCTTATAGATAGCGGAGTCGATTTAGTGATGTCCATCTACCCGTTCGTCTATCTGTATGGATGTTGAAATCAACTATTTGAAGTCCCTAGAAGACGTACAGAAAAGTTTAGTGTGCCAAGCAGCGTTGCCAGGAGCTAGAAAAATAAGCTAAATTAGCCTAAAAAAAAGCTAGAAAAAGCTAAATCACGCAGAAAAAAAGTTAGAAAAAAATTAAAAAACTGCAGCTTAAAATTCAAAATTTTCTTCATTTTTTATGAGAAGTATAATTATGATTTTTATAAAAAACCAAGAAGAAAACATAAAATGTCAAGAACTAAAGAAAGTAAGGTCGTTTTCCACATGGCTTTAAATGCTTATAAGCGAATTCAATTATTATATTTTTCAACTTTAACTTTACTTTTTGATTTCTATTCTGATATTTTAGTTGCTTTACCGTACTAAAAAGCGAGCAAACTCCGCATTTGTAAACGATAGTACTAGACAACTAAATACTAAATTGATAATTAATGATAGTTTTCTGCTGCATTATTAAGCCATTTAGAAAAATGTGTCTTGAAAAATAAAGCTTCGATATAAAGTACATGCAAAGAATAAAGTGCATTTATTTTACAAGGTAGAATCCAAATACTTTTCTTCACTCATTTCGTTCGACAGATTTATCAATTTACATCAAAGTTTTGTCAAGTATATTTAGCTAAATATAAATTTAGAGGCTAAATGCGTGCAGGCTGCTACACGCAAAGAAAAAATATGGTTGAGGCAACCATATTCTGGTGGAAACATAGTATGATTGCATCTAACCACATATATTTGTAAATCAAAGATATTAAAAATAGCTTTCAACTGCAGATATTGCGGTTCAAGATTTTTTTTAATTTTGTATTAATTTTATTTTTTTTTATTTTTTTAAATGCGAGTACAGACCATTTTTATATAAATATTTAAAAAATTATTTCAATATAAATTTTTTTGTGTAAATAAAAATTTTTTTTATTCCATTGACTTTTTCGTTTCTATTAATTTTATTTATTTATTACATAATACAGGGGATTTGTATTTGTTTTTTTTTTTTTATTTGACTCTACCAGGATTCGAACTTTCGAGTATAAGAAGCATTAACTCGCCATTCAACTACTTCAGCCACAAAGCTCAGTTGAGTTTGAACGATTAAGTTTTTGTTTTATACTCACTTTATTTATATGGTTGCGGAAGCGACAAAATAGAAAACAACTTACTTTCAACCATATTTTCCTCATTATTATGTTTACTATAAACATATTTATGGTTTCAGTTAAAATTTTATTAAAAATAATATGATTGATCTATGACGGTAAGCATGGTATGATTAAAAATAACTAGAAATATGGTTATCGTGATCATAACAATGTTTAGATGCTTCAAATTAATAACAATATTTTTGTGAAGAACAAACTATGTTTGCGGTGACCATATTCAACCATCTTTTTTTTTGCGTGTATTTCAATTCAGCCAGATTGGTTAGTAAATGGCTGAACTATGAACTGTGAAGTGCAACTAAAAGGTGATTTTATAAGAACTATCGGAAATTTAAAAAAAAAAAACACATAAAATTCAGAAAAATGCATGAAATATTTATTTGGATCGATAATTGGGTCGATATAATTTAATGTTTGAAGATTATTTCATGCAAATGTTGGCCGCGGCTGCGCCTCAAATGGTCCATCCGCTTAGTCCAATTTTGGCATACTCTTTCCAACATTTCGGCCGGTATCTCACGAATAATGTTGGCAATGTTGGCTTCCAGTGCGTCAATCGAAGCGGGCTTGTCCCTATAGACATTAGCCTTAACATAGCCCCACAAAAAATAGTCTAGAGGCGTTAAATCGCACGATCTGGGCGGCCAATTGACTGGTCCCAAGCGTGAAATAAACTGTTCACCGAACTCGCCTCTCAATTGGTCCATTGTTTCGCGTGCTGTGTGGCATGTGGCACCGTCTTGTTGAAACCACATGTCATGCAAGTCAAGCTCTTCCATTTTGGGCAAAAAAAAGTTTGTTATCATCGCACGGTAGCGCTCACCATTCACAGTAACGTTGTGATTCGCATCATCTTTGAAGAAACACGGCCCAATGATGCCGCCAGCCCATAATCCGCACCAAATGGTTGTTTTTTGTGGATGCATTGGTAGCTCTTGCAATGCTTCTGGCTGCTCTTCACTCCAAATACGGCAGTTTTGCTTGTTCACGTATCCATTCAACCAGAAATGAGCCTCGTCGCTGAACACAATTCTTCGATAAAAAAGTGGATCTTCATCTAACTTTTCAAGAGCCCATTCACCAAAAATTTGGCGTTATGGTAGGTCGTTTGGCTTCAATTCTTGCACCAGTTGTATCTTATAAGGCTTCACACCCAAATCCTTCCGCAAAATTTTCCACGTAGTGGAGTAACAGAGGCCCAATTGCTACGAACGGCGCCGAGTCGATAATTCACGGTCATCACCAACACTGGCCGATACGGCTGCTATATTTTCTTCAGTTCGCACTCTACGTAAGCGTGTTGGTGGTTTAATGTCCAACAATGTAAATTTGGTGCGAAATTTTGTTACAATAGCCCGAATAGAAGCCTCAGTAGGTCGATTAAACTGACCATAAAATGGAAGAAGCGCGCGATGAACTTTCTTAACAGAGCACGCATTTTGGTAATAAAATTCAATAATTTGCAAGCGTTGTTCGTTTGTAAGACGATTCATGATTAAATTATAGACCAAACTGAAGATGTTTGACAGTGACACAAGATACAAAACGTGCGTGAGCTGTCAAAACTAGTGTTGCCAAAAAGATAATAGCAAAAAAATCATTTACCTTTATTTTTGGACCATTTTTTTTTGCATATTTCATCTAAAATACAAAAGGGACAAAAATCGTAGTACTCACACACAGAAAACAACTTCGGTTGTGAGAACTAAATTTGTTTCCAATCAAAAATTTATTTGTGATAATCAAATTAGAATTCGATAATACAAGCGAAAAATTAGTTCTGTTAAAAATATTTTGACCTGTAAGACTGAATTTCTATTGTCAAAATTAAAAATTTCGATTATCACAACTGAATTTTTGATTGGAAACAAATTTAGTTCTCACAACCGAAGTTGTTTTCTGTGTGCAGTTTTAACAGAAACACCAGTCACTTGGGTGTTTAACATCACTCCAATATCTCATCACTAAGGAAACCAAACATATGGTATGTATTTTATGCGTTAAAAACCTGAAAATATGCTCTAAAAATCCAAAGAAATATGCTTTAAAAGAAACAAAATCAGCATTTTTATTCAACATTTATTTCATTTAGAAAACTTAAACATAAAAAGAAACAAAACAGAAAATAAGAAAAAATTAAATTTCACTAAATACACTGGCTGACCCGGCAAAAGTTGTTTTGCCTTCAAATTTTATTTATATTGCAAAATAATTAAAGAGAGAAAAAAAACTTATTTTTGAATGAGGCAATGAATGGTAAGGTATTTTATTTATATTCATTGGATATTCAGATAACCAATTGAAATCAATAAATATTATTTTCTATTATAAAACTGTATGATACACGAAATATTTTGTTTTTTGGCTAATATTACTACGGACGGACATTGTCCTGTATGATGTTTTAAGCCATTCAAAGATTAACAAACTATGAAATGAAAGATAAATAATGTAATAATTTCAATATTCTTTATTTTAAGATAACATAAATACGTTTGGAAATCAAGTATTTAATATGCATTTTGATTTGCTTAAGGTTATAATTTTCCTAAAAACGATCCATTATAATCAATAATTTTTTTTTTTTTTTATTTAATAATTAAAATCTTATATTGCAACGGATTTTTCTAAAATCATGTGCATACGCTCTCTGCTTTCAAAAATATTTCTATCTACTTCTGAATCGATTATATTCTATTCTACGCACACTTTTTTTTAAGAAATAAAAAATGTTTTTAATGATTAAAATATATTCTGCAACGGGTATAAAGATAATACACTTAATATTCACTTAAATGCGACACCCGATATATCACAATAATGTAAATGGGTTTTTAAAGTTAAGAATTGTATGTTAAATTGTTTTTTAATTCTTAAAATCTTATTTTATAACGTCTTTTTCCATACACTTTTGGAGCTTTATTTTGAAATGATATAAGATTGGTTATGCCGAACATATGATAAAAAAAATTAGAAATATCAGTCTAGCCGTTCTTCGATTGGAGAAAAATTTTAAAAGTGGGTGTGGTTTATTTTTATTTTCATAAAAATTTAAGTTGGGTTCAAATGATAATTTAAAATTTTTGTGTTTTCGATCTTTTTACTCTACGAAATCGCACTCATAGAGTAAAGGACCGTGCAAGACCGGGTAAAAACAGGTAGTAAATAAATAAGCCAGATATTGACTGCAACGCCACCTGCCGGGTGACGCTAAGCGTTCCAATACGTAACCCAAGTCATACAGAGAAATTCAATTAAATCAGTCCAGTCGCTTAAAAGGAGTACAATGTCAAACACACGTACAGTCGAATTTAAGTACATATTTGATGAAATTAGAATTATCAAGAAACAATCCCCACTTTATACTCAGCAGTTCAAGTTCACTAAATTTATTTCAATTCATTAATTTAATAAATATAAAGTATATCAATATCTAATAAGAAAAAAACGTGTTCGATATTACTAAAAAACAAGATAGAAGGGAAGGAAGAGAGTTGCCACAAGTTAATCATGAAATAAGATTACCATACCAACAATATTTTACTGTTTAGTAAATAAGACAGTTTATTATTGGTAACCGCTATTGCAATAAACAACAAATATTGCCTTAACTTTTGGAATAAAAAGGTCTTTGTATCTAAATAATTTTTTTTACATCAAAAAAGGCCTACTCTTGGACAGATATGTGTAGCACACATATCTGTCCTTACATCCCTAATTGAAACACATAAAGGTGTCCCCGTAGATTAGTGGGTAGAGCACTAACCTACCAATCTAGGGGTCGCAGGTACGATATTTTTGCCTTTTTTTAATCTTCAATAATAAAATCTAAATAAATTTTCCTTTTATATAATAAATTTTAATGATACCAGAGATTAAAAAACAAAACAAAAATATTTTAAGGAATACAAGCCGCTCACTGAACTACTAGTAGTATGAATGAATGCATGAAAGGATATGGATACAAGTTTGGCTCCTTAGAATACCACTTGATAGCATCATAGTTTTTTTCAAAGAATATCTAAAATGTTCTGCGTCTGATCATCATTGTGACATGCTGAATAGACACATTGTAACCGCGGAAAGCATGCCAGGTTAAACCTTTCCCATATGCATTATCACCGTATTTGCCATTGAGGTTGCTGTAAAAAGAACCATCCAAAAACAGTGAAGGTTTTTTCTATTAGGCAAACAATCAATGCACTCACCTGACGTGACATGTCTTGTACCACCAAGCACCGGTAAAAGTTACAGCACAATTATCAGGATAGTCATCATTATCACGATCTATAGTGGAAAATTTAGCACCCAAATGATACATTAATGAATCACCTGCATTTCCAGAATAGACTCCCAAATGTTTCAGGTTGTAGGACTCAGATTCATTGCCCACAGCGAAATTACTATACTTGGCTACTCTTGTCTCAGTTTTATCTTGCAAACGTATAAGTAACTCTTGTGGACCATCAAAGTGTGTGAAAGCATGTAACAAGTTGAGACCAATAAAAAACTCCCCATCGATGCTACCAAATCCATTTTGATAATCGGACCACTTACGCAAAAAATCCACAGAGCCATCCTGTCGTCTCTGTATTAAAGTCCAGCTGCCACCTTCAGTTTTAATATCGCATTCAACCAAATATCGATCAGAACTAAATGCCGGTAAAGTGATATAGTAAATGCCGCTACGTTGAATGCAAGCAGTGGCCTCAGCACAATTCTTGGGCGGGATTTCAGTTTTGCTTAAATGACATTCAAATCAATTTTTAAAAAGTTTTATTGAATTCAAAACACACATTCTTACCACTTGTTTGGGATTGCATCAAAACGTTCATCAAATATTGGCAAATCTAACAGAAAAGAAAACACGTGGGGTGATAATTACTAAACATGATTTTGATGTGGCTGTTCTGTAAACCGAATGGAATTTGAAATTTTGTTCTTCTTATTAAATGAAATTTTTTTAATAATTTCAATTTTAAAAAATTATTAAATGGAATGACAAATATTCGCATTCGAGGAATACAGAACAGCAGTCCTTGTCTTGTGTTGAAGAATTTATCTACCTTTGGCTGCAGTTGCAATTGTTTTCTGTTGGTCTTCACATCTGCAAATTGAATTTTCAAGTTATTTATTGAGTAGCTACAAGCAGGAACCTCGTAAGGCCACATAAAAAATAGCTTAAGTCGAAAATATGTTTTAACTGTCATTTATTTACTGCAATAGTGTCATAATGAAATACATTGAGTAGAAATCGGGTACCTGGGTCAAAACGTTAGGAATCACTGACTCGACTCAAACAAGTGAAACGTTTTATCACGCTATCGAGTTTCATATGCCAAATGACACTGGAACTCAACAAGAGTGCCCGGGTATTGTGATCTTAGAAATAATCAGTGTAAGATAGAAAATTTAGGTTCTGCGGTTTGCACGACTAGACCTCAGAACTGTACTTTGTGACTCCGGCACTGGACGTCGTAGGGCAAGAATTCTGGAAAGGTAACAAAGCTCTAACTGAGCTGAAATATATGTCTTCATTCGAAACCCAAATCTTTAACAGTGAACAGAAAGATCCTCTGGGTAGCGGTACATACGGCAAAATTTACAATAATAATAAATATTTTGTAAAAAAGACTAAATGAATTTTTTTTTATTTAAAAAAAATTAATTTGATCGCCAAGTCCTATTTTGTATTCTAAAAAAGTATAAAAATAAATCTTCTTTACAAAATAAAATATTTGAATTTTTTCCACAAGAGTGCCAGACATTTTCTGCAAAATCATGATTTTTGACTTATGACAGTATTGAAGTAAAAGAGCGATATGTGTGGATGTGTGCTTCTTAATTGTCTACAATTTGAAATACCGAAATAAGACGACTGCGTATTTTTAGTTATTTTTTAGGTTAAATGAGAATACGTGAGATGACTAATATTTTCAACGTACATAATTTCACATAATTTCACATAATTTCAAAATTGTCTTGAAATTTGAACACACCATTTGGAAAAACCGCTTATGTCTTATTAAATCATTTTAGAGGCCCGAAAACTTTTTCTTATAAAATTATTTTGATGCAAACAAACGATGGGGTTTTTAACTTAAGTCGACTTAAGCGATTTTTCCTTAACAGCACAAGCCAATCTTTTTTATTACCTTAATTTTAATGCTTCAACATTTTCCTGAATCTTGTCAACTTGACTGAAAAGCTTTGCTAGAATTAATACGTCATCCATATACGTCATATTTTGTCTCTAAATAGAAGCAGACGTAAACTAAATATCGTCATATGAGCTCAACGAAGCCCTAAGTTATAAAGAGTGATTTTTTTGCTATTATCTTTTTGGCAACACTAGTTTTGACAGCTCACGCACGTTTTGTATCTTGTGTCACTGTCAAACATCTTCAGTTTGGTCTATAATTTAATCATGAATCGTCTTACAAACGAACAACGCTTGCAAATTATTGAATTTTATTACCAAAATGCGTGCTCTGTTAAGAAAGTTCATCGCGCGCTTCTTCCATTTTATGGTCAGTTTAATCGACCTACTGAGGCTTCTATTCGGGCTATTGTAACAAAATTTCGCACCAAATTTACATTGTTGGACATTAAACCACCAACACGCTTACGTAGAGTGCGAACTGAAGAAAATATCGCAGCCGTATCGGCCAGTGTTGGTGATGACCGTGAATTATCGATTCGGCGCCGTTCGCAGCAATTGGGCCTCTGTTACTCCACTACGTGGAAAATTTTGCGGAAGGATTTGGGTGTGAAGCCTTATAAGATACAACTGGTGCAAGAATTGAAGCCAAACGACCTACCACAACGCCAAATTTTTGGTGAATGGGCTCTTGAAAAGTTAGATGAAGATCCACTTTTTTATCGAAGAATTGTGTTCAGCGACGAGGCTCATTTCTGGTTGAATGGATACGTGAACAAGCAAAACTGCCGTATTTGGAGTGAAGAGCAGAAGCATTGCAAGAGCTACCAATGCATCCACAAAAAACAACCGTTTGGTGCGGATTATGGGCTGGCGGCATCATTGGGCCGTATTTCTTCAAAGACGATGCGAATCACAACGTTACTGTCAATGGTGAGCGCTACCGTACGATGATAACAAACTTTTTTTTGCCCAAAATGGAAGAGCTTGACTTGCATGACATGTGGTTTCAACAAGACGGTGCCACATGCCACACAGCACGCGAAACAATGGACCAATTGAGAGGCGAGTTCGGTGAACAGTTTATTTCACGCTTGGGACCAGTCAATTGGCCGCCCAGATCGTGCGATTTAACGCCTCTAGACTATTTTTTGTGGGGCTATGTTAAGGCTAATGTCTATAGGGACAAGCCCGCTTCGATTGACGCACTGGAAGCCAACATTGCCAACATTATTCGTGAGATACCGGCCGAAATGTTGGAAAGAGTATGCCAAAATTGGACTAAGCGGATGGACCATTTGAGGCGCAGCCGCGGCCAACATTTGCATGAAATAATCTTCAAACATTAAATTATATCGACCCAACTATCGATCCAAATAAATATTTCATGCATTTTTCTGAATTTTATGTGTTTTTTTTTTAAATTTCCGATAGTTCTTATAAAATCACCTTTTAAATATTTCAAATACGACATTTTGATTGATTTTAACCCATTTATAGGTTTCACAGATTTTTTTCACTCATATAATTAAAAAAGTTTTTAAACTGAAAAAAGTGTTATTTTATTTCTTGTAAAATTATTTAAATGTAACTTAGGGCTTTTTTGAGTCTATATTATAAGAACTGTTAATTGAATTGATTTATTGATTTGCCAACCTCATACTCTTGACCAATAATTTTCCCAAAAATTATATTAAAACACAAAAGCTGAATTCAAACTAAATTTTATTTTCTTGAAAAATTATATTTTGCACGCAAAAAATTGTTTTTTTATTCTTAAGATGTAAAGAAGAGACAGAGAGAGAGAGAGAGAGAGAGAAAGAAATGATCTTATCAAAGTAGTAAAATATTATTTAATCATCTGTTTTGAGCTATAAAATTAGCAAATTTCATTTCAATACTAATATTACACTACTTTTCAAGTTAATGGGCCATTTAAAGTGTTAATAAATAAAATTTTTTTTGTGAGCCCACTTTTACTCCCAGTTTTATTTTTAATTTATCTAAAATCTGAGAACAACTAGATAGATTCGTCTGATTTGTTTTTAATGTTCGTAGGGAGAAAATTTATCACGCCAATTTTCGCGCAAACTGTTTTTAAACTATCTGAACAGGTTTACTGAAGTTCAAAAATTGTCCACAACCGCTTCTTAAGAAAAATTTCTTTTGTGTGAACTCAGTGTCATAAATTTCAAAACGAACGTTTGTAACTATTTGGTTATGGTATTGAAATAGTTTCCAATTTAAACAGTTTGCAAAAATATTAAGTTTTGTATTCCCTCTCTTTATGTAGAATCAAAAGTTTAACAAAAAATTATTTAAATTTTAATTCTAATTTATTTGTTTCCTAAGCAATATGTATTAAATACATCAATTAAGGCAGTGTCAAATAAACTCTTTTGTATACTTTTTAAAAGAAATATTTGTTTTTTAGATAAAAGTTAATAAAAAAAATTAGGTTGGCCACTGTGTACCCATTTCTCATTGTTTTTTTCTTTTTATTTTTTATTTAAGCACCAGACTACAAGCAGTTTCATCTGGTGTTTAAAATAGCAATTGCGGCAACAAGAGCTCGTTTTTTGAAAAAAGAACTCTCATTAAAGCGCCATCTTGTTTTTGATAGCAAATGTGCAAATCAGAACTAAAATTTCTTTTATATTTTTAGTACTATATTTTACACCTCTGTCAGTTATTTGTTTTGGTTACATTTTCTTATTTCTTTTTGTTCTTGTTGTTATTGTGCAAAACTCACACTAAAAAAGTTGCTAGAAATTTTTTATTTGTCTAGCAAAAGTGAATGTTCTTTGTTGTCTCTTAATTTAAAATGATTCGTAAAATATAATAAATTTGTATGCGAAGCTACACAATAAATTTTTAATAAAATATCAATGTAATGCTACAAAATATATCGGTTTGTGTAATAAAAATCGAAATCGATTCACCAAAAAGTGAGGATTTTGGTAGGTGTCATTGTAGGCAGTAGTTTACGACATGATTAATGAATAAATTGAATGCAACTTTTGTAGGAAATAGTGGAGCGGTATCATCAGAACACCCCAACAACCCACGAGTGCAAAAAGAACGCGAACGTGATCGGGGCTTGCGCCAGTCATCACAAATTATCATTGAAACATACGTAAACAAATTGTGGTCAGAGGAAAGTGACTGCCTAGAAATGAGTTTTGCCAGCAGTGAGAAGAAAATTATTTCTGAAAAAAGGCAAAGGGAATTACCTACGTCCAGTAGCAGCCGTGAAGCAACACCTTTGGAAGAGGGACAGTGTGCTTCAGAATTTCCCAAAGAAATTGGTTTCTTCTCTGGCAATCCCAGTGTAGAGGTGACCAATGGCATCATACATTTGTATAAGAAAAAGTTAGTTTATTAAAAAAAAATTGGGACTATAATCTGTACGGCTTGATTTAAATTTTGTTTGATTTTCTTAGTGAACGCAAAGAAATTAAAGAGGCTCCTTCAAATCAACTTTGCCTATTGGCTGTGCCGGCCAGTTTAAGCTGTCATGATCTTTTAAGTTTTGTGGCTCCTTGCCATTCGGAAATACAACACATACGCATCGTAAGAGATGGTTGTCCAAATCAATTTATGGTTTTATTGGAGTAAGTCTGCCTTACATGCATACAGCGTTTTATGAAATAGTGTCATAACTCGATTTCCTATAGCCTGTTCAGCGATGTCAGAACAAAACCTAAGCGAACGAAAGCAAAAACTATGTACGAAAATTAGTTTTTGTTTCAATACAAATGTGCTTTGCTTTCCTTCGCTTGGATTTCTTGTGACATCGCTGAGCAGGCCACTAATCTTTTTTGATTATCTTAAATGAATTGCAGTTTTTGAAAGTGGTATAAGTCCACTTTTTAAAAAAGGAATTAGCGGCAATTTTTGTAAGATATAGACACCATTTTTCAGAAATAAAAGCTCAAATAATATAAATTCACATTTAAAATTTTTTTATTTACAGATTTCGTTGTAATGCTGCAGCTTTAGAATTTTATCAAACTTATAACGGTGCTGCTTACAATTCTTTAGAACCGGAATCACTTTGTCATGCAGTTTGGGTTTCTGAGATTGAAAGAGGTGAAGATGGTGTACCACCCATGGGTCATACCGAGCTACCAACCTGTCCAGGTACAGTTATCTATATAAAAAAAAAACAAAGCTGATAAAATACCACATAGCACCCAAACAGTTAGACCAGCCAAACTGACCATTTCGCATTTTCTAAGGTGTAGTGCATTCAGATGTTTTTATTAAAATTTTTTATTTATTCTATTTATTTAGTAGAAAAAGCATTTTTGCAACAACAAAAAATCTGAAATTTTTTCGCTTCATTCTGTTTTTTTTACAGTGTGTCTCGAGCGTATGGATGAAAGTGTTGATGGTGTTCTTACTATACTTTGTAATCATGCGTTTCACGCAAATTGTCTCATCAAATGGGGCGATTCCACTTGTCCTGTTTGTCGCCATGTGCAAACACCAGAACTTATGGAAAATTCTGTGTGCATGGAATGCGAAGGCACCGACTCTCTATGGATTTGTTTGATTTGTGGTCATGTTGGATGCGGCCGCTACCAAGGAGCTCATGCTGCTGCCCATTATCGTGCTACAAATCATACTTTTGCCATGCAATTGGGTACATCTAGTGTTTGGGATTATGCAGGTGATAACTTTGTACATCGTCTGTTTCAAAATAAAACCGATGGTAAATTGGTGGCCACACAAGCACCTAACGACGAAGGCGAGGAAAAAATTGATTCGATACAATTGGAATTTACATATTTATTAACATCCCAATTGGATACACAGAGAAAATATTATGAGGAGCGTATGGAACGTTTAGAGCAAGAATGGCGAGATTTTCGCAATAGTGCGGATGAATCAAAAACAAAAATGGAATCTATGGAACAACGCATTCAAGCATTAACAAAAGAAAAGCAGGCAGTAGAAAGAAAATTACAACAGAACAATGCAAAGTGAGTAGTTATTAAAAAAAATGCAATCTATGTACAAACAATGTCTGTTTTTTTTTCTCTTTTTTTTCAGACTCAAAGAATTACAAAAACAATTGGTGGAAGAGCAGGAAATATCACGTGCTTTACAAAATAATCAAAACTCTTGGCACAATAAATACAAACAGTTGGAGCAGCAGTATATAGATTATAAAGATGCCAAGGAAATGGAATTGAATTCAATCAAGGAACAATTACATGACATCATGTTTTATATGCATGCTCAAACTAAAATTGCTGAATCTGATTTAAAAGATGAAATTGTCGGTGGCACAGTAGTTGTGCCCGAAGCAGAAGCACCGTCAACTAGTTCAGCTAAAGCAAATCGTCGTAAGAAAAAACACTAAATATGCAAAATTAAATGTATTTTTTATAACAATAACAATAATGAATGATGCAACAATTTACTTAAACAACTTACAGAAATATTTATAAAATTTTTTTTATATAAGCGAGTATAACATGCAATGTATTTGTATTTATTATTAAATTGTGTTTTTAAAAAAATTTCAAGTGAAGCTTCATATTTGTTTGCGCATTAAAAAACATAATGGCGAGATGATGCAGGGCAGCTTAGCAATATTAAATGCTATCGTCCGTTTGCATTTTAAACAACAAAAGCCTGTCGTTTATTTAGATTGTCAAATGAACACTGACGATAATGGTCCAGTTTGATCTATGTATATTCCAATAGCGTAATATGCATGTTGTTTTGAAACATTTCATTTACTTTGTAAACCCAGTTTTGTTTTTTATTTTAATTCAAACATTAACAGCCTTTCGACTAACAAGAGCTTAAGATGTCGATTTTTTAAAAGGTTTTAAAAATCGCCTTGAGATGAGGAATAAGCAATTGTAAAGAAAATACAACTTTTTGAGCCTAAAAGTATGTAAAGAAGATAATAAAAATCAGTTTGTGATAGTGTCAACATAAAGGAATATGAAGGAAAACTAACGCCTAAAGTCTGCTATGAAATTTTTATCCAATTAATGATCAGAAACACTGCTCTCTCAGCCCAACAACTTTTGAACGGGTAAATGTTTTCGCATGAGACTTACACGATGTTGTAGAGCAAGAATGGACTATGTGCTACATGACACTCACGTTGAATAAAAAGCGTTTAAATTGAAAAAACGCTTATAACTTTTTGAGCGATTTTAAAAAAATTTTATACTAAAATGTAGCCGATTCCTTGCGCATTCAAAAGTAATAGGGAAAATACCAAAAAGTAGATCAATCGGAACTTGCAACATGGTGTTTTTGTCAACTTTTTCTATTTTTTAGCAACAACTTTTGAATGGATCAAAATTTTTTTCATGAAACTTCCACCATGCGGTAGAGTGTATCCACATCCGTTTTAATTAGAAAAACGTTAGAGCGATTTCAAAAAAATTTTCCAGTAAAATGTAGCCGATTTCTTAATCTGCAACATGTTATTAAGATATATTAACCCATTGAGAGGTTATAAAAAAAAAACTAACGGAAGATCAGTCGGAACTTGCCAAAGTGTTTTTATCAACTTTTTCAATTTTTTTGCAACAACTTTTGAACGGATTATTATTTTTTAATGAAACTTTCACTAAGTGCTAGAGTGGTAAATGGCCTATTGTTGCTTAGATTTTTTTTTAATCGCTCAAACGCTTACAAAAGTTATAAACGAAAATATGTATCCGTTCAAAAGTTGTTAAAAAAAATTAAAATAATTTCCCAAAAATTCACTTACTGCTGATTCTGTTAGCCTGGTATTTTACTTTTTTCGCGCAAGTGTTTTTAATTTAATTCTTGAACAAGGCAACAATTTTATATTTTTTTAATAACTTTGGAATGAACCAATGAGAAATGGGCTGCCGTCTACATGCCATTTAGGCTGACAATATGAATTAAGAGCATCTTAGTAAAAAACAAAAGTTTATAACTTTACTAGAGTTGTAACGTTTAAAAAAAATGTTGTAGGGAACCATTTGCCCATTTGCTGCTCTATCACCTAGCGAAATTTTCATTCAAAAATATTAATCCATTCAAACGTTATAGCAAAAATAAAAAGGGTAAAGGTTTACAAAAACAGTCTTAACTTGATATAGTTAAAGTTAGAACCATTTGGGGACAAATAACAGGTTTTTGGCCAAAACTTTGGGTGTGTGGATAGTTAAGAATACACTATTCAATATTAAACTTACCGATATTTTCAATTTAATATCCAAACAAAAGATTGTTATTTAACTTATAAAATCTGAGCTTTAACTATCTGTAACTTGTTATAACGAGCCTTAAAGTTTTCAATTTTAAGGGAAATTTTTTAAAATATTTTTTATGCAAAAATATTCAACCCGTATAAGTATCGTATTTGTTTTATTTTTATTTCAACTTTTCTTTTCATTGTCGTCGTCATCAGTTAGACTCTGATTTGAGGGTATTCTATAACAGTGTTACTACGACTAGGACAGCTTATCTTTGGATATTTTGTGATAAAATTGTTTCGCTTGTACTTTAAAATAAAAGATAATCTTGTATTAGAAAGAAAATTTAACAGGACGAGTTCCGATATATTCAAATTAGCGAATGAAAAGTAGGTATCCCAAGCAAACTCTTTAAATATAATTAGCATGTGATTTAAGGAATGGAATTAGATTTACATTTGTTTCTTAAACAAAATTAAATTGGAAGCGGCTACGTGAAGATTTTTAGCCCAGGGATTTTATCAACTCAACGTGATAGTTGACCAACTGTTTGAAAAGTTCTGGTTCAGTTTCTGAATGCACTAGAAAAGTGAAAAAAGGGCTGGTTTGTCTGTCAAAGCCACAAAGTAAAATACCCACAACTCCAAGGAGGGATTTTTTTTCAAGTTATAAAAGAAGCAGAGAGTTATTATCAGGGGTGGGAAATCTTTCTTTATATTTTTTAGTATTATAAAGCAGGGTGTTACATTCAAATATTCCCCTTAACCCTTTTATTTTTTAGTTAATGTTCTTAAGGATGCATGTATTCCTTTTTTTTTTATTTTTTTTTTATAGTTCTTTAAAATGACTTACCCAGCCCATCTTATAGGAATATCAAATGACTTGTTTATGCAAATGATTTTATTGTTGGTTGTGTTGTTCATAATCCTATCGATCGATAAATTTAGATAAAGAGAAAAAGTAAAAAAAAACTTATTGATCCTGGTTGTTGTTTGGTTTATTTGTTTGTTCCTGTCATTTAATTAATTTCTTTTCTTTTTTCATGACATGTCATAGATCATTTATTTCCATTATTCACATGATTTATGAATATAAATATTTAAACTTAAGCAGTTTGGCATGATGATGCAAGTAACTAAAATTTTTTTTAAGAGGGAGAAAAACTAAGTTTCGAATTTAACAGTCAGCTGCAGCTGTTTATATACGAGTATGTGTGTTTGTTGTGATTAGCGAAGAAAATAATTAAATTAAAAGAGTGTATGCACTTTTGGTTGCTTATAAATTGAAATCTACGCAGATTAAATAAAACTTTTGGTTGGCTGGTTAACTCTAAAACTCCACACTTTACGCTGTTATTTTTGAGAATGGTATAAGTTCATTTAAAAAAGAGTTTAAGAAGATCACCGCTGACTCAAATTTTTGAAAAAGAAGATTTATATCACTTTCAAACATAACAACTCACTAATCTATATAAATAAAATTAATTTTCTGTTTATTTTCCAAAGGATTTAACTGATTAATAAATAAAAATAAATTTATTAGTTAGTTTTATTTGACCTTTTTCTTTTTAATTAAAATGGCTATTTTGTTAAGCTTGAGGTCTTATTTTTCAAAACTTTATTTTTATATAGATATTTCGCTCCAATTTTTGTCGCTTCTTCAGGATATAATTATAAATTAATCAAATTATTAAAAATACATAATTCAAAAAATTTCTTGACGATATTAAATTAGGGTGTACAATAATAAGGTATCCCAAACAAAATTTGAAAAATATTTAAAAGTAATATGTTAAAAATGTATATATAAAACAATTGCTATAAAAATGTATGTGTTAAATGAATTATGTATGTATGTAACAAATAACAATTAACAATTTTTTTTTTTTTTTTTTTTTTTATAAAAATATTAAATAATAACATAATTCTGTTAATATGCTCAAAAAAATATATAAAGTTATATATTTGTATATAAATAATATGTGCATATTAACAAAAATATTTAACAAAATTTATATTTGTTTATTAAGTGTCTACAATTTTGAGCTATATTTTCTGTATCAGACTTAAAATTTATTCTATGTGTTGTAGTTGTATTAATTATTTGTAACATTTCTAATGTGTACCTTCTTTTATAAATATTTTCTATATTTAAAACTGAAACATTTTCAAAATTAGGAAAATGATTTAATTCAAAACAATGAGAAGTTAATGCCGTTTTTTGTGAAGAAATTTTCCTATACTTTTGATCCGATTTATGTCCAACCATTCTAGTCTTAAGTTTATTTTTTGTTGTACCTACATATACTTTATCACAAGTTTCATTTTTATTACCATCACATGGTATTCTATAAACTACATTTGACATATCAGATTTCTCTATTCTATCTTTAGTTTTACTAAATAATGTATTTAAAAGTATTGTATGTTTTATACGCCATACGGAATTTTTCTCTATCATAAATCTTAGTATTTATTAAACGTTCTGACAGTCCTGGTATATAAATAATTGATTTATAAGAAACCTGTTCATTTAAATGAATTATATTATATCTTCTATTCCTATAATACTCACCAATTAATTGATAAATTAAAAAATCTGGATAATTATTATCTTTTAAAATATTCCTAATTATTATTTTATTTTTGAAATGAAATTCGCTATTACTAATTGTCAGTATCCTGTTAATTAAATTTTTAGCTGTGTTCAAATAATTCTTTTACTATGTTTAGAAAAATAATTTATTAATCTATCTGAAGCTGTTGGTTTTTGATACCAATAACTTATTACCTCTCCTAATTAATAATGAATCCAAGTATAGAAGTTTGGAATCTAATTCTTTTTCCATTTTCAACTTAATATGAGAATCAAAATCATTAAAAACCTCCAAAGTTTTGCTCAATTGCTGCTAAAGAAAAAAAGAAGGTACACATTAGAAATGTTACAAATAATTAATACAACTACAACACATAGAATAAATTTTAAGTCTGATACAGAAAATATAGCTCAAAATTGTAGACACTTAATAAACAAATATAAATTTTGTTAAATATTTTTGTTAATATGCACATATTATTTATATACAAATATATAACTTTATATATTTATTTGAGCATATTAACAGAATTATGTTATTATTTAATATTTTTATAAAAAAAAAAAAAAAAAAAAAAAAAATTGTTAATTGTTATTTGTTACATACATACATAATTCATTTAACACATACATTTTTATAGTAATTGTTTTATATATACATTTTTAATATATTACTTTTAAATATTTTTCAAATTTTGTTTGGGATTACCTTATTATTGTACACCCTAATTTAATATCGTCAAGAAATTTTTTGAATTATGTATTTTTAATAATTTGATTAATTTATAATTATATCCTAAAGAAGCTACAAAAATTGGAGCGAAATATCGATATAAAAATAAAGTTTTGAAAAATAAGACCTCAAGCTTAACAAAATAGCCATTTTAATTAAAAAGAAAAAGGTCAAATAAAACTAACTTTAATTAAAAAAAATTAAAAAAAGAAATTTATAAAATTTAATTCTAATTTTTTTAAGAAAGTAAAAACAAAAAAATTGTGCTTTAAATAATTTTAATATATGAATAAGAAATGTGTTTGTGTATGACTTTTGTGGTCGTAATCATAGTAAAAAAAAGAGTAGGATTTCATTAAGAGCTGACTTTTGTTCATAAGAATTTTATAAACTTGAAATCAATTTTAAAAAGACACCGACTTTAGTGTATTTATGATTATGGCCCATTGTGTTTTAATTAATTTCAATAATTGAATAAAAAATGTGTTTCGTAAAAACTCAAACACACAAAAATTTCAAATCGTTAATACCAAAAAAGAAGGCAATTAAAATAAAAATAGAATGGCCCATAATAATAGTCCCACCCGTAAATTATGCATTCTATTCAACCTTTATTTACGTTATTAGTTGTGTATTATGGTTAAGTCGGATTCATGTTGAGGTTATAATTAACTCTTGCATATTACAAAGACAGTCACGTCGTGTCTGATCAATATGTGAGGTTGTCAAGTTAATTTAACTGAAGCCTGTTAACGGCCACCCGTAAATTATAATCATAGTCACACTAAAGTCGGTATTTTTTTAAAAACAAATTTATTAACAAAAGTCAACTCTTAATAAAAGTGCACTTTTTTGTGACTATGATTATGGTCCAATGTTTCTATTCTTTTTTAATATGTTGGTTGGGAAATTTTGTTTAGTTAGTTAAGAAGAAGTTTAATAACTTCTTTGTTTGTTTTTCATTTTCTTGTTTAAATTTTTTGAAACTTTTTGTTTGCTTTTTGACTAAAATTCTCAGTTGGTCGATAAGTATAACGAAATAAGTATTCAGGCTAGGAATTTAACTAGAAGATTCAGAGTAGCGTCTGATGAAACAGTTGTATGGATATGATTTCCAATTTTTCTAAAATTTTTCTGGAGAATATCACGGAAAAAATGGAATTAAGCACGAATAAATATTAAATTTTGTTATAAAATTTATTTGTTTATTTTTGCTAAGAAAACCCTAAATTTCTTTTTGATTTAACGATCCAAAAAAATGCGTTTTAATTCAAATGAATGAAAAGAAAACTCGAATAAATAGTAAAAATGTGTAAACAAAAGTGATTTAAAAAAAAAAAATTTTTAAGCCTCATGTAAAAAAGAAAAGAAAAATAAACATAAAAAATATTATATAAATTTAAAAAAAAATCATAACGAAAGGATGATAAAAAAACGGTTTTGTTACAATTAATTTAAAATATATATAAAAAAATTTACAAATACATATAAAAAGAGGATAGACGTATGCACATGCGCATCATCCACTTACTCGTACATACGAATGTAGTTGCCAAATGACTTTTTTAAGTGTTAAAATTTTTTAGAAAAAAAAAATATGTAATTTTTTTCTTTCCCTAAGAAATAAAAAACTGATTTGAATATAAATCTATTGTAGCTAGAAAAAAAATGTGAGACTCACATTTTTTTCTCACGCACAATATTCCTGGCTAAAGCTTTAGGGTGAACACATGGACTTTAAAAAAAAAAAAAAAATTAAGAATAAAAAAACTCTTCAACACCATAGACAATTAAAATGAATTAATTCGTTTGTTACAGAAAAAACTTGAATTTTAAACACCCAAAAAAATCCGGTATTTTTTTTTAGTTCGTTGTTGTATCAGCTAGAATATTCAAAAAAAGGATTCTTTTAGGAATAGAGAATGAATGGCAAGATGATGAATTTAAGGAAATGCGTATTTTTAACAAAAGAAATAAAACAATAGAAATTTACTCGCTCAACTACTAAAGACGATTATATCTAGAAAAAGCAAATAAAAAAAAATAAGAAATAAAAGCAAATAATTTATGCAGAGCACGTAAAAAAATGAAATTCTATTTCAGGACATGAAATAAAAGGGTTAAAACGTAATTTCAAGGCAGGCTAAACAAACTGTTGATGTCCTTGTAACAAAGATCAACAACATTTGCCATGTATTTGCATACACAAGATCACATTTAACAAACATTCATTTTGATTTCTTCTTAAAAAAAAAAAAAAATAATAATAACAAAAAAGAAGGGGTTAAATAGTCACTGATATTTTGTTTAAATTATCACAATTTTTTCCACATGAAATAAATTTTAAAAATAAATTGCACTTTTTTTATAAAAAAAAATAAAAATCTTGTTATTATGCGTGTCACACGTCACACAAAAACTTTTGTAATTTATTAAAACACCCCAAAAATGTACTTTTACAAACACATTCCGTATGTAACTGAAAAAATATAAATTCATTAAAAAAAATTTTAAAAAAAATTACTTTATTTTTATGAAAAAAAAAACTTGTAAAAAAAATTTATAACCCAGATTTCTGTTATTAGAAAAACTAAAAAAAATATAACGCAGATGACAAAAACAATAGCAACAAATTTGTGGAATTAAAGTAATTTTTTTTCAAAAACAAAAAAAAAAAAAATTCATGTAAATTTCTAACGAATATTTTTGTTTTGCGTTGCTGATTACTTTTCATGATTCATTAAGATTTAAAAAATCTACCATTTGACCTTAAAACAGCAGCTGACTGATTGATGGCCTCCCTGAAATTTAATTTAAATGATTACAATCAGGTAACCCCATACAACAAAAGGCAAAAACTCTTTTTTTTTTTGCATAACCTATTCTATTTCCAATTCTATGAATAAATTTTTCTAGAGAATTTTTTTTTTAAATATGAATTTTTTGAAGAGACTTTGTTGCAAAATACAAGGGCGGATCAAAAAGTCCGTGACTTTTCGAACTTCCTTCCTAGTTATATCAAATGCAACACTGTTCCCATCAAGTACCACCTGTTAATAAACTACTGTCAAATTTTGAGCAAGTGTCGTCATTTACTTTGCGTTTAATAGCTGTTCAAAACATACAACCTCTTGTATTTTTCTAAAAATTGAAAAAAGTGAATTTCGACAATTATTTTGACAAAAACCGTCAATCAAACCAAGGAAAAGCTCGATAAATACTATGGGGACTCTGCAACATCGATTTCAATGGTAAAAAAAAAGTGGTTTACTGACTTTCATTGTGGTTGCACAAGTACAAATTACGCTGAACGTTCTGGACAGCCCATTGAGGTCAGTACACCCGAAAATGTCGAAAAAATCCCTGACATCCTGACATGGTGTTGACCGATCCAAGAGTAAAAGTGAGTGAGATTGTTGATGCCATAGGCATTTCATATGGCAGTGTGGTTTCGATTTTAAATTATCAGCTGGCGTTTGCTCTCAATTGACCATAAACGTAAACGTGTGACGTGTGCAGTCTCAATGGCAAAACTCTATGAATTAGGCTACGAGTTGGTACCTCATCCACCATATTCTCCGGACTTAGCACCTAGTAACTACTTCCTATTTCCAAACCTAAAGATGTAGCTCGGTGAAAAGAGATTTAGCTCCAACGATGAAATTATTGACCAAACAAATGCTATTTTTTGGAAGGGATACAAAAACTGGAGAAACATTGGACTAAGCGTATTGAGTTAAAAGGAAATTATGTTGAAAAATAAATTTTTGTTTTGGAAAAAAACTGTGTTTCATTTAAAAAGTCACGGAGTTATTGATCCGCTCTCGTAAATTATATTGGCTTTAATTTGTTTTTATTTCACTTTCTTAGTTTAGGTATTATTTCTCGAGTTATTGAGAAAAATTTTATCTTAATATTTAAAATTCGACTGTACGACTAAACGGCTGAACCGATTTAATTGAATTTCTGTGTGTGATTTTGGGCTTAGTGTCACAAATCCGCCCGGCAGGTGGCGCTGCACAAGGTATATGGCTTACCCGGTCTTGCACGATTTCTTAGACTAAAAAATTCCAAAATACAAAAATTTTAAATTTTCATTTAAACCCAACTTAAATTTTTAGGAAAATTAAAATTAACCACGCCCATTAACACGCCCACTTTTTACATTTTTCTCAAATCGGGGAACGGATGGACCAATTTTGCTAACGTTTGTGTTACATTTTATTTTTTTATGAAAAGAAAAATTTACCACGCCTATTATTACGCTCACTTCTTAAATTTTTCTCAAAACGGAGGACGGCTAAACCAATTTAGCTAATCTTTTCGTTATACGTTTATGAAAATAAAAATAGACCACGCCTACTTTTAAAATTTTTCTAAAATTGGAAAACGGCTGGACCGATTAGGCGAATTGTTTTATTATTTGTTCGGCATAACCAAACTTATATTTTTCTCTTTTTATTTATTTTTTAATATAAATAAAATTTGAAGGCAAAACAACGTTTGCCGGTCAGCTAGTAAAAAATAAATATTTTTTTTTTTAAACTCGGAAATTTTTATTTTTAAAAATTCACAAAAAATAGAAATCGCGTAATAAAACCGGTTGTATTATGTAATCTTAGAAACGCATATAATGAAAATTAATTAAACTATAAAACAGTTTAAAGCAAAAAATAATTTAAATCCAACGATTTGGATTTGAAAACGAACATTTTGAATTTTTAATACTATTTCATAAGCTTCTGTTCTATACGTGTTTTTTGTGTTGAACGATAGCATTTAAAATTTGCGAAGCTTCTTGGCTTTTCTGCAGAAAACACCCAGGGTTTATCTGGGTAGATTAGTAGGCTACCTACTAATCTATGGGGGCATATAAGAAAAGGCCATTATAATTCTTTACCACTTCAATTATCCAATTTTAAAAAGTATTTTCTTATTCGTTCTACGCATTCTAAGGAGAATCTACTCACCAAATCAAATCATTTGCTTTAGTGATAACACTGCACTACAAAATAAATTTCTTTTTCAATAATAACACTAATAGTGGTAGAGAGCACCCAAAAAAAAAAACCGCACGAGTATCCCTGTTTTGATCATTTCTATCTGGCCTTCTGTTTTTTGGGGTTTAAAGTTTCCCCCTTTTTTAAATTATCATTGTAAATCGACTTAGCTAACCGTGTAAATTTTCTATTTTAAGCAAATAAAATGTTCAGCAAAATTCTGGAAAACACTTCGAGGATTATTTTTGTAGCACAATTTAACCCCCTAACTCTTCAATTAAAGGGACGTTTTTGACATAAATTGAAGAGTTAGTAGATTAAAATATGCCTTATGAAATGCTCTCTGAATACATCAATGATGAAAATTGAACTGAGAAATGAGTTTAAAATTAAAAGGTGTTCAAGGGTTAATACGTACTTTTTTACAGTTGAAACAAAAATGTTGCATAAAAGTGCATTTCATATGATAAATTTAAGTCTCAGTCATTAGAAAAAATCAATGATTCTGAAATTTTCTATTACACTAGTCAACATTGAAAATTTTTCCAAAATGTTTGTACTCGTTTTCGATTAATCAAAGTGTATTGAGTCCAAAAATAACACTTGTTTTTTTCTAACAGTTCCAAATAGTTTTTAATTTACGGGCGGGCTAAAAATTACGACTATTTAATTAAAGGGTGTAGTTGTAGTTAAAGAACGAATCAGTTCATTTACATGCAAAAGGATTTATTGCTATTGCAATTATTGTGCTCACATGTTAAACCCTTTATGAAGTATTTAGGTGCTCCTGTAGCTAATAAATAATAGCACTAGCTACTCCTAAGTAATTGAAACATGGACTACGCCCAGAACATTGCAACATTAAAAAGAGCACCTTTTCTTCAGACAATTACGCTACTTAAGCGGTAAGCTTGAAGTAGCCATCAGTTCTACAGGGTAATTACATATTAAGTATGTATGTACAATCTGCAAATTTAATTTAAAAATATAGCGGGCACCTACTTTGTATACGAAATTCACGAATCATAAATAAATAATTGAATGAAGAAAAAGTTTTCTTTTTTTATTGAAAAAGTGATTAAACTAGTAAACAGTTTCAAACAGGTTAAAGTAGTGCCGTTTGTGCCGAATCTTTTATACCCTTCATATATTTATTTTGCAAAATTTTAGAATTTTTAACACTGTACAACAAAATCGAACCTTTTATTTAAACAACGATTATGGTTTTCTTTCAAGTTTTTTTGGGGTCTTAAAAGTTTACATCTGTATCTATCTCAAAATGGAGCTTAATGTTCACTCTTTTTTTTTCAAAGTTTTAATGTGAATCCTCTATTTTAGGTACAAGCAATATTCAGCAAAACACTACAAGCATTATATTTGTGGAACCTTTAAAGTCTTCAATTAGTTTGACCTTTTTGCCCTGTAAAAAAATACTTATAAATTGAAAAGTTAGAGGGCTAAAATGCTTTTCAAAAATACTCCTAGTAATATGCTACTCTAAGTCTCTGAACACACAAAATAATTCAAAACTTAAAATTATTCAAGCGTTAATTCGTATTTACTTAGAGTTGGCTCAGCAATTCTTCACAAGCTGTAGTTCGTGAGCAATATTTCTGTGGAACATTGTATCCTTCTAACTCTTCAACTTATAGCTCTTTTTTGGCTTTTTTAAATTAGGGGTTAAAAAAGTCTTACTAACTGAAGAGTTAGAGGGTTAAAAGGTTCCACAAATATATTCCTCGTAGTGTTTTACATAAGTTTGCTGAACACTGGCTGTACCTAAAATGAAGGATTCCCATGGTTACCTATGGCGTTTCATATTCAAAATTTAAAAAAAAGGGGAAACTATAAACCTCATTTGAGATAGGTTCAGATGTAAACTTTCAAAACACCAATAGAAGTGTAAATTTTTTGGGTCCCTTCTACCATAATCAGTTGTCACAACCTTGTTTTTTTTGTATGCTGTACAGTGTAATCAGCCCAATCAAAAATATTCCTTTGGAATTTTTACTCGTTAAACATTTTGTTTTGAAAAAATATATTAGGCCATAATCAAAGACACACTAAAGTCGTTATCTTTTTAAAAATGACTTTGAATTCATATAATTCTTATGAACAAAAGTCAGCTCTTAATAAAAGCCTACTTTTTTGTGACTATGATTATGGGCCATTTTTTTGTAATAAAAAAATTCAGAAAATTTATTTCTAATAAGAAAAAAGGTTAAAATAAATAAATTAAGTTTTTTTTCCAAGTTATCTTTTCTCCCCCATTTAGACAAAATCATTCCAAAAGCATATTCAACCTTAGCTTTTATAAAAAGAAGCTGTAAAGAGTTCAAAGATCCCTACACTTTAAAAATGCTGTACTCTTCTTACGTTAGATCTAAGCTGCAATATGGGGCTATTCAAAGACGTTTCATTAGTTATGCCTTACCTCACTTGAGTTTTCTCGAACCGCCATCCTCATATGAGTCACGATGTCTACCCTTAGGCATGATCACACTTGAAAAGAGACGTAAAATTCAATCAATGCTGTTTATATATGATTTACTAAATGTAAATATGGACTGTACAGAACTTTTAAATATTATCCCATTTTGTGTACCTAGTAGACTATCACTTCGGCATAGAAACATGTTTTATATTCCATTAAGCCGTAGAAATTATGCTGCTAATAGTCCATTGACTAGATCTTTAACATATCTTAATGCTATAAATGACCATCAATTAATAAGAATTTAATGTATCAAAAACGCACTTTAAGAATTTTCTTCTTTATAATTTAAATTAATTTGTTAATTTCCTAATTATGTATTTAAGATAATTTATGATTTAAGTCCAATATTTTGTCAATAATTTATATTAGTTTATAGTCTGTAAGGAGTCCATTTCCATAGACTACAATAAATAATAAATTTTTTTTTTTTAAAAAGTTAAAATTTCTGGATTTTTTTTTTTATTTAAGGATTTTGAGACCATTTTAAAAAAAAAAATTATTTAGCAGTAATTTTTGTAAATATATTGAGATGGAGTCTATATCTTACTAAAATTGCCGCTAACTAAATTTTTGTTAGAGTGAACTTATACCACTTTCAAAACTAACAGCTCAATAAGTGAGTGGAAAGGATAAAAAGGTAGAGTACTAACCTATCAGTCTGGGGGTAGCAGGCCCAAGACCTGGGAGGCAATGGACAAAAGTGTTAGAATTAATTTCTAATATTAAATTAAAATTTTTGTTTAATTAAAACAGCATGTCTGCGCATTAAAATTTTGAGTGAGTCGGGTTGTGCGTGAGGACCGTGATGTGATAAGTGTATGTGGATATTGAGGTATACGAACCAGTAAAAGTCGGTGCGACGGCATCCCATGGTAGGGAGGGCAAAGTGGAGAACCACAACACTAGTTCTCCCTTTGTAATGATTCCTCGTTCTATTAGTTTCAGTTTTTTTATTCTTTTGTTTTTGCTTTGTTTTGTGATTTATACTTATTTGTTTTTATTATCAAGATCCCTGTCTACAGCTCCGAAAATGAGTTGGCTGGAGAAATATTTAGTTGTAGGCCAAAAGAAGAAAGAAGCATAACAATAATATTGCTAGTATTTACACCAATGAACTTGACCGGAAGCTGACAAAACCTTAAACTAAATCTTTCAATAGGCTAAGTTTAATTCAAAATTTTCGTAAGCCGACATACGGACAGCGTTAAGTCGGTGTGTATGTACAGCCTGAGAGAAGGCTATAAGCAGCAAGTTCAGCTGGGACTTAATTTTAATTACGTATGTGTGTTTATGCAATTAATTTTTTATCTTTTTTGTTTGTTTTTTTGTAGCCCGCAGATTGGGCAATTAATCATTTTAATAAAAAAATTTATTAGTTAAGTGAGTGTCAGTTAACTGACGTTGGTACAAGAAAAAAGTACCGGTTTTTTATCTATGTCACACATACATGGAGACAAACATAGATCGCTTAAACGTCAGGTAAGTACCAAAGCATATTTGAAAAACACACATCATTAAAAACATTGGTAATATTTTATACCTACAAGTGCTTGTAAGCCATTTCAATTATGCTTGTGTAACCGTTTTCGGAACAAAATTATTAATTATTCGCAATCTTACGATTCGAAATAGAGTCAAAAACATTAAAGCAAAGTATGTATTGAAAGTAAAATAGAAAACTGGTCGCCTAAATAAAATCTCTCTGTTCTCCAATATTTTGAGGCTTTCCCACGATTTTGCTTTTATTATTATTATATTTTTTCACTATAAAGAACGACTGTAGCCTATATCTGCCTTAAAATTTTATTTATACTGAAAAATAATTAAAAAGAAAATAATAAAACTAAAATTGGTTTAGCCATTCTCCGTTTTGAGATAAATTTCAAAAGTGGGCGTAGTAATGGGCGTATCAAATTTTTCTTTTCCTAAAAAATGAATTGGATTATGTGGAACATGAAACATAACCGGTTCAGCCGTTTTCCGATTTGAGAAAAATTTTAAAAGTAAGTATAGTAATGGGCGTGGCAAATTTTTCTTCTCATTAAAATTTTCCACGCTTGGGGTTGAGTTTTGATGAAAATATTAAATTTTTGTACATTTGATCTTCTTGCTCTAAGAAATTGTATTCATAGAGAGTACAGGACCGTGCAAGACCGGTTAAAAGCAGGTAATAGGTAAATTAGACATATACCGACTGCAGCCCCATCTATCGGGCGAATTTGTGACACTAAACCTTCCAAGACGTAGTCCAAAGGCATACACAGAAATTCAATTAAATCGGTCCAGCCGTTTAGGAGGAGTACAATGTCAAACCCACATACAGTCGAATTTAATATATAAAATTTTAAACTCCATTTTTACAAGGCAAATTTCCTGTATCTGTAACAGCTTTCTTGTGTTTGTGATTATGAGGAAAACCCCAAGCAAGCAATTGCATGTTTTTTCTAGCACAACATAGAAAATTGTGGATGATTTATTTTTATGTTCCAAAACTTTTTACAAATTTTGTTCATAACAGCATTTTATTTCATATTTCCATATACAGAGCATATTTTTGCATTTTTTGGTAATTAAAGAGCATATCTAGCATTTTTAGGGCATATTTGTATGTATTCTATTTAAATATTCTAATTTTTCCAAGTTTTTTTTTCACTCTTTAATTTACCAATCAATTGACTTGCATAAATGCAAATTCGAAATTAATTTAACGGATGCGGCAAACGTCTTGCTAACATTTTGATTGCCTATTACTTTGCTCAAAGAAAAGATAAGTAAATTTGGTTTTCATAAAAAGTTTTTTATAAAAGTCTTTACATCGTTATGATTCGAAAATTATATCGGGCGCTATGCACTTTACGTCTTTTTTTAAGATATTTTTCAGGACATCCTGCATTAGAGGATTAAAATGTTCCACAAAAATGTTCTTTGTAATGTTTTACACAAGTTTGCTAAGCATTTCAAAAAAATAAAATGAAAAATTCACACTCTGATTCAAAATGAACATTTAAAAAAATTCAGGTTTTCTTGAAACCCTCAACCATAATGCAAATTCAGAACTTTAATTTTTCATTTTGTCGTACAGTGTTATTTGGAGATGCAGAGGGCTCTTCTCGTGCATTCAGTTCTTCTTTCTCTTACTAGAGGAATTTCTGAAACAAGTGTTAAATTTGTAACCCTAAGCAAACACTGATTTCATTAAAGCCTTAAGTTGCATTTAAAAAATTTTAGAGCAGTAGCCAAAAAAAGTCGATAATATGAAAAATTAACAAAACTTTTTGAAGTTAAGCTTCAGTTTATTTTTATAATAATTGGTTTCTGCTCTAAAACCGAAAAAGTGTCAAGATGAGCAAGTGGAAGAAACTATAGAACACCTTTTCTGCCTCTGCCCTGCCCTGATGGATAAGTGCAAGCTTTACTTTGGGGAGCGCTACCTGTAGGGGTTGGCATGGTATATGGCTTCATTAGGAGCAGCAACTGGTTTAGGAAACGGACTCGTCTTTCTCTACTATCTGCCTATTTTCTTTCACTCTTCTATATCTATTGCTATTCGTCTTCACTTTCTTCTTATACAGGGATCAAAAAGGCACCACGTCGGAAGACCCAAGTGAACTCCTTTCTGTTTTTCTTTGTTGGAGGCGTCCTGTGCAACCTAACCTAAGCTCTATTTACTCCACAAGGCTTGAATCTAAAAATAACTTCTATAGCCTTGAGATTAAAGTCTTTAAGAAAATCATATGGTGAAATACAACTTCACGAACAATGTCAGGGTCATATTGCTAAATAGGGTTAATAGGCAACAGAACAAACCCAACTCCGATTTCAAATTACATCTATTATAAACCGATTTAAAAGCTTATTAGGCAGTATGGTTGCTAAGAAGTCAGTTGCTGATTCCGAACTACATGCTATTGAACTCTGACTCAGAGAAGAACTGAAAAGAGACACTAAAACAAGCACAACTATATTTACTCTGACAGTAGGGCGGCGGCATTATAGGCACTCAGTGACTTTCAGTTCAGCTTGAAATTGGTCTAAGAGTTCCAAAGAGATTAAACATCTAATAACCGGGTTCAGCCAGGTCATAGTATTTAAGTAGGCAATGAGAAGGCAGACGAACTGGTAAGAAAAGTACGGCTATAGAGTCATTGTCCCAGTAACATTCTGCGGATTGTCTTCCAGCCCTACAATATAGACACATTGACATTACCGAGACATGGGATTCTTGGAACAGCGCTTTCGAAAAAATTATTTTTTTTTTCATTACAGCAGCATTTATGTCACTAATTTATTTGTGTTTTTTTTTTTAATTAATTTAATTGAATAAAATAAATTTTAATTAAAAGTTTATTGTACCTTATTTTGTCTAAATATTCTTAAATTTTATTACACCATAATTTGTTTATTTTTTATATTCAGCATTGGATTTTCAACGATTTATTTATTACCACTTTTGACTTTAAACTGTTTAAAATCTCCTTTTACAAAAAAAAAATTTTTAATAAAAATTTTTATTTATTAATTAATAGGAAATCCAAAGCGAAAAGTATAACGTATTCTACTCCTGCACCTATACGTTTATTAAACGCCAATTACGAGTATGTACCTGCTGAATGACAAGATACTACAATGACGCCTACATCCGCAATATTCAAACTTATGCCACTTTAACACAATAGACAACCTGCAATAAATACAAGGAAACATCTACCTGTGGCAGATGTTTAAATTAAAATACAAAAAATTGAACTTCTATTGGTTGAGGAAAAAAGTAATTTCGTTTATTTTGCACGAAGTCAAAGGAAAAAGGAAGTCAAAGAACTGTATGAGGAATAAAAATAAAAATCAAAGAAAAAGGCAACAAACGAAAATTATAAACTGTTTATCAAACACACTACACTCAGATAAACTTATACAAATCATATCGCTCATTTACTGCAAAAGTGTCATAAGTCAAAAAAAAAATTGTTTTTATATTTTTGTTCAGATAAACTTACATCAAGCCTAGTGCTCATTTACTGCAAAAGTGTCATAACTCAAAAATTGTTTTTCTTGTTTTTAAATTTATTTTTACTCAATCAGCCGTGTCCAAACAAAAGTAGTAGAACGCAAGGAAAATGCTATTTAATGGTGTAAGTAAGCCAGGTGACTGCAAGAATACAAAAATAACAACATATTTTGTTATTGTTTTCGAGAACCCTTCTGTCAAAAGTTATTTACGGTAGTTGATATCAAGAAGTGTGCTATTGATCTCTCTCTAACACATTAATGTCTTTTAACTTACCTGGCTTATGGCAAAATTATACACGGTAAAGCGAATAAGGCAGCTGTAGATTTTTTGCTCATCCTTTTGACTTCGTGGCTTTCAAAATTTCTTTACATTCTGTGCCCGCCTTTGTTTGTAAGCTCAAAATACATAGAGAAGTGTGTGTCTGTGAATCTAGGTAACCTTACGGCGAGTAGGTGGTTCAAAACGGAATCTTGCGATTTTAATTGAGAGCCGTTAGGCCGCCACGTAATCAACCGTGTGTGTCAAAATTTTTAATTGACACATACGATAAGGTGGTTTTTGTAATTCAGTGCTTGCCTTATCGTGTATAGTTCTGCCATGGGTTTGATATTACCTTTTTCATTTGAAATAAATTTTTTTAAATAAAATAAAAAATTATGTAGTTTTAGTTGATCTTTTGTTTTGTAATAATATTTTAAACGCACAATAAAATATTTAAAATTATTCCCATCCCAATTATAAATAGCAGATTGCAAACTTTAAATGTCTTTCCTGTAAAATCATGTTTTTTGAATTGTAACACTATTGAAGTAAACGAGATAGATAACACAAAAACACATCGTTTTGTTTTTCTCGGTGATTAAAAAGAAAAATCAAATAAAATTATTTCAGGATATTCAAACAATCCCCCGTAATGCTTCATATTCTTATGAATTCAACAGGGTGTTAATCTATACAAACCTGTGTCAGTGTGTATGTGTGTGTATGGGCAAGTGACCAACTATGCTACTCTGTATTTGTTATTTATTAAATAAAAACAACATTTTATGATCCACTACACAAAAATAGTTTGCTGTGCTTGGTTTTAGGTTTTGCCCGCGATTTACAGCCACAGATGGAAAACCAAGTTTTTGGAAGAATTTAAAATTTCTATTCCAGTATTTTTAGGCCTGTTGCTACAAAGTTGAAGTAAAGGTATTGTGGCTTTAATAATCGATTTTTTTAATGGACTTTAAAGCTAGAATTAAGCCAGAAAGTCTGTTGTTTAAATTATCGGTTAATGGCTTGTCAAAAGCTGAATATGTGGCCTACAAAATTATAAAGTTAATTCTTTGGCAACTTAAAGTAATCAGTCTTAAGCTACGGTCACTTTAAACAAATATTTGTCTAAATAAGCATAAACACTAGGTCATCTACATATAAAATTTGACTGTACGTGTGTTTGACATTGTACTCCTCTTAAACGGCTTTAAGGGGATTTAATTGAATTTCTGTGTATGCCTTAAGTCTACGCCTTGGAAGATTTATCATCACAAATACAGCTGGCAGGTGGCGCTGCAGTCGATATCTGGCTTATTTATCTACTACCTGTTTTTATCCGGCCTTGCACGGTCCTTTGCTCTATGAGTACAATTTCTTAGAGTAAGTAGATCGAATATACAAAAATTGTATGTATTCATCAAAAGCCAACTTAAATTTTTATGAAAATTAAAATAGAACACGCCCACTGGCACGCCCACTTTTAAAAAATTTCTCACACAATTAATATTTGCGTAATAGAAAGAAAAATCATTAAAATCATCAATAGAATAAAACATAAACTTAAACAAAAGCTTGTTGGGAAACAATTTTCCCATAATCTTTTTTGTGTACGTTCTAAAAATATGCTGTAGGGAAGCAACGATTCACCATGGCCAATTATCTCTTAACAAAATTTCTCTTTTGTTTTTGTTTAAGTCACTTACTTTGTTTTTGTTTATGGTAAAAGTGAATCTCAAATAAACCTGTTTGAAAAGTTGTTGGTAAGTAAGTCTTCTTGTTTGTATTTGTTTACTACGTGGGAATTAATTTTTTGTACAGATTTTAGTGGACAATCAAAATGTAACGAGTGTTACAAATCTCATACATTGTTGCTCTTAACATGATTGAGTTTCATACCTCACAAGCACACACACAAGTATAATAACTTCACATGTTACAAATTGTTTTACAGCGCTTCTTGTGATACAATTTTTAGAAGGTATTTAAACGCCGAATTCAAGGGGCATTACTCTCTCCTGAACTGGAAGTGCTGCTAAACCAAAATTAAATTCTATGACATTTTGAAAATTATTTTTTTGGAACGGCCTAAGGATGAAATACAATCTTTAGAAAAATTAAAATTGTAATAAAAAAAATTTTATAACTGCAGCCATCTGCAAAAACTTAACAGCAAAAATCTGTTGCTAGCAGAGTTTCTATAGAAATCAGTTTAGTTTTTTTTTGTAATTAATGAATACATTCTTCATCATACTCATCACTTTGAGAAAGCTGGGAAAGCTTAAGGTGGCGAACAATTTACCTGCTAGCTCAGCTAATGAATTTCTTCATTGGGTTAGTGAAATTTATACGTCTGAGGATAATTTTTTTAATTCCATTACAATTAAAAAAAAATTCTGCGACCGAACAATTTAAGAGCGAATTTACTAATGAGTGAATAAACAAAAATTAATTAAAATCGTTTCAATAATTTAAAAAATAAAACAACTTTTGAGACACATACCTACATAATAATAGAACACACTGCCTAAACTTGTGTCAAAATAAAACAAATAAAAATTCAATCCTAACAAGATCTAGATAAAAAAAAAACTACAAAACCACCAAAGTTAAATAAAAAAATGCAAAAAAGCAAATCCTTTACAAAAGAAGTATCAATAATAAAACAACAAATCATGCTGTCTGATATGCATTCTTAAAAAAATCGATTAATTTAGTAAAGATTGCAACCAATTATCAATTGCGACCATTGTTTGATCTATTGTGTGCAGCGAACAAAAAAGCAAACAATCGATCAGTTTACAAAAAAACCTCAACAACGATTGAAAAGAAGTTTGGCAAAATTTTCACAATTTCTAAAGGGATCTTAGAAACAGACACAATAGTTGCCAATAAAATAATTGATAAGCTATTATTAACAATATTTTTGCAAATGAAATATCGTTTTAGGGGATGCAAATTTTGTACATCTTCTTTTTTGCTGTATTTTATATGAATATATCAGTCATTTGGAAATACACTGAAAGAAAAATAATGTACTCTAGTCTAATTTGGCATTTTAAAAACTTTTAAACAAAATCAAAATAAAAAATAACAGAAATAAATGTAGGATGGGTTGCTCAGGGCTGGTAACAGTAAATGGATAAAAAAATTTTCATTATTTTCAACCGACTTATTTTCAAACAACCTTCTCTCTCAATATGATCCTTTTTTTAATAATAATTACACTGAATTAAAATTCTTATTCCGAATAAAATTTTTATTCAAACAAAATATTTTTTATAACAGAATTTTTGTCCCAACAAAATTTTTATTCATACAAAAGTGTTTATTAAAACAAAATTTTTGTTCTAACAAAATTTTTATTCAAACAAAATTTTTATTCAAACATAATTTTTGTTATAACAAAATTTTTATTCAAACATAATTTTTGTCATAACAAAATTTTTGTTCTAACAAATTTTTTATTCAAACATAATTTTTGTCATAACAAAATTTTTATTCAAACAAAATTTTTATTCAAACAAAATTTTTATTCAAACATAATTTTTGTCATAACAAAATTTTTATTCAAACAAAATTTTTATTCAAACATAATTTTTGTCATAACAAAATTTTTATTCAAACAAAATTTTTGGTTCTAACAAATTTTTTATTCAAATAAAATTTTTATTCAAAAAAAATTTTTGTATTAACAAAAGTTTTATTCAAGCCAAATTTTTATCCGAACAAATTTTTTGTTCGAATAATATATTTGTCCTAACAATATTTTTCTCCCACCATTATATTTGTCCGAACAATATTTTTCTGCAAAAATTTTCTAATCAAATTTTTTGTCCGAACTATTCTTCCTGTCTAAACAATATGTACATACATACATATTTAGGTTGCGGTCTCCCTCACAATGAAAACTATTTTCTGAAACGAGTGGATTAATGGAGGCAAATTACCGCATTCAACACATTTAAATTGTATTGAAATTTCCATTGCTATCGAGTGTCGTAATTTGGCTCCTGCTTTTATGCTATTTTTTGGTTTGTGAAAGCAGGGCTATGGCATATAAAATGCTAAATCATATTTTTCTCATAATTCTTGCAATTTAGAATATTTTTTTTTTTAACTCCAAGCTAAATTTTTCAGAATCAGTTTACCCATCAGTAAGGAAATTCCCGATTTCCAGAGGGAACACTTGAAGGACTCTCAAAAATTTTGTGTGACATAAGTAATATCTCACTTTTTCGACCTTGAAAAGGTTGAAAGTTTTAAAATCCATATTTTCATATTCCATTCAGTCGCTTGGTAGCCACAAGATGCACAAAATATTTGTTGGTCGTCTCTCATGATGACTAATTATTGGTAAAACTATAAAAATTTTCAGAATACATCTTAGTTTAAACATTTTTAATAAAGATAAATACGATTTTTTATATATCCTTCTCGGTCTAATGACGCTTTCGTAACTACTCGCAGTACAATAAAGCGGGGTGATTTTTGAGTGTAAATCTCTGCTGTAATAGAAAAGAAATATTTACACAGCCATCCACTATTCTTTAGTTTACTATTTCCTTAGTGTATTAATTAGTTGTGTGTTAAACAACCAAATATAAAATAATTTTGATTTTCTTATTGCTGATTAGCATAAAAGGAAAATTATTGTTTCTTCAATTCTTCAGTTTCTTAAATTTACCTGACTGCATTTCTTTTGAATTTCTGCATCTTTTCATTTTAAAATAAAAGTGCAGAAATGATCAGTTTTATCGCCTGAAGCTGTTAAAGATAATTATTTTCTATTGTAAAACAATATTTGTGATGTTCCTAATAAACGAAAATGAATCATCTTCCTTTTCTCCTGTTTTTTTTTTCCTTTTTTACGCTTTGTTATGTAAACTATGAGAATTTTCTCTAATAGTTTTTCTTTTTCATAAATTTTTTTTTTGTTCCATTTCGTTAGGCAAACAAACGTGGTATTCTTTTTTGGTGCCACAATATGCACCACCCCTAGACTGACATAGAGTAACAATGAAATCATGATCCCTACTAAAGTCCTTTTAACCGTCACATTTTACCCACCCCTTATAACAGATCGATATGTTGGGTTTTTTGTTTTGGTTGTTTCATTATTTTTTCTATCTTCACCTTGAACATCTTGTGTTTATGTAAATGTCGTTGTTTATTCGTCAATTTTAAAGAATGGAAATAAAAAAAATTATGCAAAATGTATTTTATTTTTGTGTTTTATAGGATCAAGGCCTGGGATGCTGGTTTTTCAAGCCCATGATTATGGTAATTTTTTTTTCTAAGGGAAACAACTAAAATATTTAAGAAGATAGTAAATTAATCAGAAAGAAAATGTATTTTTGAGAGAGAGTTTTCCTGGTTAAGAGATCTATATCTACATATGTGCATCTAAAGGGTGGTTAAATCTTAAGGGTCGATGTTGAATGTGAACCACACCTAAACGTTAAGATTTTTTCTGCATTTCATTTGACTTTTCTCAACTTCAGACTAACTCAATTTGAACTCTTGACCACTCCAAACGTCGTCAATGGTCAGAATGGTGGTAAGAAATGGCAACAGTGGATGATCAATTTTCGAGGAAAATCATCTTCAGTGATGAGGCACATTTTCACCTCAGTGGATTCCACAATCAGCAGAATGGCCGCGTTTGGACGAATGATAATCCAAGGGTGATTGTTGAAAAAGCAATGCACCCACAAAGAGTGACTGTTTGGTGCGGTTTATGGGCTGGCAGCATTTTTTCCAAAATGAGGCCGGTCAGGCAGTTACTGTGAATGGTGTTTGCTATCGTGAAGATATGGATGTGGACGATATGTGGTTTTAACAGGACGGTGCCAATTGCCACACAGCTGACGAAACAATGGCTCTTTTGAGCGACAAATTCAATGGCCGTGTTATCTCACATGGTGGCGATGTCAATTGGCCACCAAGATCATGTTATTTGACACCGTTGGACTTCTTTCTTTGGGGTTATTTGAACGAAAAGGTGTACGTCGATAAGCCAGCAACACTTCAAGAGCTAAAGCATGATATAATTCGGCACATTAAAGGCATAGAACCTCAATTATGCCTCAGCGTCATCGAAAATTTGGACCATCGGATGGAGGTGTGCCGTTTGGCCGATATTTTGTTCCATACATAATTAAACCATACCATATTATCATAATAAAAAGAAATGACAATAATTTCCGAAATAATTTGTGTTTTATTCAAAATCAACATCGGCCCTTAAAATTTAACCACCCTGTAGTTTATAAATAAAATTTTATTTTCTATTTGTTTGTTGGCTATACAAATTGTTGTTGTCCAATGGATTTCTTTGAAATTTCGTACATACAATTTCAATGCTCCAACGAAAGACGCCATCCACAGTTCTTACATTTTACTTGCATTTTTAAGAAAGTAAAGACCACCCTTAATATTACCCTAACTTTTAAATTGAATTCTGCGACTTGTTTGGAACAAACATTTTTTTCGCACTATTTTTTTTTTATATGAAAAGAAGTCTTTCTTACAAAGAGAGAGCTAAAAAATATTGTACGGACAAAAATTTTGTTCGGAACAAGTGGGTGAATTTAGTCTTAACGAAAATTTTGTACTTTTACTAAGTCCACAATGAGGCTGAATTCACTAGCTTGTTCCGAACAAAATTTTTGTCCGCACCAAAAATTTTATTTACGGACGAATTGAGCTGAAACTTTACATACTGGTCCAGTCGCGATGACAATGCATGTGTATGATAAGCATGTCCTGATGATGATTTTTAACGATTAACAGTAGCCATTGGGGTATGGATGACAGTTAGTGGGTTCTCCTTAACGATCAGCAGCAGAGACTTAAAACTTTGCATACCCTTCGGATATGATAGACAATTAATGGAGCCATCAAAAAATATCAACCATGTCAGAGTCGTTCCAGAACATTAGTGGGACTCCAGATCAGGGATCTCATATCCTAACCTTTAAAAGCTTTTATGTATAAAATTAAAATATTTTTAATCCTATTTGTTTTAAGTTACATTTTAAAATGAAATTTTTATCAACAATTTTAGGGTTTAATTAAATAAATTGGATTCCCCTTCTTAAAAATGCATGTTTTTGTGTTTATAAATACAATTGTGTCCTGTCTTTTAAATAAATAAATAATTTTCTTTTTATTTTAATTTTTTTATTTGTTTGTTTGCTTTGGAAAAAAAATCTATTATTTGGCAAAAATTTGTTTCTGGTATGAAAACTAAAATAATAATATTTTTAGCTTTTTGTTGTTATTTATTTGCAAGCCGAATACCTCTTACCTACGGCCTCAAGATTAGATTTTAATCATATGCAGTGGTGTTTTCTAGGTGTGATTTTCTACAAATCTTAATGGTTTCTATTTTAAACAGTTTTTTTTTTATTTTTTTTCTTTGTTATCCTTAAACAAAAGCACCCTTTTACATACATTCTAACATAATTAGTTTCACCTCTTTTTTATACTTTATTAAAATCTAAATAAATTTGTCAATTTTACAAAGGAACTTTGTGTTCAATTGAATTTAAAAACAGTTTTTTGCACGTTCCCCTTGTGGATTTATTTTATCTTCATTATTGTTGGCCTTACCTTTTTCTATTCTGTTTGTTTTTTTAATTTATAAATTATTTGATTTTTATTAAACGTGATAATAATAATTTTTAATTGATTAATGCTTAATCATGTATTAAGTGAGAGGTTTTATTTTATAGAAAAAGCCCGAAGCTAATGACTTTTTGTTTAAATTTATCAACAAAAAAAATTAAATTCAGTCATTTCGTTATTTATATCGTCATACTAAGCTCTAAGTTATATATAAAAAAGAAAGAAAGTCGATAATCACCCCTATTCTGCATTTCGATTCGTATTGAAATTTACAATTTTGGTATTCTATGTTTCGATCAGAATCGAAAGTTCTACGTTTGGCAGCTTTGGTCTTTTTTTATTCTGTTCCACTGGGTTTTAAACGAATTTTTCACGATTGCATGTATTCTGCATTTCTATCGTAGCTACGTTTTTCTAAGTTGGTAATTTGTTTTGGCATGTTTTAGATATTTCTTTTTGCAATTAAGAAAGAAAATATAAGTAGAAAGATTTTCAATGAAAATTATATTCTTTTTACTGCAAAGTAAAATTATTAATTGATTTCAAGTCAAAAACAAAAACACGGAAGCAATTTGAAAAGCTGGTATATTTGATGACAACGAAAGACGTCATTGCCAGCGGATACCAAAAGTGTTTCAAGGAAGTAGTTAAAAGAAGTGGCAAGCGTGTTAAGCGTGTTAATAATGTCACTGCATGAATAAAAGTATGATAAACCTTTTAATTTTCAGCATTTTAAGCTGTGGATTGCCTGGAAAGCAATTCTGCATTCTTGAACGCAATGTTCTCCTATTCCGCTGTTATCGATTCCATTTCTTTTTTTGTTGAAAAATTATTCCGGCGGGTTACTTTGTATTGCGATGCGAAAAAAACGGTACGAAATCGAATTTTTAATGTCTTCGATAGTTTACTTTTTGCATTTGTCTGGTAGTACTCAAGCTCTGTAATGCGCAAGTGCATGTCAACATCATTTTATACACACAAATATCTTGCGATAAACAAAGAGCAAAAGCAAAAGCATTTAGTTTTCGCATCGCAATACAGGAATAGCTTAGGCACAAATACTTTTATACATCGCCTTTTGTATTTTATTGGAATACCATCTTTCGATCGTAACGTAATAGTGATGAATATGAAAAGTTAAAAAAAACTTTTTGAACTTTTGTTTAGTTTAAGCTTCAGCTTAAGAATTTTATTTTTAATTGTATTTTATCGACTTTTTGGGCTTATGCTCTAAAATTTTTTATAAGCAACTCAGGGCTTCAATGAAATCGTATGACGATATATCAAAAAACAAGACAAAATATTTCAAAAGTCACACATCACTACAAACATATGTAATCTAAATATATAAAATTCGACGGTACATGTGTTTGACATTGTACTCTTCCTAAACGGCTTTAAGAGAATTTAAATGAATTTCTTTAGGGAATTTTCTCCCAAAAACCAAAATTCTCCCAGAGAAAAAATCCCTGGGAATATTCATAATTGACAATCGAATATACAAAAATTTTATATTTTCATCAAAACACAGCTGCAATTTTTATGAAAATTAAAATAGACCACGCCCACTTTTAAAATTTTTCTCAAATTGAAAAACGGCTGGACCGATTTTACAAATTTCTTTTATTATCATTCCAAAGCATTTTTCCCTGGGAGAACTTAACTTGTCATGTTAAAAAAGAGAGAAATTTTGTTTATAATAAGAGGAAAGGGAAGAGTGAAAAAAACTCCTGAGGGATTTTTATTCATAATTGGACTGTTTATGTTCGGCATAACCAAACTTATATATTTCTTCTCTTTTTAATTATTTTTCCATATAAATAACATTTTAAGGCAAAACAACGTTTGCCGGGTCAGCTAGTAAATATTTTATAAAAAAAATGCTTGTAAGCCATTTAAGCATTGCTTGGCAGGGCTGTACTTGTACCTTTAAAAACTTTTGCATGAAAATTTTTTTATGCAACATCTGACTCAACATTATATTATCATTTTAGTTTGAAATTAAACTAAAAAAAAAATTTTATCCAACTTTCGATCTTGTATTTTTGAATTTTCTCGGCCATTTGTGAACCGATTGCTCACATTTTTTGCAGTTAGTACGACTTTTATTTCTGATAAAACTGCATAACACGCAAAACTCCCACTCAGAAAATTCAAAAATAGTCGTAGTCGTGGTTTTTGACTCATAGCTACGCTATTTATTTACCGATCCTCTCTACCGCAATTTATTCGTCGCTCGTCGATATTAGCAATAGAAATAAATAAATCATATAGTTCGTTCTGCATGACAAATTTCGTGAGCATTTTCATACACACAAACGTGTTTTATAGGGTGTCGCAACAAGAACGCAAGATTTAAATTTTAAATAAAACACAGATATTTAAAAAAAAAATCGTGAAACTTTATTATATCGTAAAGTAGACAGAATGAGGTTATGTATGGAACAACATATTGGGCAGAAGGCCGCCGCGCCGCGGCTTTGCTGGCACACACGCGATCTTTTAATGAAATTTTCAATGACCGTTTTGCATAAATGCTGCGGTATTTCATTAATGCAGCGTCCAAAATCCTCTTTTAAGGCTTGAGTCGTCGTCGGCTTATTCGCGTAAACCATCGACTTCAAAAAACCCCAAAGAAAAAAGTCTAATGGTGTTAAATCGCACGATCTAGGCGGCCAATTCTGGTCTCCAAAACGCGAAATAACACGACCGGGAAATGACTGATGCAGCAATTGAATTGTTTCTCTGGCTGTATGACATGTGGCGCCATCTTGTTGAAACCACAAGCCCTCCACATTCATTTCTTCAATTCTAGGCAAGAAAAAACTGGTTCAAATGTCAAACAATGACACTTCGAATGGCGCCAAATTTAAATCTTGCGTTCTTGTTGGGACCCTCTTTATTTTCAACGACGAATATTCGCAACGAAAATTTCTTCCTTCGTTCCAGTTGCATTGACTGAGTGAGTGAACGTATAAGAAATCAAAAAAAATTTAGAATTTTTAGCAAACCAAAAACGAAAATAAGAAAAAGTAAATTTTTGTAATGTAAATCAAATATAAAAATATTAAAAACCTACTTGCGCAAGTCACTGGACAAGTGTGAAAGGGTTCTAAGGTTGTTTTTTTTTTTTTTAATAAAATAAAACCACAAATTTGCATTTTTTTATGAAATACTTTTAAAGAAATTTTATTAGCGATAATTTGTAGCTTACATATGTAATTATTATTATTATTTTAATTATTATATACTAGATACATATTACATAGATATATTTTATATACTTTTTTCTTTTCATATGAATATAATTTCATTTTATTTTATTAAATTTTAATATTAAAACTTAAAACTTTTAATTTCGATTATATTTTATTAAATTTTATTTCTTTTGTATTCTATGTGAGTGTGGGTGTGGGTGTTTGTATATTTAAAAATTATTTATTTTTATTTATTATTATTTGCTATAAAATTTATTTTATTTTATATTAAAAAATTTTGAATTTCATATAAGAAAAAACCCAAGTATGCAAACTCGATTCGA
Source organism: Thelaira solivaga (assembly GCA_947397855.1). Taxonomy (NCBI): domain Eukaryota; kingdom Metazoa; phylum Arthropoda; class Insecta; order Diptera; family Tachinidae; genus Thelaira; species Thelaira solivaga. The sequence goes on from OX377610.1 coordinate 80,123,361, forward strand.
AATAAAATTAAATTCTTATAACTTTATTTTATTTTAACGCTAAACAGGATTAGATTTAAATAAAAAAAAAAAATAATATTTATGTGTATATGAAGTAAATGTATAAATACAGTTACATACGAGTACAATAACTTACAAATGTAGCATTTAAAGATTAAAAAATAAAGTTTGAAATCTTATTTATGATACTTAAAAAAAATATTTTTAAACCGAAATAGTACTTGGTACTTTATATTTGAAATGAAAAAAAAAGTATACCAGGGATTCATTCATATGACCTAAAAACTAAATTACAAATTGATTACAAACAGATGATGGGAAGAAGCAGAATAAAGTTTTATTATTTTTTCTTTTTTTTTTTTTAATCAAAATATGAAGGAAGTAAGTGGAGCGCTTATATAAAATTCCACAGAAAAGTTAGCTTAAGCTGGCCATATACATAAGATTTGTGCGTGTGCTTTTTGATTTGTTGGATGTTACGCCAACAATCGCCCTTTTTTCATTTTCATTTTCGAAAATCCAAGAGTTGTATTAACAATTTTGAGGGTAATTTTAAAAATGTTAATTTATTTTTTCGAATGTTTTACATAATTAGTTTTTTTTTTTTTTTTTTTTTTTGTTCAAATTAAAAAATTTCTGCGAAAGCCTTTTCGATGCGTATCGAAATACATAATAACCCCCCTGATTTTTTTCGATATTAGTGGCTGTTATATCCTCAACAAATCCATGCGAACAAATCACACATGTGTATGGCTAACTTTACGTTACGTCATGTCATTTCTTGTAATTTGTTTACATATACTGCAGGTAAATGGCTCTGGTCTGTAAATCGAAGCGTTATGAAAAAAGAAAAATTTTCAAAATTTTCAAAATTTTCAAAATTTGCTATTTTGAGTTCTGCACAAAAATTCGTTTTGATATCATTCGAATTTTTATTTAAATTTCACATTCCAATTTTGTGGTTTTGTCGGAAATAAGGTTTTGTTGCCATGACCATACAAATTTTAAGCCAAAGTCTTTATATTGGGAGCAAAAATTTGAAGAAATTTCTGTTTTTTTTGATTAATTTTTTTTTTTACTTAAAACTGTATTCAAGTTTAAGTAAATTTACTAAAATTAATAAAAAAAAAGACTTCAAATTTTATGTTTCATGTTAATGTTCATAGAAAACGAAAAATCAGATCGTTTGGACAATTTGTATTGAAAATATTAAACTGGCGTTACGGATATTCCAAGCCAAATAATTCCTTAAATGGTCCTCTTTCAGTTTTTGTTTAAGAGGTAATTTAAAGATCAAAAAAAAAAAAAACAACATTAAGCGCCTCTTCAGCTAAATGCGAACGAAGCTTTCGTTCACACAAATTTTTTAGACGATTCAATTGTTTGTTTTCTATGAATTAATTGCTTTTTTAATGTTATTTTTTTAAAACATTTATTACAATAATAAGCCATTCGATTTACTTTCGACAAGTTTATTTATGCGGTTTTAAGCCGAATAAAATTAACTGAATTCGGTTTAGAGAACACTGTTTTTCATGCAAAAAGTCAGGTTTAATCTTTCATTAAAATAGAAAATTTTTCCATACAAAAAGACTAAAATTTCGGTTGATTTCATTCAATATCGAATACAACGATTTGAGCGCTAGTTTTCTATGAAGGTTTAAATGTTGTGCTCAAACATGAGTTCGTTTTTACTCTATTATCCTGCCGGGCCTCATTGTTGTTCACATGCACATTTTTTTAATTTAATACTAAAGAAAAATATTTCTTGTATGAAGATACCCCCCAAAGATATGCTTTTTCAGCAACGTTCAAAACCAAGTGTTTTTAAGGCTACAGCCTAAAGGGTCTAAGCAGGAATCGAACCTGCGATCTCCAGATTGTGAGGTTAGTAGACTACCCACTACAGTCTAGGCTGAAACACCCTTCAAAAGCATGTTATTAGACAGCCTAGATTTTAAAAAATTCATTACCGCTTAAGAGAGGGAATGTTCAGCACTATTAGACTTATTTCGGGAAGAAAAGAAATCTTTTTTTTTTTTTTATTGTAATATCTTAATTTCGTATAATCTGGTAATGACATCTTACCTAAGCTTTTTGTTTAATTTTAGTGCAGGTTCTGTATTCCACAGGGATTTCAAAAAATGTGAAATTAAATTTTTTTTCTTCTTATTAAATGAAAAAAAACTTTTATGTTTTTTTAATTCTACCAATAATTTCGCACCCAAAATAGAGCAGAAACAAAATTTTAAAAATCTTAAAATGGACTACAGAGTAGTTACAAGGTGCTGAATTTTTTTAAATCCGAATAAAATATTGCAGACAGGAAGCGCTGAATGAAAAACCAATTTTAAATATTATTCACAAGACATAGATAATTAGCTAGACGCTTAAAAAAATAACGAGGCTTGGATTAATTTTTTATCAGGGTACAAGGCTTTAATTATAATTTTTTTATTATATATCTCTACATAGTATAAAACAAAGTCGCTTTCTTTGTCCCTAAATCCCTATGTGTGCTTAAATCCTTAAAACTACGCAACGGATTTTGATGCGGTTTTTAATAGATAGAGTAAGGTTTCTATGTATAATCTTGGAAAGTTTAACGTCACAAATCCGCCCGGTAGGTAGCGCTACAGTCGGTATCTGGCTTATTTGCCAACTACCTGTTTTTACCCGGTCTCGCACGATTCTTTACTCTATGAGTACGATTTCTTAGTGTAAGAAGATCGAATATATGAAAATATTAAGGCAAGACAACGTTTGCCGGGTCAACTAGTTTTACTATAATTTAAGAATTAGAACTTGATAAAATATTAAAGAAAGTCTCGTTATTTTTTATTTTTTAACCGTCTAAGCCTGGGTGCACACACTGCAATTTTAGTTGAGCTACTCTTGACTTTATAAGAGAGAGAGAGAGAGAGAGAGAGAGAGAGAGAGAGAGAGAAAAGAAGAATTCTCTTTTGCTCTCTATTGGCATTTTTTTTAAATAGACAAAGCAAAAAAAGAATACTTTTAACTTGTAAAAGAAACAAAGCCTTTGTGTGTGGACACATAAATATATATAAAAAAAGAACACCTGAAGATATTAAAAAAAAAAAAAAAAAAATTTCTGAAAAAATTATCAAATTATTGAATTGGGAACTAACGCAATTCAAATATTTAAGAATTTTTTCAAAATGTTTTTATAAATAAATCTGTGTTAATAAGGAAAAACCGCTTAAGTCGACTTAAGTAAAAATTGACTGGTTGACCACACACAGCAATTTTAGTTGGAATGGAAAGGGGAACAAACTTGCTCGTACTCAGCAATTCCCTTTTGTTCTCTCTTCGTATCTTTTATAAAGATGTAAAAAAGGAGACAGATAACTTGAAGGCTGAATGAATAACTGAATAAGAATACTAAAATTGCCGAAACAAAAAATTTTAAAAGAGAATTGAGAAAGAATTGCCCAGCTAGACTTGCCTGTGTGATCCTGGTCTTCATACACACAAATATCCTGCGATAAGCAAAGAGCAAACGCAAAACATTTAGCTATCGTATCGCAATACAGAGTAGCCTACCTGATTTTGAACAGACGTTTTTGAGTTTTTAAATACTCTGCCTTTACCTTAAAAATTCACACTCATAAATTAAAGGATCGAGCGCAACCGGGTAAAAACACAGCTAGTAATTTCCTATAATAAAAAAAATTCTTTTCGGTGTTTTTAAAAATCAGATAATAAAACATAAGTTGTTTTTCCATATTGCCACAGATTTATTAATGCAATTGTCAGTCATCTGGTCACTGGTATAACGTATGAAACAATAACAAATTTTTGGTTTTTTATTAAGAATTTTTCCATGTTGCCTTAGAATTGATGTGGTTAAAATAAGCAGGAAGGTTTTGAGTTCCTATTCTATAAGCTGTTTTTTTAGGCTCCAAAGAACTTACAAAATAATAAACAAACTGTCATACTGCACTTACTTTTTGACCAGAGAAATCATTATGATTATGAGATTAACGCTTGAACAAAACTGCCATATTTTACATACTTACTTGATAGTTTTTCCACTTGAGCAAGAGGACCGTCAAACTGTACATAGATTTCCTACCACATGCCCTTTTAAATCAAACGTACTGGAGATAATAACGATGCTGTAAACCAAAGTGTGGAAGAAGATAGCAAATTTAACGATTTGTCGCACAGTGGTGTTAGTTGTATGCAAGAGAGGAACAAAACTAATAATATTTAGAATGTTATCTTGATACCCCGTTGTCTAATCGAAATTTGAGAATTTTCCAAAGGCTTTTTCAAACAAATCGTGACTCAATGTTGAACCAGCTGTAGGTAAAACAAAAATAATAATTTTTTTTTTGAATTGTAAATACTTATTTTTATCTTTGCATGATTTACTTTTTTATGTTGTTTTTTTCAATTGTTGTTATAATGATGTGTGGATATATTTGTTTAAATGTATTTACACTTGTTTCTTTTATTTAAAAAAAAAACACACAATTTCAAATTGTTTACCTAAAAAACTATCATTTCAATATTCTAAATTTGCTTTTGTTTAAACTTTTTCTGTACTTAAATGTATCTGTTCATTTTTAATTTAAATTTTATTTTACTTTACAACACAGAGCTTAGTAGTGCAGTTGGAAAACTCGACAAACGAACACTCAATGGGTGGAATCTTAAACATCATGTGAATTTAATTGGTGTAATAGAGCCATTTTTCTTTTAAAAAAAACGCTTTTATGCCTGCCATACACCTCAAGCTCAAAACAATTTAAGTGCAAAAGTACGAAAGCCGCTTTCTCATTTAGCCCGTTTTTTATTAATTGATCAATTAGTTAAAGGTAATCAAAATTGATTAAATTTTTAATTTTTGCGAACTTTAGCATTTAATTTAACTTGTATTGAAAGCAAAGCTTTCAAGATAATTTCATATGAAAACAAGCAGCATACAGCTCTAAAGAACGACAAAAAAACGTATTTTTTAAGTAAAAAGTCAGAGAAAATATTAAGATTGACAACACTAGCACAAAAAAATTAAACAAGTTGCTAGTAATTTCGACAAGATCTACTTTTTTAAGGTTTTCGCTGTTTTGGAACCGAATCTGGAGATCATTGGGCTTAAGTTTCGGGTAAATTGCAAAAAACGCCCAAAACTCTTTGAAATTTTTGCAATTTAATGGAAACTTAAACTCGATTAAATAAGAGCTGCTGATTCGTATTCATAGCCTCGAAGATCATATAAAAAAATAAGCTCCATCAAAAATACTGACAAATTATTCAGACCAATTATGAATACAAATTTCCCTTTCTTCTTATTATAAACAAAATGTCTCCCTTTTTTAACATGGCAAGTCATCTGATTTAGGGAATTTATACCAAAAATACCGTTTCAAAAATACCGTTATACCGGATCAAACAAAAAAAAAATTAAGTAGTCAGCACTTGTGATGAGGCCTTCTTTTTTATATCTGTGCTAATATAAAAAAATCACTTCAGTCGACTTGAGTATAAATTGACTTGCTGTTGCAGTCACAAGAGCTGTTTGATAACTCCCTGACTTTTTGAATAAAAAGAAAATATTTTAACGGCAAATAAGCAGTTTATTTTTCAACATAACCCTATCGCCTTTTTCAAATTTTTTTTATGCCTTCCAAATAATAGGTTTTCGTAAAGCCTTCAAAACAGGAATTTGTTTCAGTACTGACCTCTTCATTCGAAAAAAATCTCTTACCAGCCAGCCATTTCTTCAGCTTTGGAAAGAGAAAATACTGGCAAGCGGCTAAATTTGTAGAGTATGCTGCCAAGCGACTACACATGTTTGCACGCGTGAATTGTCTTGATAAAGCAATACTTTCTGTCTGCTTTTAATGGCTCCCAAAGATCAGGACCAAACACGACAATTTTATTTGAGCAACTTTTGATTTTGTAGAAGAGAAAGGAAAGAAGAATGGGAAGGACAATAAACTTGCTCATACTCCGTAATTATTTTTTGGTCTCTGTTCGTATCTTTTATAAAGCTGTAAAATAAGCTGTAATATAGGAATGCTAAAATTGCCGAAACAAAATTTGCTGGTTAGACCACGAACACACACAGCAAGTTTAGTTGGGCAATTCTTTCTCAATTCTCTTTTAAAATTGCCGCTACGAAAATTAAAAAAGTGACGGGAATTATCAAACAGCCCCTGTAACTCAATAACTTTATTATTGTTTTTCAGGGATGGTGGGGCGATATATTCCACAATTAACGAATCGAAATAATTTTTTTTAAATAAATAAAAAAAAACATTAAAAATCGAAAAAAAAAAATATTTTTCAATGTTCGCAATTGACTTGAAATTCAAGCCTGAGCAAAAGGTGCATCGAAGATCATATAAAAAAAGTAGGTCTGGTCAAAAGTAGCTACTAACCGGCAACTTTATTCTTTTTTTTTTTTTTTTTTTTTTTTTTTTTTTTTTTTTTTTTTTGAGCCAGTGGAATTTTTTAAATTTACTATTCAAATTCACTAAGCTGCTGTGCGTCATTACATTTCAATTTTTAAACTATAATCTCTATTTTCTCTTGAGAGTTAGCATCACTGGTTGCCTACATGAGATCATCAGCAATTGCCATTGAGTGTGCGTTTGCTCGATCTTTATAGATTCCCATACAACAGTATGTTTGCAATTAGATATAAATTATATTCATATGCTTGTATATACATATGTTATGTATGTTTGTATGTATGTGTACGAGTATATATTTGCTATCTTTGTTTGGATGATGTGTAGAAGAAAAATAAAATAATGAATTCGCTTTTCATTAATTTTCATTCATTTTCTTTTAAATCAGCTTTCTACGGTGGAGGAGGCTTTAAGTAGTTCTTGTTGTTGGCGCTGTTGTTCTCGATGTTGCTGCAGCTGTTGTTGTAGCGTTTGGGATGTTTGTTGTTGTTGATGATTAAACGATTTGTGCTTTTTATTGCTAATAGTTGTTGTTGTTGTTTTCATTTTCTCCTCCGTGTGATACTATTGTGTTTTATCCTTGCCCGCCCCGCCAGCAGTTACACTTAGACCCAATAGATGATCACTGGCGAGCAGACCAGCTGCTGCAGCTGCTCCCGGTTGATGGGCATAGTTGCGTATTTGATGCAGCGATATTAGTTGTGTTGGAAAGCCAGCTGCTGCAGCTGCATTTTGTTGATAAATGTAGGCTGCAGCAGGTGGTGCTCTTTGTTGGGCTAGTGCAGCAGCTTGCAAATGGGTTGGCGCTGTGGGAATGGGTGTAAAAGCTGATGTGGTTTTCACATCGTAGGCAGATGAATTCACAACTACCATATTGTTGGGTGAATGAGCTTGTTGCTGCTGTTGTTGTTGCTGCTGTTGCTGTTGTTGCTGCTGCTGCTGTTGATGATGTTGTTGAGATGTTTGGCGTATCACCAAGTCTTCACCCTGCTCATTGGGACTTTGAGAATGATTAGGCGTATTGCCACTGGTCGCACTGTCACCACCGCCATTGGCTGTGCCATTAACTAAACGTTGATGATGCTGCAGCAATTCTTGTTGCTGTTGCTGATGTTGCAAAGTGCTGAAATTGTAACCATTTTGAGCGGCTTGCTGTTGCTGCGCTTGTACTTGGGCTTGTTGCTGTTGTATAGCTTCCGCTAATGTAGCAGCATTGACGGCACCATCAGCACCTACCTTGGCCCAGTAGGCCGCATTGGCATCACTGGCTACAGCGGCTGCATTCATAACCACTTGTCTTTGCAAGCTCAAACCAATACCGCCAGCTGGCACATGATGTTGCACATTTAAATTGGCATGCCTCTGCTGTTGTTTCTCGGCCTTCTCCGCATGCTTTTGCAAGTGCTTCTCCAGATATGTCTCTTGGGTATACGATTTGCCACATAAATTGCAAATATGTGTTTTCAAGTGTTTTGAATCTTTATGTTTTGGTATGTGCTCGAGCAGAGTCATCTCGTCGGTAAAGCATTTGTAACAAGAATTGCATTTGAAGGGTTTGTCCGTTTGATGGCACCGCGAGTGGGATTGCAAATTGGAGAGTTGTGAAAAGGCTTTCGGACAACCGGCATGACGGCACTTGTATGGTTTATCGCCCGTATGTGTGCGTATATGCTGTTGCAGATGAGACAATTGGGTAAATTTTCGTTGGCATATCTCGCAACGATATGGTTTTATACCCAAATGTATGCGTGTGTGCTGGGAGAGGTACGATGAATTGGCAAAAGATTTAGTGCATTGTGTGCATTTGTAAGGTTTAGTTTCACGTCCATCTGGCGAGGTATGGTGATGTGAACGCTGGGGCTTCTGGTGAAGGTGCTCAGAACTGGCATTTGGATCATACTGTAAATTAAACATAGGAAAATGTGAATAACAAAAATTTTAAGAAAACAACAAGCATAATAAGCACACACATCCACATACAGGCATACATACATACTCGTAATTGTAAGGTTAGAATCAGGGACTGCAACAACTATAGCCACTCATTCTGTAGAACATTTTTGTTCGTACAATATTTGTTTAGCGTAGTTTGAGCTCTTTCTTTGTGAAAGACACGTCCGACAACATATAAAAAAAGGTTTGTGGGAACAAAAATTTTGTTCGGAACATGTGGGTGAATACAGCCTATCAATTTATAAATTGATTTTTAAAACAAAAATCAATGAAACTAATAAAAATTAAAGCTAAATTGGTTTACGTACTTGTTTTGTAGAAAATTTTTGCCCACAAAAAAAATTGAGGTCTCTCTCAAAATAAAAAAAAACTCACACTACATACTAGGCTAATTTTATTCACTATTTCGGAACAAAATTTTTGTTCGTATAAAATCTGTTTATAGTTACGACGTTTGAAATTTATCTTATAAAAAAGGAGTTCAAAATATTTATTAGGCTCAATTTATTCATTTGCTCCGAACAAAATTTTAGTCCGCACAAAATTTTTTTGTAAATTGTAATATGTAATGAATTTTCATCCAGTTGTACCGAACAACATTTTTTTTAAATTTATGAATTTTGAAGCCTCTTTCATAAAAAAAAGAACTCAAACTGCATATTACACTAAATTTATCCACTTGTTCCGAACAATCTTTTTGTCTGCACAAATTTTTTTTATTTTATAAACTTTCAAGTCTTTCTCATAAAAAAAAAAGAAAAATTTTGTACGGACAAAAAATTTTATCCGGAAAAATTGAGCCTGACATTTTAAGAAAAATTATTATCATCATAGACTGCATTGACACCGCGACCGTTAAAAGCTATTGAGCAGCAGAGTTCTCAAGTACAATCTGAGACTCTTAACGAATCTCGTAATTTCTGTAGGCCTTCTGGGACCAATGTCCTATTGCCTCAGCAGCTCATTTTTATTGGCACTCTTGTGAAAAATGGGTTTGAGTAATTCTATAAAATGCTTAAATTACATTTTAAAAAATTTACAGGAACAACAAAAATTCTTTATTATAAGAAATATTAAAAACACAAATTAAAATTATTTGTTATTATACTTAGTGTCTTTTTAAATTTATATGACGATATGTCTGTATGTAGGTACGTAGGTATATACGAGCAGTAAATTAGAAAAAAAAACAAAACTAACCTTTTGTTCCGGTTGCTCTGTCATATTGGGTGTTTGAGGCGAATTTGGTGGACTGTAGGATTGTTTCAATTGCTGTTGTTGTTGCTGCTGCTGCTGTTGTTGTTGATGATGTTGCTGCTGTTGCTGATCATGAGCCTGCTGTTGTTGTTGTTGTTGCTGCTGCTGCTGCTGCTGATGTTCTGCCACAAGTTGTTGCTGTTGCTGCTGTTGTTGTTGTTGCTGCTGCTGCAAATTAACACCAACTAAGCCATTTTTCAGAGAATAATCTAAACGTTCAACATTTTGACGAAACTCATTAATATTAAATGGCTTATTATACTCGTGCACCAATTGGGCTGTACGCAAATCAGCTGTGGTCAAATGACTCAGCGACGAAAGAACGCCACGTTCATTCATTGAACGTAATTGATCAATCGTGGAACGATGTAAATAATCGTTGGCCGACGTTGTTAAAGAAGGATAAACCGTTGTTGCTGCAGCCGCTGTTAAGGCTGAAATATCAGCCATTAATAAGTAATTAGATCGCAGTTAAGTGATGATAATTTTGTTAAGGTATTTATTTAGTGAGTGGCTATTATACAGCGTTAGAGAGAGAATTACAAAATTATGGTATTTAAAAATATTCCCAAAAAAAAATCCTTCAATCACATATCACGTTATTGCTAAAAATACTTCTTTAGCTTGACTAAACGTGTGTTGAAAACGTTTTCAAGTTTCTAAAAAGAAAATAATATAAAAGATACACACATTAAAATTATTATTATTTTTAATAAAAAAAATTAACGTTTTACAAATTTTTTTTTTTTTTTGCTCAAATTACATAAACAAAATTCATTCATAATTTAGAAAAAAAGAACAGTTTTGCAAATTTGTGCAAAAACATTTTTATAATTTTTATTCTTACGAAAAATATGTATAAATTCTTAATTCAGCAAAAAAAAAAACAGAAATTGGCACAAAAAATTTCTGAATTCGCAAAAAAAAAAAAAAATTTAATATAAAGAAATCGTTCTTTTATACAGCACGAATGGGCTTGGTCGGCTTAAGGAACAGTTTGTGTACGTCAAGCTTATGTAAACTAAAACTCGTTCCAGAGAAAATTTTTATTTGCACAAAAAAAAATTTTATATCGTCATATGTGCTTAAAAAAGCCCTAAGTTACAGTTTAAAAATTTTATAGAAGCAAAAAATCTTAAAAAAATTAAGAGACACTTGTAAAATTTTTCGTACTTTAATAAAGTTATTTTTAATTGCAGGATTGAAAAATTTGGTAGGAACATGTAAATTAATGCGGTACGTTCAAGAATGATAGAAAGATAAGATTATGCCCTGCGCTTGATTTCCCGTTGTTCTCTGTTTGAAAAAAAATAATACATTTCTCTCTCTGTCTCTCCCTCTCTCTTATTTAGCTGTAAATTTTTAAGCATTAATAACACATTGCGTGACGTAATTTGTGCTACATGGCGTAATTTTGTATTTCTATAATTCTTGTAGTGCGTTATAGTCCCCCCATTTCGATGAAATGGTATTCATAGTTTGTATTTTATAAACTTTTAAAAACAAGTTAATAAAATATTTTTAATTGTATAATAAAGAAAAATATTTTAAAAGGCAAAAACTTTTAATTTTACAAAAAAAGTAGTCTTACAGGCGAGGTTAAGTTTATAGCTTTAAGAAAGACGGTTTAGTTATCTAGGGTTAAACTAGGTCGTGAGTGTCCAAGCGATCACCTCGCCTGGAAATTTCATATAAAAAGTACTCAAAATATTGTACTTTTTTTTATAAAATTTTTTTTAGTTGAATTGATCGCTTGTGCTATAAAAATAGCATATTTTTGCTCAAGGAATATTTAGAACAAATGAGGGAACAGGAAGCAAAAAAGAAGTCGTATTGAGCGAAGCGAAAAATTTTTGTACTCATTTGCACTGTTTGCAAGCACCGTCGTGAGTGCCACTTTTATAACCAAACAACTAGCAAAAGCACAGAATATAGCACATACAACAACGAAACGCTTAGTTTACCTTAAAAATTAGCTGTGAGACAAAATTGTCTTTTACTTAACCTACATTTTTAGTTAATTGTGGCAGCATTGCTATGAATGTCGTGTATCACTATGAATACCGGAAACAATAAGCAGAAACTTTAGGATTAACGTGTTAAACAATAAAAGAAGGCTATAAATGTCATGTACAAACAAACAAAAAAAACCGTATACAACAACCAAAAGGTCAGAATATAGCACATACAACAACGAAACGCCTTTAGTTCACAATAAAAGTTAACTGTGAGACAAACATAACTTATGCTTATCGGGAACATTTCACTAAAGTCTATTTGAAATATTCAATAGCATCCTGCCGTTAGTTATTGCTTAGTTGTAATAATGACTTTTAAGCTCCTTTATTTCAATAGTGTAATAACTCAAAAATATTATAACAATTTGGCAGTAAACTAGCGATATGTATTTTGCATTACAAAACTGTCACAAAAGTTATATTAACTTTAATCTTACGATAGCTACCCCAGAACGAAAAAAATAATTAAAAAATTCGTGCTCAACAAAAAGAAAAAAACAACAACAAAATGGTAAAATCAGCGTTAAAAAAATATCATAATTTTAACAAATAAAATAAAAACAAGCGCCGACTTAACACTACCAGATTATGATTATTTCCACAAATAAAAAAAAATGAAAAATAAATAAATAAATAAAATAAAAATGATTAGGGTTTTTATTCCGGGAGTTTTAACAAGTTTTAAATTTCCGATACCCTACAGTAATAAACTGTTTTATATTCTGTACAATCATAAAAAAAAACATTTTAAACGATCTACCTATCAGCCGATGTTGAAGAATATAAATAAACAAACTAGCATTTAACTCGCTACTTCGTCAGCGAAGCGCCATACTGTCGCTAATATGATTTAAGTGAGTGAAGATAAATCTGCCGAGTTAAATATGTTTTAACGTAACCCGTTACGTGTTTTAGTATTTGTAAATATCTTTTTTAGTATTTATGGCATATTTATAAAAATATTTAGGAGAAATGTAAGTGTATGGGTACAAATATGCATAAATACATTAACTTCTCACAAAGATTACTGGATGGGACACATATTTATTTTAAAGGGGAGGTCGTCTAGATTTATAATCTACCGTCCAGGTACTCAGAAATTACTTTGGACTCTTTTTAAAATTTTTTTTTATGTTTCCATATACCCCAGTACTGCTGTTCTCAAGGATTTTGGCAGTTTCCGTTTTGCATCAGAAAATAAAAACTACGAAATTTTGCCGAAAATGTTAAAACACTTCAAGAAGGTTTTTTGTAAGATCGAGAATGGTACCTCGGCAAAGTGGAAAGTGATAAAAATCGCTCAAAGCAACGGCAGTGGGGTATATGGAAATTAAAAAAAAAAAAATTTTAAATATTCCAAAGTAAGTTCTGAGTATTTGGGCGATAGATTACAAACCTAGGAGATCTGCCTTTTAAAATTATATGTATACCATGAAGTACTTTTAAGTTCCCATGAAGTACTTTTAGGTTCGTTTTCATAAAAAAGTCTAAAAGTTCCATTAAATTTAAGAAAAAGTACCATTTTATCCCTTTAATGATTTTTGACTTTGCTCAGCATTATTTAATTCCAATCTCGCACTTCTAGATTTGTAAATAATAAAATATCAAAAAATACCAACAAAAAGTACCATTTGTCCTTTTAATGATTTTTCACTTTGTTCAGGACCGTTTGAGCCCAACCTGTTACTTCTACATTCGTTTACATTGCAAGATCGAAAAGTACCATAAAATTTAATAAAAAATACTATTTTGTTCCCTAATTAATGATTTCTTATTTCGTTTAATACCGTTTAATTCTACTGTCACAATTCGAGGCTTGCAATTAATATAAAAATTAGCACTAAAATTAATTAAATATAAAGTCCAATTTTATTTCCTCCTTTTGGTACTTTTTTATTTTATTGGAATTTACAAATTAATAATAGAATAGTCATATGCTGCATCAATTTACATAAAAGTACATATTTACAAATAAAAGTAAAAAGGGGTAAATATTTGACCCCTTATTTTCTCGGATTTTAAAAAGTGCCAATATATATTTTAGACATTTTTAAGAAGAATACAATTTAGTTTTTGTTGCTGTGATTGTTACTTTGAAAGATAAATGGGGTTAAAAAAACGTACCAACATTAGTTTTTACCCTTTTTATCCCGCAAATGTACAAATATCGAAAAAGTACCAAATACCCATCCGCTTATTTTTTTAGTAGAATATTTTGTAGTTTGAACTTTGGCTCTGTAGTAGTTCCGGAGATGTAAGAATTTAGATTTTATCCGTTTTTACCATTTTTTACCCCTCACCGAATTTCAAGCCCGTATCATTAGCCGTTTCTGCTGGATGATGAGGATAATTCAGTCAGTAACGTTATTCTTTTATATGTATAGATGAAAGGAAATTTTGTTAAGCACTCGCTGGACTTCAATGTTTTTGCAAATTAGGCAAATAATTTGCTAAGAACAGGAGCACACACAGCAATTTTAGTTGGACAAATCTTGATCTTGTAGGAGAGAGAAGAAAGAAGAATGGAAAGGAGAACAGACTTGCTAGTACTCAGCAATACCCTTGTTCTCTCTTCGTATTTTTTTATAACGATGTAAAAAGAAGGCAGGTAGCTTGAAGGCTGAATGAATGACTGAATAAGAATGCTAAAATTCTCTTTTAAAATTGCTGTTGAGCCTATACACAGCAATTTTTGCATTCTTCTTCATTCAGCATTCAAGCTACTTGTCTTTTTTTACGGTTTTAAAAGACACAAAGAGAGAACAAAAGGGAATTGCTGAGTAAGAGCAAGTCTGTTCTCCTTTCCATTCTTCTTTCCTCTCTCTCCTACAAAATCAAGAATTGCCCAACTAAAATTGCTGTGTGTGGTCCTGGTCTAATAGTCGCTAGACTTTTTTTAGTATGTGTGTTTCTGGTGTGAGAAGTTATTTTTTTTTTTTTTTTTGTTCTTTTCTTGTGGTTTTTAAAGCGCAAATCAAAACATTGACAAAATTCACGCAAAAAAATTTGTATTTATTTTGTGTTTTTGTGTACATACATATGTACATCACACCTGCTTAAATACGTAATTTTAGTTACATGTGTGTGTTTGCATACAACAGAAAACACTAATTAAAATTTTTTTGTTTAAGTTTTAAACTGTCGTGTGGCAAAAGATCATAATTTATGACCTGCAATAAAATTAGATTTTATTTTATTTTACTTTTTCTTGATTACAATTTTTAAAAAGAGATGTGACAGTGGGTGTTTCTTAGGTCGTGACAGGATACGACATAATAATTCGCATCGTTCACGTTCACTTATGAAAGCCTGATGTGTTGTACTATGATTCTAATAGCTAACGTTTATTGAAGGAGAATTTTTCTTAATATTTTGTCCTACACCAGCCCAGCTCGATCATAAATATTTCCTGGGAATTTTTGGTTTTTGGGAAAAAAATTCCCCAAATCAGAGAACTTTTTTTATGATTAGACGAAAGGAAAAATTTTTTTTTATTATAATTGGGCTGATAGTGTAGTTTTCTAAAGCCAAATTGACGCATTTCATATAGAGCGAATTCTTGTCGATTGATTTTTTTCGATATCAAATGCAAGGATTTGGGTACTGTATCTTTTACATATGAAACATGTTATATGAAATTTTTAAGATGAAAATGAATGAACAATTTAGTGTCACAGCATGTAACTTATGTAGCTTAAGAACAAAGACATCAATACTAACCACAAAGAAAACAAAAACTAAGGTCTCGTACCTTTAACTTAAAAGGGTTTTACACTGTGTTACTGAGTAAAACGACTTGTAAAAAATTTAAATCAAGTGATAGTCGTATGGTTCACCATTTTTAGAAATTTTTCTAAACGTTTACACTTTGCATTGAATCAGGGCTGCATTTTTGCATACGAAAAAAAAATAACAAAAACAGCTGACAAAACCCTATGATAAACACTTGTATTATAGTGTAAAACCCGCATTAACTGCACAAAAATATAATAAAAAATTAACTAGTTTTAGAAATTATTTTATTAAAATTAAGTAATTTATAGTTTTTTTAAAAATACACCAAATTTACTAGTAGTCGGCATACATGTTAAATACTGTAATCTTATTGCGGGCATATCATTTTGTTTTTAAATTTTTTCAAGGCCGTAGCTGCCTCGACTTCAGAAACATGATCCTGTATTCGGCAGGATTGAAATTACTCAATAAAATTAAGAGCGGCTCATTAAAAAGTAAAACCAATTATTTCTCGCTCATTTTTTACTTATCAACGACAATATCTCCACAATTTATTTCTATAATATAGAAATTGTTTCAAATAATAGCTTTACTAACCCATTCAAAATTGGCCTTGCCATTAAATTTTTCCAAAGAAAACAAGCACTTCTGCAGATGTTGGCGAGGACACATTGGATGAAGGCAAATTATGAATAAATAACTTATTCGAAATAGATAGTTTAGTATATTTAACCCTGCAATGTACGTAAAATTTACGTGTAGGCTCTTTTTTTAATTGTGACTACACACCTGTATTGCAGCCAATTTTACTAAATCTCACAAGTGCTTTCAACAATAGTTTATAAGTAAAAAAAAACAAAAATTTTTAGTCACTAAGTTCAAATTTACGGAGTTTTTTATTTATGTAGTGCAAAATAACATTAGTATTCCAGGGTTAAAGAAAAATAACTTTTTATAAAAATAAACTCTCTCTTATTCCTATTTATTTGAGTTATAAAAACAAAACTGCTGACTACTGGTACATGCAAGATATATACAAGGTGGGCCACAAGAAGTCTTCCGATGTTGTTTGGCTCTCATTTTTTTTCTAAATGAAAATGAAATGTGTGCCGTTGCTCCGTCCTGTTGGAACCACATGTCCTCCATTCCTAAATCGTTCAATTGCGGCAGAAAAAACTCGGTTAACATGGTACTATAGCGCGCACCGTCCACTGTTGTCGTTTGACCAGACCGATGACTCCTCCAGCGTCCTTCAACGTGAATAGCGCATCCAGAAGCGATAGTTTTGCTTGTTTACATACCCGCTGAGGTGGAAATGAGCCTCGTCTCTAAATTCTAAATTATTTCAATATCCTGTTATAGGTAGTTCATTTTAGTGAGCGTTCTTCTTAGTTCAAAAATTAAAAGAGAATAGTTCGTTCATTTGATCTTTTGTATCTTTATCACTTATATTTGTAGGTCAAATACTTTTTATTGTCATGTTACGCTCTTTATTGTGTACAATGATATCGAATAGGGTCTGAAAGGAATTTTTTACGAAAATAGAAAGCAAAAGAATAAAAAAAAAATTTTTTCGGTTGCTTTTATAATACAATAATTCAAAATATCTAATATCACAAGCGATCACAACACGTTTGGAAATTTTTTATGAAAAGTATTTATGTACCTATAATATTGAGTGTTTTTCATACAAATTTTTTTGACGCGTTGATGGCTTGTGTTATAAAAAGAACACATAAATTTCATTTTTGTTAAAGAAAAGAATTAGCAACTTTCGTTTATTCGTATGTGTCTTCGTTTAAGTTTAGTTCGTTCGTTCATTTAAAATGAAGAGCACACATATGAACTATATGAATTTAAAAAACAGACTAGTTCGTTCAATTCAAATGAGTGAATAGTACAATGGGAATAGTTCGTTTGTGTCCTACCCAAGAATAGTTATAAGCATATTTTTAACGCTCTTCTTTTCAACATAAAATAGTGCTAAGAAATTGCAAACTTTAATGACTGCTGTAAAATCGTATTTTTTAAATTATGACACTATTGAAGTAAGTGAATGATATGTAAATACCTACGTACAATAAGAGTGCATGGCATAAATAATAATATGTATGTATGTATGTAAGTAGTATATATATATATATATATATAAATGACCCTAACTGTACATGGTATATGGTGGCATACACATGTATGTATGTACACATGCAGGTATGCAAGTAAATTATTTTAATTATAAAATCATAATTAAGCCAGCAAAAAATTGTTTATGTATGCATGTACATATGCAAGTAAATATTACAATAAATGCTATATACATAAATAGGTACATAATAGGTATTACACATATTTATTTGATCTTTATTTCGTGAGTAATATGAAAGTATTTAATTTTTTTTATACATTTCTTTATTTCTTTCTTTTTATTTGCAGAAGTAGTGCTTTAATCAAAAACATTACATTTTTTTTTATTTCTTTATTCCTACCTTTTTTTTTGTACACTCGGTTCGTACAAAAAATAGTATACATACAAAAAAAACTTGTCAGAATAAAAAAAATCCACACACAAACACAGCCACACACGTAAAAAGCAGTGCATAAAAAACGTACAAACAAAAAAAGAGAAAAAATTGTAAGTGAGGGAGTCTCTTTTTATTTGTATGAATTACGCGCCGTTGAGCGAAATATTTGTTGAAAAGCAGTGTTACCATATGTGTGTAATAGCTAGCAGCTAAATAAAGTTGAAATTAATGCTAACATCTAAAATTTCTTTAGTAGACAATATAATCTACAATTTCATTCGGATAAGCGCAAGCTTAATAGCTGAAACTTTTATTAAATTTTAGTTTGCACTACTTTTACAGTTCCTTAGTGGACTTAAGAAACAAAACACAGCTTTTTTGCATATTTCTAAGCTTAATGGCCATTATTACAACTAAGCAATAACTAACGACAGAATGTTATTGTATAGATATATGGTTTTTGATTATTACAAAAGTGTCCGATAAGCGAAGACAAGTTTGCCTTACAGTCAGCGTTGCCAGGAGCTAAATACAAATTAACTATGTTAAAAAGCTTCAGCTTAAAATTGAAAATTTTTTTAATTTTTTTTTATATATTAAGAAACTTAATTATAAAAATTAACAAAATTTAATCTTTATTCGTGCTTAATACCAAATTATGTTGGTGTGAAAAATGCATTATTTTCCATGATATTCTCATGGAAAATTTCAAAAAATTGTTTACTTGTACAATAAATACTAGTATGTATCTTAATTATAATTTTTATAAAAGAACAAAAAAAACATGATATATCAAAAACTAAAGAAAATAATGTCGTTTTCCACATGACTTTAAATACTTATAACCGACTTCAAGTATTTTTCAACTTTAATGTTAAAAAATAATATTTAAAATGCCTTTTAGCAATAATTTATTTTTTGATTTTTAATGCGATTTCTATTCTGATATTTCGCTTGCTTTATTGTACTCAAAAGTGAGCAACCTCAGAATTACTAAGCGGTAGTACTAGATACCTAAATACTAAATGGAACAATTAATTAATCAATTAGGAATAAAGAGCATTTTTATTTTACAAGTTAGAAGCCAAAGACTTTTATTTACTTATGAAATAGCATTCGTTCGTCAATTTATCCATTTACATATCAAAGTTTTATCGAAATTATACTTAAGATAATTTGGTTTCAGTCTCAGTTTGTTTATTTAAAGGTATTATGAAAAACAAAAAAGGCTAGGAAAAAAGCTAGAGGCTAAATCATAAATTTTGAGGCCAAATGCAAGAAAAAAAGGCTAAAGCTAGCCTTATAAAGGCTAAGGCTGATATTCAAAGAGACTAATAACGACTTCAAGTATAAATTATGACAAATTTGTCATAATATCGATTTCAAGTCTACTTTAATTTTCTTTGAATACAAGCATAAAATGGCAACGTTGCTTACAGTTAACTTTTATTGTGAACTATACAGCTATGGTCACATTAAACAAATATTTGTCGAAATAACCATAACTAGCTGCATATCCCTTTATATATTTCAAAAAAATATTCGCTTGAATTAATTAAAATTTTTATTATAATAAATACAACGTACTTGCATTATTTTATTATTTGAATTAATTTTATGTAATACAAGTTATGTTAGACTATAAAAATATTTGCCAAAAAGTAGTAGTTACTCTTATTTTGACAAATATTTGTGTAATGTGACCGTAGCTTAAGCGTTTTTATTGTCTGTGATTTACGCTGCTATTTTCATTGTTGTATATAATATTTTAAGTTGTTACACACGGTAAATGGAGAGTTTCACGATAACTAAAGGTAAGTATAACTATGACACCTCATTGCCAACGGTCCTAAAAGGCTAAAAATGCTACATTTGTTAGCAATGCTAAAACGAGCACACTGGTAAATAGACACGAATATGTAAACAAACAGCAGCACCACATAAAAAATAATAAAGGGTTGCCACTAGCTAAACAATTTATCGCTATTATTATAAATTACTGATGGGTTAAAAAGTTATGAATTAAATATCAAGCTTTTGGTTAGACATTAAATTAAAAATATCGATAAGTTAAATATCAGATAGTGTGTCCTTATCTATCCACCCAAATTTGGCTCTAAGGTTTTAGCCAAAAACGAGTAATATTTCATACAAAATACTAACTATCGAAAGTTGTAATAACGGGCTTTAAACTTATAAATTGCATATTTTTACTTATTTAGGAATTAAGTCCAAAATGTTATTTGTAAATTTTTTTATTTTTCTCATTTTTTTTTAAAACACTAAAAGTGTACTTCCACTTATAGTTGTGAAGGAAATTTTCAAAATCGTCAGCAATACCGTTTAACAATCCTTTTTAAAAATTCTTCTAGCTTATTTTAAAATCTTTAAGGCCCATTATAACAAGTTAACTATAGTTAAAAATAAGATTTTATAGAACACAAAGCCAGGAGTCTAATCAGCGCATTTGATTTCAAGTAAAATTGATTGAAATTTTTATAGGGTAAAATGTATGGTAATTTGAGCACTCCATAGCCATTTTTCGAGCCAGTATAATCTTAGTGAATATCATTCGGTAGCAACCTAGCTATCGTAATCAAAAAGAAATTACTTTGTTTAACAAGCACGGTCGACAAAAAGACTAAAAAAATTAATTTTTATTAAGTTTTAGTAACACAATTAGTTATTGCAATATTTAATGAATTTAAAGTAAAAGGTGGCAGAAGAAGTATTGTTTATTCACATTATCAAAAAATATTTTTGGAAATATTTTTGCCTAAACTCATGCTACATTTTATTTACATGCCTTTGAGAAACATTTGTATTTACAAAATTACGCTTCGACCGATATCATATGCGGTGATTTGCTTACTCGACACGTATGGAAATAATTTTGAAACTATAATCTACTAGCTAAAACTTATCAATGATTTAGATGATTTGTCCTTAACTTAGAAATCAATTTTCATTTCACTGTCTAGCCAATAACTTATTATTTGCCTCAAAAACATCCTAATTTTAATTTTAAGAAGAATAAACAAATTAAGATTTTTACCCTGCCCAACTACAGAAAACCTATTAGTTGCTATTTATTTCCACTGTAAATGGTAAATTTTTTTAAATTGAGAAACCAGCTAGCTTTATTTATTTTATACATTGGTAACCCTATGACAGCGAAATGAGCGCAATTTTAACAGAATAGAAACAAAAAAATTGATTGTAGAAAACGAACAGAAAAAAATTTAAACATAAAAAAAGCAATATGCAAAAAACTTCTTTCGTGTGCTCCCTCAAATGGCAAACACAAGCACACGTCATGCATAAAGCAAACACAAACAAAAAAACCCGAAATCAAATATATGTATGTATGTCTACTGAACTGGACACAAGACGTTGAACAGACAACGGAGGCGCTAACGCTCAAAGAACTGCGAGAACAAGAAAGAAAAAAACCAATGAATGAGAAAAAATTAAAACAAGCCATAAAAAAATTAATAAAAAAAGAATGAACAAGAAGCAATAAAGATCAGAAGAAATCTCATAAAAAAAGAAAACGTGAATTAAAATTTAAAAGTAAAATACAAACACGTCCAGCAAATAAAAAAAAACTAAATTAAAAGTTTTTATGAGTGTACATAAAAAAAAAACAACAAACTGTTCTTGGTGAGGTAAATAACATGACAAATAGTGATGAAAATTGAACAAATAGAAACAAACGGTTGCACAGAAGTAGCAAATAGTACCAACATATGAATTTGATTTCTTATATAATTTTTGTTTTAATTGAATTGCATAATTTTATTTTAATATAATATGGGTTCCATTTTATATTTAAAAACTTTTTTTAACTTTATCTTTTAATTTCATTTAATCAATTAATTTAAATATATTTAACTTTTGATTATAGATATATATTCTTAGTTATTTATTTTAATTATTTGATTCGAAATGACTTAAAACAACCGCTTTTGATATATTTATTTGCACTTTTCCATTTTATTTATGTAGTCTAACAGAATTTAATTCTAAGACATAATTATTAACGTGCACTGACAGCATTTTATAAACGAGGATTTTGTACAGATCTAAATACTTTTACTGAATTTAGTAATTGAAAACAAAGCACAGCAGGCACAAACAGTAGGAAAAATTAAAAAAATATATATTAATTACATATGTAATTGTGAATGTGTATTGATGTATGATTTCCTTAAATGAAAAATTTAATGAAATGAATTACTTTATTCAGTGAGAGCTATCCAAATTACGAAATTTTTACAAAGTAACCCCCCTTATCCAAAAAAAAAATAAACGCAAACTTTAAAGTCAACACTTGGCAACACTGCCAAGTAGAGATTGAAATTAATAAGCCTGTGGATTGTGAATTAAAGTATAAAGACAGCTTATTATATAAGAATGGCAAATTCTATAATTTAAATATATAGTTGGTATGCTAGCATTGGTAGTTTTAAAAAACTCTATTTATTAATTTTTACATATAAACCACCTTATCAAATAAAAATTAATGTAGACTTTAAAGTCAACGTTATAGAAATTTTTCATATAATTATTTCATAAATTTTACTTTAAAGTCTACGTCAACTTATTTTTGGATAAAAGCAAAAGTAATTTCGCATCAGTGTATGAATAAAACGAAACTTTTCTCAAACGTTTGCTGCAATATCATTAGCTTTTAAAAACTATTAAACCAATTTTTACATGAGAAAAAAAAAACAAAACAATTTCAGCAAAAATAAAACAATTGGCTTTGAAATCATAGATTTTCATAAAAATATAGGATAGTTTACTAACAATAGCATGTTACAAATACTTCTGCAAGAACTATTTATGCTTTCATTATAGGTATTTTATTTTCAATTATTTCTTTGCTGGCTGGTTAGCAAAATGTTTCGTTTTGAGTATTTTCCAAAATTGCTTCTTTTACATTATCATTAGCACACAAAATTAAAATCTTTTATTATTTGGCAATTTGATACCAGGGGGTTTTATGTATTTCGATTCGAATTTCGAAGAGAATTTTCAATTAAAAAAAAAAAATTATGTAAAAAATTTGAAAAAAAAATTACCCTCAAAATTGTTAATACAACTCTTCTGAATATTCGAGAGGTCTACATATTAGATTTTTCTTTTGAATTGAAAATTCTTTTCAAAAGCCATTTCGATTTAAATCGAAATACGTAAAAACCCCCAGTCTTATTAAGACTGTTGTTCTCTTATTCGAAATTTCGACAAGCTAATTAAAAAAAAAAAAAAAAAATATGGACTTTGCCACATATCATTTTTATTACAACGGCATTCGTCCTTTACCTTGCAATGTCTTAGTGTAAAAATATAAAAAAGAAATGTTGTAATTCCAATACTTTCTCAGTTTTAACAGATTTTGTTAGTGTTCTTTTTAATTTTTAACATTACTGCTGTGGCCAAGGTGAAATCGTCAAGTACCTCTGTGTTTAAAATCATCATTTGTCGAAAAAGACATTCCCGACCATTTAAATGTACACAACTTTGACAAATCAGGAAAAAAAATTGAATGAATTCGAATTGGTTATATGCTGTTACGCAGTTTTATTTTTCTTATTTTCTCAACTAATACAACATGCTTTTGTCCCAACGAATACTATGTGGGTAACTATAATGGTACAAAAAGTACCACACACTGTTCATCTCTAGTGCAAGAAACAATACAATAAATACATATGTACATATGAATAATTAATTTGACACATTTTCTTTAAATTCTGTACAAAACTATAATTTAGTAATAATTTAAATGTTTGTAAACAAACATACACAAATATATTTAATTAAAAATCAGTAATTTACATATATAATATGTATGTACATATATACCTAATCTACAATTAGAATTTATCCAATAGGTGTTTGGGATTTTCACGTGTTCCAATTTCTTTCAAGGGGGTCTGCCTAACACAAAAAATTATAATTGTATTTAAAAGCAAGAGAACTGCTTTCCAAGAACAGCCAGCAGGTACTTTTAAACTATAAAAAGTTCATTTAAATTTTTTTATCGATTTTTTTTTTTTATTTTTTCGTATTCACTTTAAGCCACATAAATATGCACCTTTTTATTACAGAATATTTTTTTAATTCTGCATTTTATATTGCTGGCTTTATATGATACTTTTTAAATTTTTTTTTTATAATTAAGCAATTTTCAATTACACACACGTTTCATTTATTTTCATATAATTTTTTTCTTGCCTTTTTTGCTTTTTTAATTTGCGCTCTTTTTTGCACTATGTATTTAACAATGAACAAAAAAACTTCGTCACTTGCAAAATCTTTTTTTACTTCGCCTCCTCTTCGGTTTTTTTCGACACAAACGACAACGAAATTCAAAGCAGGCAAACAAAAAAATGGCCGCGCACCAAAAAATTTTCACTTGATTTAATTTGTAACTAAAAAATAATTTTTTTTTTCTTATTTTACAACATCATACATCGATATGATTGCAATAAATATGCTCTTCATGGAAAAGAATTACTTGCTTTTCAAGTATTTTTGTTTTATTTTCTTGTTTTTACTAAAAAAAATTCTAAATAAGTTTGAGTATTTTTTTTTTCTTATTGTAAAAACATAATAGGTTTTTTTTAATGGTGTGTCCGTCTGTAGTTTACAAATTAATTCAATAATGTTCACCACGGCATAGCAAAAACTTAACTGTCAGCAGAGTAGCAACAAAAAAATCTTTTGAAGAGTAATTGAATTTTTTTCTACGCGAAGACGCTCAGCCACTGCACAACAATTGCTAAAAAAGGAAAGCAATAGTTACTGACCGTAAACCGGTTGATAGTTAAAGCAGTCTAGTTATACTAACCCTGTAACGCTCTCAATTATTTAGTTCTCTGCTTTTTTTTTAAAGTTGCTTGTTGTAGCGGCACGCTCAGTTTTCTGGTCGTCAACGTCAGTTTCTGTTTACGTTTTTTTAATGTTCATTATTATTCATGTAGTGAATGTTTTTTGTCATATTGTTTTATTTGTGTTTGCTTAAATTGGCAACCCTTTTTTTTCTTTTACCCAACAAATAAATATTCATAAAAAAAGTATTCAGATAGGTAGTTTTTTGTGTATAACTTTTTTTGTTGCTGTTTTATATGAGATGAAGTGGAAGCTGGCTGCTCTGCTTACGTTCACCGGTATTTTTTGTGTTGTGTGTTTTTGTAGGTATTATGTTGTTTTTTTTTCTTTTTGATTCGTACTTTTTTTGTTAAACACTCCTTTTTTTCGTTACTACTAATTTAAAAATAAACTTTTGTATCATCAGTGATGGGAAATGTGGAGCAATTGTACTTTTTTTAATTTTAACATAATTGTGTTAATATAGGTATTTAATATTATAATTTAATTTAAAATTAAATTTTTTAACGAGCACTGGTGACTTTGATCATTAGTTTCCGGCCTCTCAGATTGGTAGGCTAGTATTTATGGGGTAACCTTGTACTGAAATTTTAAAATCAGTTTTTTTTTATTAATTCTGGTTTAATAGATTTTCTGTTATAAAGCAAAATTGGAAATTCCGCATGAAAATTTTAGTAATTTTTAAGAATAAAATATTAATTAGAGATTATTTGAACTATGTTAGGTTTTTTAAATTTATAGTGCAATTCAGTACCGGAGTTAAAATATTCTATACGCTACTCTAAACCTCAGTAAATTACTCCCAACATTTCTAGTCAAACATTCGATATATTATAGTATTATTTGAATATCAAATTTTAAAACTTTTCATACCAACCCAAATATTCTTGATTCCAAACCGACTGATGTCATTCTTTCGCTTGGATTTTCATTTAATATTTAATTTTTCTCAAAAACTATTAAGGAAAGTTTAAAACTTAAAGCCATTTTCTATTTTTTTTTAATTCAAGGGGCCATAATCATAGTTACACTAAAGTGGGTATCTTTTTAAAAACGACATAATTCTTGTGAACAAAAGTCAGCTCTTAATAAAAGCCTACTTTTTTCTGACTATGATTATGACCCAAGGTTTTTAACACAACTAAGCAATAACTAACGACAGAATGTTATCGTACGAAAATGGTTTTTGATTAATACAATCACACTATAACCCAAAATTTTCGATAATTAAAAGTTAAATTTGTCTCACACTTAATTTTTAATTTGTTGTTGCTTGTGCTTTATGTTAAATTATTAATAACTGTCCACGGTATTCATAGAAGTGGGTGACACAAGGCAAACAAAATAATATTTATCTTATTGGGATGTTGAAATAATTAAAAAAAAAATTAAAGGTCACTTTACTGTTCATTATAACTAAAGGTAAAGGTAATAATAGCCCTTAGCTTCTTCTAATATTTTTCAATGACAATTAACAGTAAGAGCTCGATAGGAAGTAGCCAAACAAAATTTTTTTTGTAGTTTTATCTCTATGAACATCCTTTTTTTGTTTCAAAAATGGCAGTTTGTTCTTTTAAAATTTCAATAAATTCTATTAAAAATTATTTGCTAGTCATCACCGCGATACACACACTGACGTCTGGTAGTACAGTAAAATCAGAAAAAAAAAAATGGCGAATTTTCACTTACTAGTCCATTAACATTCAACAAATCCATTCTAATTGAAACTTTTTAAACTCATTCTGACATGTTCACTAACAGCTCCATACACATCCAACAAGTTCAAAATCACACACCATTGTTTATCATACTTGAAAGTACCCCATTTTTTAAAAGCTATCTTTTATAGCATATTTTTTTTTACTTAAACGAATCGTAAATAAAATCCTACGAACTAGTACAAAAAAAACAAAAAACTACATGCAAAAACGGTCTTCGTGTTGTAACACTTTAACCTACGCTTCTGTTAAAGAACACACATAAGCTGTAAAACATAAAACATATGTATGTATGGGTTGTAAGTAGCAGTAAAACGTTTTTGTGACAGCACTAATGGGTAAGATATTTTGTTGAAATGGGTCTCTTTGATAAAATTACCTTACAAGAACAGTGACACTCAATTGATCCGTCATTTGATTGACATTGTTGATAGAAATATCTATCACAGCGTAGAAATTTGTGATAGAAACTTTGTGTACGTGTGATTTTGTATCTCTCTCTTACACATGGATCAAGTGAATGTCAACATGAGTATGTGTTAATTTCTATCACACATTTCTGGTACAATATATACAAAAAGAAAGAAGCATTAAAATGAATAAAAAAAATTATGTTGCATTTATTGAGACTACTTTTTTAAAATAGTTGTAGTTACAAAAACTGTAATGTAACAAATTCAAATGGGACAAAAATCAAGCTCGCACTGTAATTTCATATTTTTTTGGCTTCCGGCAACACTGGCTTTCTTTAATTTGAATGTCGAAGTTGGTTTTCATATATACCAATTTATTGCTTTTGACTCTTAACCTTGCTAAGATAAATGAGCAATAATGTCTTGGCTAGAATAACATAAGGTAGGGTGAAAATTTTTTGAAGAAATTGAACTGCCTTATCAGCATATTACTTAAACTAAATTTCCTCTGCAAGGTGCTTGTATTCGCTAAGTTGCACTACAGTCTTTTGTTATCTGCCAAGCAGTGGCACCGAAAAAAATAAATTTTTAATAATTTGACTGCAAATATAGATATACTTGTGTATCTACGTCCAAATTCATAAAAAAACATTATTGTTGATTATTAGCTTAATAAGCAGTTTTCTATAAAAAATTTGGCTCTTATTAAACAGTAATGTTTTTTATGAATTTGGCTGTTAGTTTTTAGAACACAATTTTAGTTTAGATTTATTTGTTGGTAAAGAGTTGACTGAAGAGTGTTTGGCGAAATCTACAACCATTTTTTTAAATTTATACTTTGTTATACCAACTGGTAACTTTTGTTAGTATACGTATCCTGTTTTGAGTATTTTTTATAAAGAAAACGTCCTCAATAAATAGTTCAACGAAATTTATATATAACGCACTTCAAGAACAATTAACAAATTTAAATGTAATAGACGAAATTAAAAAATTTTAATGAAATTTACTTATAACACTTTCAAAAATAACAGCTTATATCTAAGTGCATAAACAATATTGAATTTTTTCTTGAGCTGAATGTGCAATTGAAATGAACACACATTAATTTTTTGTATTAAAACATTTAAAAATTCTTTGTTTTATTTTGTGTTTGAAAAGCGACAAAAAAACTAGACACTAAATAAAACAAAATATGCAATTCATCTTTGCATCTTATGGCTAATACCGATTAACAAATAAACTAATACAAGGACAGAAGTGCCATAGAATAATACTAATTTGCCATCACTCTATCATCCTACTGAACTAAACGAAAGTGCCAAAGCGACGAAATGTATTTATTATATTTTTATGTTAAGAAAACTGTTCTTAAGAAGGCGATAATGCCACAAAACAAATGACTTGAATTATTGTTGAAAATATGTGTTGTACGAGTGTAACTACACAAAGTCCTTTATAGCAAATAGAAATTCATTAAGAAGTAATCGTTTGTGCCCTAAAGCTACACATAACATGCACACACACACATACACATTTTTAAATAGTTTGTTTTGCTTTGCTAAAGACAACGTGAAGGTTACATTTGTTCTGTGTAATTTTTTACTTTTATGATTTGTTAAATTGCCAAAGCAAGAGTATGATGTATTGTGAACAAAGAAAAGCACATGGTCTTCATTTCATGTTCGATTACAACCATCATTATCATTATCATCATCATTGTCGGCCATTTAATATTTGTACTTGAAATGAGAGTGCTGGCGTTAAGGCCATGATGACTTTGCAATAAATGTTCTTCATTGTCCGTAGGCAAAACATCAGGCCTTTAGATAAATAAATGATTTAATAACTTGTAATTTGTATTATTTGAATACTTGATGTTCTCAATATATTTATGCGTTATTTTTTTTTTTATTTTGATTAATTTAATTTATTTAACTATTATTTTTAGCTCTATTTTGTGTTTTGTAATTTTATTTTCACTTGAAGTGAATGCCAGACACTGGTTTGCTAGATCATTAAAAAATAATATCGATTTGTTAAAAATTGAATAAAATAATATAAAAAAAAATATTTCATACATCCACACCTGCAATAAAAATGGATTTGTACGGTAAAAATTAATTTTGTATATACAAACATTTTGTAAAATTAAAAGTTTTGTATACACACAAATTTTGTTCAGACAAAACTTTTGTATAAACAAAAATTTTGTTCAGACAAAACTTTTGTATAAACAAAAATTTTGTTCAGACAAAACTTTTGTATAAACAAAAATTTTGTTCAGACAAAACTTTTGTATAAACAAAAATTTTGTTCAGACAAAACTTTTGTATAAACAAAAATTTTGTTCAGACAAAAGTTTTGTATAAACAAAAATTTTGTTCAGACAAAACTTTCGTATAAACAAAAATTTTGTTTAGACAAAACTTTTGTATAAACAAAAATTTTGTACAGACAAAAATTTTGTACAGACAAAAATTTTTTATGGACACACATTTTTAAGAGCTTGGATAAATTCAAAAAATTTCCATTTAGTGTATTAAGGTAAAAAGTCGTAATTTTATATTAAAACTAGTTGACCTGGCAAACGTTGTCTTGCCTTAATATTTTTATATATTCGATCTTCTTACACTAAGAAATCGTACTCATAGAGTAAAGAACCGTGCGAGACCGCGTAAAAACAGGTAGTAGGCAAATAAGCCAGATACCGACTATAGCGCTACCTGCCGGGCGGATTTGTGATGTTAAACCTTCCAAGATTATACATATAAACCTTTCTTTCAATCACTCTATCTATTAAAAAAAAACCGCATCAAAATCCGTTGTGTAGTTTTAAGGATTTAAGCATACTATGTAGTGATTTGTTTTTAATTTGAATTTAGAACTGAATAATTTAAAAAAAAATTGTTTAAATTCTATTTTACTAAATCAATATTTTTTCATATTGAATACTTTTGAAATTCCTTGGAAACCTCGTCTTCATCCAAGCAGAAATGATCAATGCTGCAAACTTTGACATGCACACCATTAGTACCGAATATTTTGGGTCCCATTATGTAGGGCAGTATATTTGGTGATCGATATGAGAATGTAAATAGTATCTCACCATCTTTAGCTAAACGAATTCCTGTTTCACAAAAAGCCACTGCCAGTTTAAAAGGCTTTTTAAAGTCTTCAAAGGGAAAAACCCCAGTATCAGTAATTTCTTCTTGACCAAATCTAGAAACGAAAAAAAAATATAAAAATATTTGAATCAGAAAGGAAATAACATGAAATTTATAGTGCAGATGATTGTAAATACAAACACAATAAATACAAAATAACAACAACAAGATTGATTTTAGTGTTGCTGTTTCAATTACACTAAAATAAAATTTTATGACTTTCGGAACTTACACTAACTTGTCGTCGCCTTGACGAATCTTTGAGTTCCTAATAAATTTTTTGGTATCAAAACGTACACTGACATGCAACTCTTGACGCTTATTATCCCTGGCATGACGAAATTGTATTATAAATCTGCCTTTGCTGTTGCCTTCTAAGTACGCCATGATTATAATTACGTGGCCAGGCTTAAAACCCATAGGCTGATCATTGCTAAAGTCCAGCTAATCTTCAATTATTTGAATGGGTGGCCAGATATAAGGAAAATATTTATGATGATCCAATTGCTTAAGGTATTCCAATTTACCTTTGATTTCCATAAACTGCATTTTTAATTTTGCGAAATTTCGATTGTATGCCAAAACTGTTAGTGGAGTATTATTAAGCGATATATGGAATTTGGTTTCGCCCAGCATAATATAAAGCTTAAACTCATTTAAAAATTCTGCTAAAATCAGATCCATTACTAGCACATCGTTGTCATTGTTGGCTTGAAATTGTGTCAATATTATTTGTTTTTCCAAAAAGTCCAATACAATTTGTAGATCAATATTGTTAGAGGTGATTTTCGTTTTGCTAAAACTAATACAGATTCTGGAAATTAATAAGAAAAAGATAATTGTGAATAAGGATGAGGTTTAATACCTGAACTCAGTACAATGCAAGTAGCAAAAAGTTTGACGAAAAAACTTCAAACGTGATAACTGTTGTAAGTGTAATAAGACTCAGTAAATTTTAACGTTTTGAAATGTTATTAATTTTAACAACACATTTTGTTGTTTGCACTATCTAATGTGCAATTCAGTAACTGCCGTTAATCAAGTATAACATAGATGGCATATGCAAAAACCAATAATATTTATTTGTTACAAATTTTTAATTATTTATTTAAAAGTTGTGAAGTTTTGTTACGTTGAACATGTAAGCAACTTAAATGAATTGTGCTAGAGGTATCAATACAATACAATAAAAATGTTATCGACAAATTTGTTGTTAGCTATTTTTTAAACCCAACGATTATTGTTATAAATTTGGAAACTGTACGAGAAGAATGGTACTGTCCTAGAATTTTACCTTTAACTTTAAAAGGTTTACCAAAGAGTGTTAGAGAATGGATTTTTATCCTGGTCTCCTTTGGGCTGGGGGATTAATTTAATCTAAATTTTTAATTGGCAATAAAAATTTTTGTCTGGAACAAAATTCGTTTTCACAATTGCCTGCATCTATCCATTACATTTACCATTATATTTAGATAACAGTATGTGTGTTTTTTGTAGGACGATATATACGAGTGACCGGCTATGCCAGCCACATCAACAACAACGGCATTCGTTATAAGGCTGATTGCTTTACTTTTCATTTAAAAAAGTTGTGGAATCAAATTCTATAAATACATTTTCAATGCGGTATTTGAAATTATTCATTATCAAACTTTATGTTTTAATTTTGCTATGGGCTTTTTGTTTTGCTTCTCTTTTAATAAAAAACAACATAAAGGCCTGAACTCATCAGCTTTAGAACGAACGATAGTACTTTAGCCCATGTAACTAAAGATGGCGAATTCATGCTGGAAAAATAAAAATAAATTAAAAAAAAATAATATTTCTGTTACCTGTCAGCGTTTTGTTGAGTTTTGCCACAAATTTCTAAAATATGTCCAAAATTTAACGGTTCAGCCAAAGTGGCTTGAAATGTTTCAGCAGTTTCTGATTCCGACGTCATTTATTTAAGCGCACGACGATCAACACGTCATATTGCGTTTTATTACCAAGTGTAAATGTTTAGTAATACCCTGAATGAGAGTTGTTTAGTGCATAAATTAAATTATTTTAATTACGAAAACTAAATACTCTGTGCACAGTGGCTCAAAAGTTACAAAATTATTAATTAGTATATTTTAATTAATTATTTCAAGTATTTTTATTAAAATTTTAAGTTTTTTTTTTTTAAATGATGCCATATTTTTTTCTTGTAAAAAAAGTTTTTTAAAATTATAAAATTTAAATATTTTTTTTCAGTTTAATAAGACTTATAAAATTAAAGTTTCACTTATATTTTGGATTTTTCGGCAAAAACATGAAAATACAAAATTTTTACTTTTGTTTTTGGGATTTTTGATTTCAGTTTCATATTAAAAAATTTAAAAAGTACTTTTGCAGTAAATTAAAAGTACCCTTTTATAACTTTTTACTCTAGTGTTTAGTTTAGTTGCATAATAATAAATTCAAAAGATGTGTTTGAACACTCTCGCTAGGCCAGATCCTTTACTGTCAGAGTCAGTATGTACCAACTTTTAGAGAAATCCGCTTACAAATAGAATTTTGATTGTTAAAAAATCCATCAGTTATTCACTACTTTCTAAAGTGGGTCAAGCCTTTGCTAGCATTATTAGCAGAGGCGCCAACTAAAGTAGTAAATAAAATATATCAAAGCATAATTTCTTTATTTATAGGGCATAGCTGGTCCAAATGTATTATACACGGAAAATTATACGTGTTCAATTCCAGGCAAATCCATTTTAAAATAAAAATTTGTTTAGCGAACAAACAAACAGAATATGAATTTTTTTATATAGATTAAAATAAAAAAAAAAAATTAAAAAGTACCATTAATACAACAAAAGTACTAAATTGTAACTTTTATGATTTTTCACTCTGCTCAGTAATTACTGCTTGAGTGTGTTTTCATAATTATAGGTTGGTTAATACTAAAAAAAACAAAAAGTGCCATTAAAATAAAAAATACTATTAAAAGAAATAAAGAGTACCATTTCAAGATTTCAGATTTCTCATTCTACTGAGAAACATTTGATTCCGGTTTCATGATCTTTAAAGAAACTCAAAAAGTATGATGAAATTAAAAAAAATATTAAATGGTTTCTTTTATGATTTTTCATTTTAGTTAGGACCATTTGAGTACTATTTTGTTGGTTTTAAGACTTTTCTCTATAAAGAGAACCCTTTGATTTTGGTTTCATGGCTCTAGGTTAGTTGGCATTAAAGAAGCTCAAAAGTACAATTAAATTATAAAAGTACCAAATTGTTTCTTTTATGATTTCTTATTTTATTTACTAATATTGAAGCTCAATTACATATTTAGAGTCGTTTATATTATAAGACCAAAAAGTATGTAACTTAATGGTACTTTTTCGTACCTTTAAAATAAATAAAAACTATTTAATTTTAATTTCTGAGTGCTGGGTTAGTTAGTATTTAAAAAACTTCAATAGTTTCTTTCCTTTTTTTTCATTTATTTTATTAGTTTCAGAGTTCAAAAAACTTCAAAAGTACCATTTAAAATAACTAAAAAGTTCTTAATTGCTTTTTTCTTGATTTAAATAAATATTTTAAGACTTTTCGAACTCAGTTTTATAGTTCTAAAATTTCAAAGAGTACCATTAAAGTAAAAAGTACTTTTCCTTTCATGACTTTTCACTTAACTGAAAACCATTTGATTTTAGTTTCATACCTTTAGGTTCATTAGTTTTCAATGAATTCAAAAAGTATGGTATAAATGAATGAAAAGTACCATTTTGTTACTTTTATGATTTCTTTCTAATTTTGTTCAGGGGCGTGATTCTATAATAGTATTACAGTTAGCAATACAACAATAAGTAGTAGCACTAAAAAAGTTTAAATTTAAAAGTACCAATCCCATATTTCCTTCTTGGTACATCTTTTTCCCCCTAGAACAATTTTTCTCTTGATTGATTAGGTGCTACAAATTGATGAAAAAATGTTGGCATGCCGCATTAATTTCTTTAAAGCTACATTTATAGGAAAAATTGCCAAAAAGGTTTGAAACTGGTTAAAATATTTAGAAAAGAACACAATTTAAATTTTACTATAGTTTTTGGTATTTTCAAAGCTAAATATAGTTTAAAAAAACGTACCCAAATTTGTGTTTTACCCTTTTTACCCCATAAATATCAAAAAGTACTTATTATTATTAAGCCCCTTGTAAAGTGACTTTGGAGAACTTTTGTAAAAAAAATTGTTAAACAAAAACAAAAAATGATTACCACTGTGCAGCGTGTGCTTTACAAAGTACTAGTTGAGTATCAATCAGTATTTATGGCATTTATGACTTTCTCAACATTTCCTCTAGAGCCGCAACAGAGGGGATGGGGTGTCAATAAAGCTTTTTGTTTTTATTAATCTCAATATGAGTGATAAAAAAAATTAAGAATTCGAATATATAATTGTGCTGTGATTCATTATTAAGTGTGATTTTTCTTAGGATAAAATAAATAAAATAAAATTAGTAGTGTGTTGAGCATAAATAAAAGCGATACTTTAAGCTCTTTTAATATAAAAGGCAGAAAAATAATGTCAGCTTTTTTTCAAACAACTTTGGCGACCCATTTACAATTTGGACAAAATTTAGCAATTAAAGCACAGGCTGAAGAAGATGCATCATGGTAAAGGCTTATACATTCTGAAACAAATCACGAAATTAAGTTGCTAAAATTTATAGTTTGAAACAAAAAGTTGAATTTTGATTTTGAAAATGTAATGTAAAAAAAAATTAACCGTTCTTTCTGAAAGTGGTATAAGTCCATATAAAAAAATTAGTTATCATTAATTTTAGTGAGATGGTTTTGTAAACGTTATTGAAAAAAAAAGAAATTAATGACCGGTTTTTTTGTAAAAGTGATATAAGTCCACTTTAAAAGAAATTAAAGTTACCGACATTACAACGAAATCTGTAAATAAAATACATTTATATATGAATTTGTATTATTCGAGCCGTTATTTCTGAAAGTGATATAAGTCCACTTTAAAAAAATCTTACTAAATATATCACCCACTTATTTTTATTAAGTGGACTTATACCACTTTCAAAAATAACGGCTCAAATTTAAGTATGTTTTTTTTTAACCAAAACAAAATTTGTGTAAAATTTAAATTTATATTTTGTTTATCCATCTCGATCTACCCAAGAAAGTAACAGGATCTTATTATTTGAAAATGAAAATGAATGATGACGTTTCAGATTCATGAGCCACGAATTTTTTTTTTTGGATTTAAAATTTGATTTTCTTTTTTAAGGTTCAGCATAAGCTTAACAACAAGAAAATTGCCAAATGATTCCCTCCCTGATGTCGGGCTTCATATGCTGGTGTGTCTAACGGAGGGCTTAATTCTGTTTAAGCGGTGCCTACAAAATAATTGGGAAAATTTAAAATTAATAGAATTCGATACCACACAATTCCTAAAGGTTTTTACAGTGACTATAGTATTCGATGAACAAAACTATCATATTGTGGTCAATGGGAAACCCTGCATTTATGTCAATTACAACATAGCGCTAAAGCTTTTACAGACCCTAAAAATTGATGGACATCTGAAGAGTGTAAAACAAGTAGATCATCGTCAGCATTATCCATTTTTTTGGCCACCCATACAATTAGCTGAAAGTTTCTTAGAGTTTAGTAATGAACAACCGGTGCCACTTACTGCGGGCCAGGTAATAATAATTAAATGTAAACTTTCGGGCAATGAAAAAGGCCGTTTGATATTGCAGTTTCGCAATGTGTGGGAGCTAATCAGAGAAGAGTTACACATGAGTGTACGTTTTGAAGCCAAAAAAATTATTTACAATTCTAAATTGCCTAAAATTAACAGTGAAGATTTCGAGTAGGTTTCTTTTTAATTTTTTAATTTCCTTTTAATGCTTTTTATTAATTTTGTTTTTAGATACGGGCGAGAGGAATGTAATAATAAATTTCCATTTGATGTTTTCCATAAAACGTTTAAGCTGGCCATAGCATTTACGAAAAGTTGCTTTAAAATTGCCCACAATGGGGAATTAATATGTGAATACGCTTACAGAACCCCTAATGTATTAGCCGATTTAATGGGTGTTAAAATAATGGGCACTGGTGGTGTAAATGTTCGAGTTTTTAGTATCGATCACATTTTTTTAAATGACGAGCTGTGCTTGGACTTTGCTAATTATTCCAAAATTAAATACAACTAAAATAATTAAAGAATTCTATGGCTAAAACACCAGCTACTAGAATAAATTATGTTACTATTTTCCCATCATTAATTTTAATTCGGAATGTTTTCATACAGAAAATTTTGTTTTTGGAAAAAAATTTCTTAAAACAGAGAATTTTCTATTAAAAGAAAGCAATTTTATTCATAACGAAAGAAAAAAGTTGGTTGTCTGGTGGAAGTGTCGACCTGAGGGCCATCAATTACTATCCGAATATACAGTTTGGAATCATCTGCTTGGCAAAATAACAAATAATAAACTAATTTAGACTCACCCTGTAGCAGTAAGATATCTAAGAAGATCCTCTAAGTCTATTCCTTATATCTCAGATAGACCAGTCATAAAATATGTGAAAAAAAGAAGGTCTTGACAACCGAAGGTTTTAGATACGACTATTAAGAGGAATATTTTTAACCCTCTAACTCTTTACTTAGGGGCACTTTCTTGACTCCCTTTCAAAAGTTGAAGAGTTAGGGGGCTTAAATGTTCTACAAAAATATTCCTCATGAACACATCAACTAAAAAAATTTAAATTAAACGCCCGAAATGAGACAAAACTTAAAATGAGTCTAAGGGTTAATTATTAATAGTTTTGTAAAATATTTTAACCCTCTAACAATGCAATTGAGGCCTTTTTTGATTCTTAATTAAAGGAAAACAAAAAAGACGCCTAAAATAAGGAGTTAGGGGTTTAAAATTTCTCGGGAAATTCTACTATGGAGTTCTGAGCACTTTAATAATTAAAATTTAACTTTAAAGCCAAAAACTAAACAAAACTTTAAATGTGTCTAAGGGTTAATTCGTATTTATTTCGTCTAAAAGTAAAAACAATCCATAAAACTGTATTTTAGGGCGGCAGGGGGCTTGTATGAGAAAACAATTTTACATTAATTTTAATTACAAAACACCTTTTAGAAGAAACTTGTCAGAGGCAATAAAGTTTTTAAAAAAATTTACTTAAAACAGTTTCAAGTATGCTTGTGCAGCCCTTTAACATGTACATACATACTCATACATGGGCTTACAAATGTATCGTATGTTGAGCATTTAATACACATCCAGGCCAGGCTATATTTATGTTTTAGAAAACATATGATTTTTCACAAACATCACTTCAATCACTTCACTATTTATCACTTTGACAATTTTATTTTCATATTTCCTTAAGACTTTCTTCTTATTGTTATTCTTTTATTCGTTGCGTTTATGAAATTTATTCGTCATGGTTAAGGTCACGGTTTCTTGTGTCATAAATCAAAAATAGTAGTTGTCTGTCACAGAGTCTGCTTTTGATTGGCATCGACGCCTGACTGCCTGCCTGGTTTTTCTTTTTGCATAAAATCTTTATGGTAGAGAGAGAGACAGGGTGTGGGGGGGTGTTAAAATTTCACTGATGAAAATCTTATAATTTTCATTTATTTATTTCATTTATTAAGTATTAATATTGATTTTTATGTGCACATATGTTGTACATCTTCCTAAATACTTATTGAAACAGAAAAGAAATGTTATGAGAATTAAAGTAAATTCTTGTAATTGCACAAAATTTTAAGGTTTTTGTGGTTTAATTTACTTAAATTTTAGCTCAGAATTTCACAAACTCAACTAATGATAGATTTTTTAAGACGCAGATTACGCTAATGTTTATGACCATTTCACTAACACTATTACACTCATCAGTAGATTATTTCCTAATATTTGGTGAAAAATATAAAAATCTTTTTCTTTAACCGTTTCAGTTAAAAAAAATTAATTTTATTTAATTAATTAAATATTTAATCAAGCAATATGACAATTAATTTTTTTAATTAAAAATATTTTTTATATTAAAAATTAATTGACCCGGCAAACGTTGTCTTGCCTTAAAACTTTTATATATTCGATCTTCTTACACTAAGAAATCGTACTCATAGAGTAAAGAACGGTGCGAGACCGGGTAAAAGCAGGTAGTAGGCAAATAAGCCAGATACTGACTTTAGCGCTACCTGCCGGGCGGATTTGTGACGTTAAACCTTCCAAGAATCACTCTTGAATCACTCTATCGTTTAAATAAAACTGCATCAAAATCCGTTGTGTAGTTTTAAAGATCTAAACATACATACAGACATAGGGACAGACGCGGGAAGCGACTTTGCTTTATACTATGTAGTGATTTTCAATTAATTTTTTTAATTTAATTTATAGTTATATCCTGAAGAAGCTACACAATTTTGAGCGAAATATCGATATAAAAATAAATGTATAAAATAAGACCTCAAGCTTAATTAAAAAGAAAAAGCTCAATTAGAAATAACAAATAAATGTTTTAATTAAAAAAATTTCCTATTGATTAAATTTTTCATTTACTCAATAAAAAATTTTAACGCTATGATAACACAGGTCTGCAATGAGTATATTCGATACCTTGATTCAAATTGTATACCAGCAAGCTTTTTTAATCCATGAAGCCATACCATTTGCAATAACTATAGAACTAGCTCTCTGATTAAACTTACAGAAACACAGAAGGTTAGGTAATATAATAAACTTTAAATTATGTTGTCATCAATTTTTTTTATCAGTCTTGCAGTTTCTAAGATATTTTTAAAAATATTTGACAAAAACACAAATTTTTTCAAGGAAAATAATTTTTTTTTTTAAAATTCATTAAAAATCTAAATTGAAGAAAATTTCCAATTTAGCTCAAAACCTTGATACTTTAATATAAAACAAATAAAATCCATTTAAAAGTTCTAAGTTTAAGCACAATTTAGTGATACAGGTTATTGCTAATTAAAAGGCGTTACTTTCTAGAGAGTTGCAAGTAGCCTTAAAAAAGTAATTTATATAGCTTGAAGCCTACTACCATCTGTATTTAAATTGAATATAAAATCTTAAACAAAACTAAAAAAATTTTTTTTTTATTAAAAATTTTATATGAAAAAAAACTAAAAAATTTTATTTTTTCAAAGCGGGTATAAAATCAGTATTTAGCAATGGATTTTATTGTTTTATAATTCTATTTATTTCCAATATATGAGAGTTCCAAATTAAATAATAAAACCATTAAATATTTAGAGCTTTTTATTTTTTGTTAATTTTTAAAAAAAAAAAAAGTTTTTTATAAAATTTTTCTCAATAACACGAACAATAATAGTTGTAGAAAAAAGTTATTAAAAAACAAATTAAAGGCAATAGAATTTAAAATTTTTATAGATATTTTGTAATAAAATCGGACTAATAATTTTAAAGTTATGAGAATATAAGGGCAGCAGCCTCTTCAGAAATCTCATATTTAAAAAAAATTGTTTTTCAAAAAAAAAAAAAATTATTAATAGATTTTTACAGTTAAGAGAACAGAAAAACCTAATGTTCACTCATAGTTTTTTTTTCTTATTGAATTTTTTTTTTATAAAATTTTTTTTTAATAAAATTTATTTCCATAATTTTTTTTTAAGTTTCACACTTCATTATTAAATACTTTAACTGAAATTCCCTTAAAACAATTAATTATAATTAATTAAATGTGTAAACAAAACTTCAAAAACAAACCAAAAAGTTTTTCTCACACTTACACGCAAACACTTTAAAGTTATTTCCGCCATACCCGTCATTTCAAACAGTAAAATGCTTGTGTGTGTTTCAAACTGTTTTAAAATAAATAACTTCCTT
This sequence comes from Thelaira solivaga, assembly GCA_947397855.1. Classification (NCBI taxonomy): domain Eukaryota; kingdom Metazoa; phylum Arthropoda; class Insecta; order Diptera; family Tachinidae; genus Thelaira; species Thelaira solivaga. The sequence goes on from OX377610.1 coordinate 80,163,361, forward strand.
CCGCCATGGGGTAAGGGAGGGGGTAGGGGTAACATAAAGTTTATCTACTTTAAACTTTAAATTTTCTCATTTCTATCAAAGAATTAAAATTTTAACTTAAAAATTTGCCTCATCATTTGAAAAATTTTGCATGACAAGGCACAACTGAAAATTCAATTTGAGAGAGGAGAGAATGAAATTTTCAGTTTTTTAATTAAATTAAAAAAAAGTTTTAGGTTAAAAAGAAATAATTTGTGGTTAAATTAAATTAATGAAAAGCTAGAAAAAATATTTATTAATTTACAAGTCATAAAGTCTGACAAACATTTTAAGGAATTCTTTTACCTCATTCTCTTCTCACAAATAAATTTAGGTATGTGTATGCGTGTAAGTATGCATGTGTTGGTGGTATTTATTTAAAATGCTTCTAATTTTTGGGGTGAACATGAATGAGAACTTTGAGAAAATCGCAACATGCATGGGTTTGTGCAAAAGACAACATTAATGATTTATGACCATTAAAATGGTAGAATCCTTACAACATTAACAAGTACAAGAAGCAGGCAGAAAAAATCTTTAAGTTGCATACTTAAATATAAAACATGCTTTAATAACAAAATAGATATTGAGCAGAATGCAGACAAAAATAATTTATAACCAAAATGGCCATATACCGAAGCTGATGGTGATGTACTACTTATGTAGCAGTTTGTTGGAATAATTTAAATAAATATTTATGCAACAGAGTTGCCATTCATTGAATTAAATAGTTTAAGATGACATATTGAGATAGTTTCTGGAAATCATCTTATGACCTACAGTTCCTTATGGTGGACCCCTGCTCGCTTACTCAGAAGGTGGTAGCCCTAACAAAGATCCCGTCATGCTATTCAAGAATGGTACGCATTTTCGGACCATATCGGATGTCGAATAGACAGCTACTAAGTGGATAATTACAACCAGAGAAAAAATGACACCATTCGCTGTCCAAATGACCACAAACGGTGTCAATAGCTTGTGCTCATTTTAACAACTGATGTCGAACTGACACCATACCCGTAAAAGCACATTGACTTTATTTTATTTATTGTTTAAACTATAAGAATTCATTTTATTTTATTATAATTGTTGTATTTTAATCTTTTTTTTTAAACAACACAAATTCGCGAAGCTTCTTTGGGTTGTCTAGTCAGGAATCGAACCTGCGACCCCCACATTGGTAGGCTACTACGTTATCTACTAATCTAGAGCGTCACCTTCTAGATTAATCTGATAAAAACTCGCTGGTCACACCTTCTATCTATTGTCTCTCTTTCTTATTAAATTCAGCGTTGATTTTTCTGTCTTCCCTTAACGTCCCTACGCACAGTCGTAAAATTAGAGTAGTGAGCTCTTTGATTCTCTTTCACCGGAGATAAATCGACACCATCTGGTATTAAAATGACACCATTTGTTAATAAGTTGGAAGTTTGATAACATACGAGTAATGATGTCAATTCTACAACGTTTGTTAACAAGATGACAACAATCGTTGTTAAAAAAGTAAAATCGGAGCTTTCTTTCTAAGTTGACAGCGAACTGTTGCCGATTTGTACACGCTTGTTGTTGTCAATAAAATAGATTATGGGATGGAGTGAAAATTACCACTTTCTTTGTTGATAATGCAACACGATTTTTGGCTCAATGCAGAAGAAAAGCAAATATTAAAGCCAAATAGTCAGCTGTTTTTCTGATTGACATCAATTCAACTTATAGTACGCTGCATTGATCGGGCAGCTTGAAGCATATACTAGTCTCAACACTCGATATAGATTGAAACTTAAATAAAATTAAAATGTCGTAATATGGCCTCAGAACTGTTCTTAGCGCAATCTCTGAAGACTTCTAGCTACTCTTTTAGAGCAGAAGACACCACTGAGATTCTGGTTAGACAAGAAATCGTGAAGCCCCTTTTCAATAAAGGTTTTAGCAGTTAAGGTACCAATAAAACCCGTCACAGTCAAATGCTGGTATGCACTCAAAAGCTAATTTTTCAGTTTCCAAGTCAAGAAACAGCCAATTTATCATCCAGTATAGTGACTTATTAACCCCTATGATCAAGGTGATCGGGATCGGCTAGTACTTGTACTTACTCGCTTAATACCACTCACACTACGACTCAGTATCTTACATAGTCAATACATTTTACGGAAACTTAGGCCAGGTTTTGCCTGTAAGGCTCTTCTGTAGGACTATATCTGTGCGTTTGCTTTAGAGCCTTGTTTTCAAGTTATAACAGTAGCCTCTTAAAAATCTTTGGTTTATCGAAAAAAAAAATTTTTTTTTCACAGAATTTCAAATACTTATGACGGCATTGATTTTTTCCTGTTGCACAGTGTAATTTTAGAGTAATAATTTTTAAAGAAAACTGTTTCCATCTGACCTTCGAAACAATCATTTTTCAAATGAAACACCCATTATGCTGTGACTTTGAAACTAGAGTTTTTTAAAGCTCACATCTCAAGGTAGTTGCTTTTTATAACTTTTCACCACAGATGATAAGACTAAATAGATATCAGAGCCCAAATCACAGGATTCGATATCGAATACAAGCTATTGTAATTTTCGTGTTTTTGTATAAAAAAATTTTTAAATTTCGATGCGGTTATTTGGGCCCAGATTATTATTTCATTTGTAATATCAGTTTCATACTCATTTCTGAGCGAGTACATTCTGGATCTTTGCTGTTAAGAAAATCGACTTACTGCTAAACGACTGTTTAAAGAGTAAAGAGAGTACTCGAATTGTACTCGCCTCGGAGACGAGTACAATTCGAGCGAGTATAATATTGCGAGTAAAAACGAGTTTTATTATAATTCTCTGAGTTTTATTTTGTGCTCGCGAGCATGGCCATTATTTCGTGCTAAATACTTTTATCTATCAGAAAGTTCAGTATAACGAGTTTTCATCCCTAGCCGACTTTTTATTATTAAATAATTAAAATTTTATATAAATCAAAAAATTATTAAAAAATAAAGAAAAGCTGATGGAGCTGAATTTCAATAGCTCGACAACATTTTGATATAATAAATTGTGTGAAGTCCCGACAGAGCACGTGTTTTTATATTTTGTTCCTTAATTATTTAAATTTTTAAACGTATGGGCATCAGCTAACGTCAACATTTTAGTGCTAAAAAAAACTAAAACAAAATTGTGAGGCTGTTAACACAAGTGGGATGGAATTTTTTCCTACACAGATTTTCCCTTTGCGTATCAGATGTGCAAATTATTTATGTCACAATTTATTTTCATTTCATTTTGTTGTTGTTGTTGTTTGTTTGCTTGCTTGCCAATAAAACAAGCTGTTTTTTCCGTTTTGATTAGTCAAGTATTTATTTATTAAAATACAAACACACAAGAATATTTTATGTTTTATTATCTAACGCTCACGTGCACAATATAATTTATGAGATTTCAGTGAATTTCAAAGACTTGACATGTTAACGCTTAAAGTTAGTTAGAAAAGGAAAGCCACAGCTAAAAGCAATTGCTGAATGGAAATTAAAACAAAGAAGAATTTTCTTAGACAACATTTAATGTAAAAGATTTTCTGTTGGTATAATCAGGGACCGATTTACGCCACTCCTTAGTCATAGAAATTTCAATACAATTTTTATATTGAAATTTCGTTAGATATCGTAATGCAGTAATTTGGCTTTTGTTCAAACACTTTAAAATAAATTTTTTTCAAGACAATTTTTTTCTTATTTTTTTGTTAAAAGTTCATTCAACTTTCGTAAAAATATATTTTTTGTTATTTGCTTATTTAGTGGAAAAAAAAAATAAAACATAAAAAAACTTATTGTTTAACACCCCCTTTTTAGAAATTTGATTTTAGTTAACAAAAAAAAAAAAAAAAAAATACAAAGCAAACAAGTCAATAAAATTCATTGAAACGAACAGTGTGTTTAGTTTGTCGTCTTCTTTAACTCAACAACTAGAATTTAATGAAATCTAGTTCTTTGGTAAAAGCATCACTTGTCAGCATTAATCCAACTCAGGCTTTTAGGGAAAGAATAATTGACCACGCCCACTTTTACTTCCGGTTTTTTAAAAATAATTTATCTAAAATCACATAATGACTAGAACAATTTGTCTAAAATTGAAATTTTTAGGAAAAAAAATTATCACGCCCACTTCTACACCCACTTTAAAATATATCTGAACTGATTTGGTTTGGTCATATTTTTAAATGTTTGTAATGATTCATAAATGTTTTTCACGGAAACAAAAATTGCATACGCCCACTGCTACGCCCACTTTTTTATATATTCTTATTTTATTTAAATCCTCTGCTTTTAACTATTTTTAAACATTTCCATATAAATAAGATTTAAAGTCAAACCTCCTTTGCCAGGATAGCTGGTAAAACAAAAATTTAATTGACAAATTTTTTTGTGCAGTAAAACGCACTTCATATTCGACTTGAACGATATTTTTCATGTTGAAAATAAAAATAAAAAAAATTTTTTTTTTTGGGTAAATTTCTTTTGCTCTTGTTAAATTTTTAAACGTCCTTGTGAGTATTTAATGGCCAATGATGCCATAAAATATTTTACTAACTGCCGATTATTTTCTTTGTTGTCCAGGGTGGGAATAGTGTTTTTTATTTCTTTTCTTTTTTTTATAAAAGTTTTCTACCACTCGTATGTGTTTTTTTTTATGCAGCCCTTGGGGGGATTTAAATAAAAAAAAAACAGTTTCTTGTAAAGTTAAATTGAGTTACAAAAGATTGCTGAACTTTTTAACAAGTTGTGATTTTTATTTTTACTATTTTCTTCTTCTTACTTTTATTGTGGTTCAATTTTATGCCAAAATGTTTTGATTACTTGAATTAAACTGAGACTAGGAAAATTCTAATAAGATTAAATGATTAAAAAAGAGAGATGAAGGCGTGAAGAATACATATACGAACGTGAAACGAATGGTTTATGCTTATGAAAAATTGTTGTGTGAAGCCGAACTATTTATATCTCTCTCCTTCTCTCTCTCTAATTAAAGGATTTTTTCATTTACTGCCTTGGGCTGGCTTACTGGATGTAAATAAAACAAAAAACGTTTACCTTTAATAAATTTTAAGCTTTATAGGACCTTGCAATTGCAAGAGGTAAACTTTACCTTGAATAAACACAACCAGCAACACTATTAAGATTTCTGCTTATGAATGTTCACTCACGGAGTTCCGTCTTTTATAAGTTAAATGTTGCGTAACCCCTTAGATTAGTGGAGTCGAAGGCTCGATTGCTGCCTAGACCCTGGGTATCTGGCTGAACAAAAGATTTTTTTAACCTTTTTTAGAAAAAAAAAAAAAAAAAGATTAAATTTTTAGTAATTATTTTTTTCTTAAAAACTGCTTTCCTTCTATTGCAGTTTTATTAATTTATTAATTCGAAATTCCTGGTTAACAGTTTGAAGAACTGAAGATTATATTTACCAGAACATTAAATAGAAGAGATCCCCAATATGTACTAATATCTAAGCAGATTAATTTGATTAAAATTATTATTAAGGAACAGATTGAACTGGAACAGGCCAATTTGTTAAAAATAAAGCTAAAAAAAATTAGACCAGGACCATGGGCCTACAAATTTTTTTTTTAAATTACTGGTAATAGGAAACATTCTTATCTAAAAAATGTTTCTGTTGGCGGAAATAAAATTACTGAAACAAACCAAAAATTGTGTGTGTTAAGGGATCATTTTACAACTGTTTTCCAAAGCTGTCCTCCAAATAGAGATGTTATGGAAATAAATGAAACAATAAATGATACAATTGAGCAAGTTTCAATTGATTTTGAATTTAATAATGATGCTACATCATTGAATAATCTAAGGATAGCAAATTTTACAAATATAGATTCTGTTTTAGATATTTCTAATAAAATAAATAATATAAAATCGTTTGGATTGGATAATATATCTAATTTTATTATAAAAAAAACTTCCTACTAAGGCTTTTGAGTATTTGACTATAATATTTAATAATTGCTTAAACAATTCATATTTTCCAGTGGAATGGAAAAAAGCTAAGCTTGTTAAAATTCCAAAACAAAAAAACTGTGATGATATAAATAGCTTAAGATCTATCTCAATGCTTTCTAACGTAGGGAAACTATTTGAGAGAATTATTCGCGAGAAAATGGATAGGGACATACACAGTGAAACAATTTGGCTTTAAGCGGGGTAACTCTATTGTACATGCTCTTATAAAATTTCATACGGATGTTATACAAAATTTGAGGAAGGGAAAGTGCAATGTAGCTGTTTCGCTTGACATTGAAAAAGCTTTTGATAAGACATATCGTAATGGCATTTTATATAAAATGATTAGAATAGATTTAAACCAACAATTTAAAAGCTATTTTGAGGAAAGGCGATTTTGCATACAAATTGATAATGTGTTGGCAGATCAGGTAATAACTTCTTGTGGTGTTCCGCAAGGTTCAGTGTTGGCACCTCACTTGTACAATGTTTTCATACATGATTTTCCACATCAATTTCATAGCTTAAAAGCTATACTATACGCTGATGACTCTTTACTTTATGCAGATGCTGAATCTCCTAAGGATGCACTTCATTTGGTTTCATCACATTTAAAAATGACGGACAAATTTTACTCCAGCTGGAGAATTAAAATTAATTCTGGAAAAAGTAATGCCATATGTTTACGGAATGCCTCTGGAAAATGTAAATATACTGTTGTCCGAGAAAGCAAAAATTTTAAATTGTCTCTTAATGGTAATGATATCATATTTAAGGACAATTTGAAATATCTTGGAATATATTTCAATAAGCTTTTAAAATTCAACAGGCATGTATCATACAATTTAAAAAAAGCTAATATGGTAAAAGGTGCCTTTGGAAAGCTTTTTATTAGTAAATCGCTACCAATAGAGACTAAACTGCTTTTGTATAAAGTTAGTATTCGACCAATTCTTCTTTATGCATTTCCAATATGGTTTAGTATTTCGAAAACCATGATGATAAGAATGGAAGTTTTTGAACGTCACATTCTCAGGAAATGCATAGAGAAAAATTATAAATCATACAACAAGAGATTTTCAAACAAATATATTTATATATGAGAAGGCTAATGTACATCCCATTTCATTTTATGCCCTAGAGTTAATGAACAATTTCGTACATAGGCTATTTAATTTTGAGGGCAGCGAAATGCAAGATTTATTATCTAGCGAAGAAAACTTCAGTTGGTCAAACACTCAGTATATATCCGCTATTGGCATTTTAAATGAACAGGTCAATAGTTTTCCTGGTCAAAACTTTTATTCACATACTACTCCCGGCATTCATAGGGGGTAATTTTTTATTATTTTATTTATTTATTTATTTTTTTTTTGTTTATTTTTTTTTCAGTTTAGCTTTGAATTTCATATTTTGTTTATTGTTTATTTATTTATAGTTGTTTAAGATTTAGTTGTAAGATTGTTAGTTTTAAGTTAAATTTTTTTTTTGTAGATATATATACTCTATCGTTTAAGTTAAGCGCCGGGAGCAAGCAGTGATTTTCAAATGTTTTAAGTATTTATATTGTACACAATTTAATTTTCTATATTGATAAGCCAGAAGCATAATCAAATGTATATTTAGGTAATTAAAATAATACTTTATAGTTTTAAATTTTCGAAAAAATTTATGTTAGTATAAATCTTGTTATATGAAAAAAAAAGTCTCAATAAAAACTTTACTACTACTACTACTAGTTTGAATTATAGAATTCTGTTACAAAAACTGCCTAATGTTATGCTTTAAAAAATTAAAAGTTTTACAATTTATAACTGTTACATGAAGCAAATTATTACAGCTGTAACGTACGAGTACAAGATGTTGTTGACATTTTGTTCTGTTAATCGACTTACGGCACTAGTTCGGGTGCTTTGTAAATATCACTGGATTCTAGAGATTTTTTTAATTAAATTTGAGGCAGCCGAGCGACTAAATCAAATATTTTGTTGACTCTTACTTTACCACAAATCTTAGCGGGAGTTAAATCAACTTAAAATAATCGTGCAGTTGCTGCTGGTTAATTTAGACGTTAAAAAAAGTTTGAGCGGCTTTTAAGGCATTTAAATTTATTTAAATTTTTTTTTTTTTAATTTTTAAAACAAAATTAAATTTTTAAAATAAATTATGCAGCCATAAAAAAATATTTTGTTTTAAAAAATTCCTACAACAAATAAATTGATTAATATGTTTGTGTAATTTAATAAAAATAATAATAAAAAACACAAAAAAAAAACATTTTAATTGTTCTAACGCACATTGTGATAAATCAAAAATAAAAGTGTTGAATTTTAAATTGTTATTTTGAAGGTCAAAAAAAAAAAAATTATCAAATAAATTGTTATTTTTATTTACTTAACTGGATCATTAAAACTTTTCATTTACTGTAAGTTTTATTTTTATTTTCCTTATTTTTGTTATTTCTAAAAATAATATTTTTTTTTATTAATTTAAGCGATTTATGAATAACAGCATTTTAGATTTTTTTAAAATAAATTTAATTTAAATTCAAACTCAAGACTAAAGCCTGCTTCCTGGTTGATTTTGCTTTCAGTTTTTTTTTCCAAATTTTATAGCATTTTCAAAAAAAAAGTTATTTGGCGGAATTTATTATATTATTTTTAATAAAATTTTAACTGAAACCATAAATATGTTTATAGCAAACATGTAATGATTACAATAAACATAATACGTTTAATTAATTAAAAAAATATGGTTGAAAATAAATTTGCTTTTGCCACCATAACAATAAACATATATGTTTGAACTCAAATGAGTGTTGTGGCTGAAGTGGTTGAGCGCCGAGTTCATGTTTCTTAACTGAATACGCCCAAGTTCGAATCCTGACAGAGTCAAATAAAATTGAAAAAAAAAAATTCAAACCCTCTTATATATATAATGTAAAAAAATAAATATAAATTATAATAGAAACGAAAAAGTCAATAGAAAAAAAATTTATTTATGCAATTAATTTTAAAAAAAATTTATACAAAAAATGTATTAAAAAACAAAAAAAAAATTTTTTTTTAATTAAAAAAAAATTTCTTTTGACCCTGATCGGAGGTTGAACCACGATATCTGCAATCTTAAATCTAACCATACTATGTTCCCACCAGAATATGGTTGTCTCAACCATATTTTTTTGAGTTATAAAAAATGTTTAATTTTTTTTTAAATTTAATAAGTTAATTATTTTCCAATAATCTTTTTTTAATTTAAAATTAAAAAATATTTTAGGCACTTTTCTTTTCAAAAAAAAAGTATTATGAAATTTTTTCCATAAGAGAGTGTTGAAAAATTTTAAAAAGCTCTTAAATAGCTTTCCCATAGAACATGTTTTTTTTAATTCTGCCACTATTGAACTAACTGAGCAAAATGTAAGTGTGTATGTAGTACCTAAATATATAGCAAGAGGAAAGAGTCCATATTTTGAGTTAAAAAGATAGTGGACCTTGTATTATCTGAGAAGTGATATTATTTTTCTGGTAGGTGCTGTAGAGTACAACAAGAATCTGTTTTTTGAATGTGAGCTACGGATAAAAAACCGGTTTTTCGTACTTACAAACCAGTAGCTTAGTTGAATATCAACCGATTTTAAGTTTATCAGAGGACTTAGAAAGAAAACATTTAAGTAACTTTGAGAAATCCATTTTTGACAAAACCCAATGAAAATCTTAACACTTGTATTATAGTATAAGACCTCCGTATGATTTCCCGACAGTCGTACCAAATACCCTTTGATTTTGCTCTTACAAAATCTAATGAAAATCTTAGCTCTCGTGAATTTTAAATAAAACAAAAAGTTTACGAAAATTATTTAATATTTTCTATGATGATAGAAGGATCTATGACACCGCTATATGATGGTCTATATTTTCTGACACATTATTAGGGTAAATGTCGTTAATGAGCCGAATTATCTCATTCTTTAGCTCTTGAATTTTTCTTGGCTTATTGACGTGAACTTTTTCTCTTAAATATCCCCAAAGAAAGAAGGCAAACGGTGTCAAATTCCATAATCATGTCGGCCAATTAACATCGCCACAACATGAGATAACACGTCAATTGAATTTCTCGCTCAAAAGAATCTTATTTCGTGGGCTGTGTGGCAAGTGGCACCATTCTGTTGGAACCACATATTGTTGAGGTTAATATCCTCAAATTCTGGCTACAAGAAGCCATTTCACAAAAGCAAGCACGAGGTTAACGGCTATTCTGCCATACTATCGCGAACAGCAGCAATGTTTTTCGCAGAACGAACACATTTCCTACAAACCCGGTTTTGCTGAAATTTGCTAACAATTCTTTGGATTGCTGGCACTTTTGTTCGATTATGCTAACCAAAAAAAAATTCCAAAGTACACCAAATGCCTTTTGATTTGAACGCCTAATTTTCATAAAAGACTTCCTAATGCGCTGCTCTCCATGATTGAATTTATCAAACACTGAGAAAAAGAAATATCAAATAAAGATGTGCTAACAACTTGACGTTAAGGTGCAACTCACAATTAACCACCCTTTATTATAGTGTAAAAACCGCATAATTAGTTAGAGTTAGTTGAGCTAGTAAGTCAATTTTTTCGTTGACAAAATGTTGCTGATGACAAATTGTTGTCAAACTGATTGTCTCACTCTTGAATTTTATGTTCGATTGCTGGTAGGGCGGCTTCTTAAATTCCCTTAAGGTCTACATTAACTTTTAGATTTTTTTTTTATAGAATTAACAAGATAAATGCAAAATTTTTAACAGACACAACCGTATTATTATTATTTTTGTAATGCTTAGCTATTTATTTATTTTTTGTTGCATTCAAATTTAACTTGCACGTTTTACTGTTTATCCCTTGAAGTGCTTAGATTAACAGTAAAATTAATAAAATCAATAGTTTAACTATTTATTAATTCTATGTACATAAATTAATAAAAACAGAATTTAAATAAAAAAAAAACACATACTGGCAAGTACATGGGTATGGACATACTCACCATTAAGACACTTAATGCATTTAAAAAAAAGAAAACAAATTTTGTATTCTGATGTTGCAGTGCTTAAGTTACATATGTAACATTTCATGTAAGAAAATGCTGTGTCTGTGTGTTTATGTATTATACACAAGGTAATAAATGGCTAAGTAAATAAGTATGTTCGTACGTAATAAGAATTTTTATTAAAATTCATTATTCATCTATGGGATGAGCGTTACTTATTTACACGCAAAGAAAAAATATGGTTGAGGCAACCATATTCTGGTGGAAACATAGTATGGTTAGATTTATGATTACTTCTAACCACTTATATTTTTAAATCAAAGATATTAAAAATAGCTTTCAACTGCAGATGTTGTGGTTCAACCCCCGGTCCAGACAAGAAATTTTTTTCAATTTTTTTTTAATACATACATATTTTAATATGATTTAAAAAAAATTTAATTTAAATTTTTTGTATAAATAAAGTTTTTTTTTTATTCTATTGACTTTTTCTTTTATATCAATTTGTATTTATTTATTAAATAATACAACATCGGGTTTAAATTAATTTTTTTTTAATTTTAGTTGACTCTACCAGGGCTCGAATTTGCGAACACTTAGTTAAAAAGCATTAACTCACCACTCAACCACTTCAGCCACAAAGCTCAGTTGAGTTTGAACGATTAAGTTTTTGTTTTATACTCACTTTATTTACATGGTTGCGAAAAAGACAAAATAGAAAATAATTTACATTCAACCATATTTCTATCATTATTATGTTTACTATAAACATATTTATGATTTCAAGTAAAATTTTATTAAACATAATATGATAATTATATGATTGATCTAAGACACTAAACATAATATGATTAAAAATAACTAGAAACATGCTTATCGTGATCAGTATAATGTTTCGATCCTTCAAATTAATAATAATATTTTTGTGAAGAACACACTATGTTTGAGGTGACCATATTCAACCATCTTTTTTCTTTGCGTGTACATGTGTTTAGTTTTTTCAAGTATTTTTTTTTATTTTATTTTCTTACACTCAAATTAAATAATTTTACAGCAATTTAATTACAAATTCTCTAGACAAAATAACTATAATCATTAGCTGAATTAATTAATATTTCTATTTATTTATTTTTTTTTTAATTTTTTTGATTCTTAGAACGAGTAAATGTTTTGCACTAACTAGAGTGAGTGTAAATATCTGTTGAATATATTTATTTTTTTGAATGACTAAATATTGTATTAAAATTATATTTACACAGCTACACCTCCAGTTTAATGGTAAAAAAAAAATATTTAATGTATTTGCCATGTCAACAAATATGTTAACAAGAGATAAAAAAAGTGAAACCATAAATAAACATCATAATCTTGAAATAATAATAAAAAGGAAATAAAAAAAATAAAAATAACTTTTTCAACAAAAGCAAAAAAAAAAAAAATATTCTTTATCAACTAAGCACTCTAGGTTTGGTTGCTCTAAAAGTTTTACACGAATTTTAAAACAAAATATAATTATGGATAAACTGTCGACCAGTTAAAAAATTTCTAGCATACTAGAGATGTTTTCTAATCTAGTCAACTTTATCAAAAGCTTGGGAAACATCTATGAAAAGGGCGGAGCAATATTTCTCTTCTTCCAAGGCCTGTTTTACCAGGCTTACGAATTTATGTGTGCTTACTTCTAAATCCGAATTGGTGATTCGGATTACATCTTTTTTCATTGAGAATTAGTTGGAGCTTAGAGGTTTTAAAATGATTTAGATGCATTCGGCAGCTCATTTATCGGCCTATATGATTCCACCATTGTGTATTTTTTCCCGGGGAGCATATAAAGGGTGCTTAAATTTTAAGGGCCGATGTTGAAAGTGAACCACTTTTAAACATTAAGTTTTTTTCTGCATTTCATTTGACATTTCTCAATTTCAGACTAACTCAATTTGAACAATGTAAAGATACTTAATCGCGCAACGCGTTAAAGTTATTCAGGCTTATTATGAAAATGGGCGTTCAAATCAAAATGCATATCATGCACTTCGTGATGGGTGATAAGGCACATTTTCACCTTAGTGGATTCGACAATCAGCAGAATGGCCGCATTTGGGCGAATGATAATCCTAGAGCGATTATCGGAAAACCAATGCGCCCACAAAGAGTGACTGTTTGGTGCGGTTTATGGGCTGGCGGCATCATCGGGCTGTATTTTTTCCAAAATGAGGCCGGTCAGGCAGTTACTGTGAATGGTGTTCGCTATCGTGAGATGATAATGAACTTTTTATGGCCCAAATTGGAAGATATGGATGTGGACGATATGTGGTTTCAACAGGATTCTGCTTATTGACGAATCCACTGAGGTGAAAATGTGCCTCATTACTGAAGATGATTTTCTTCGAAAATTGATCATCCACTGTTGCCATTTCTTACCACCATTCTGACCATTAACGATTGTGTATCTTTCCATGGTTCAAATTGAGCTAATCTGAAATTGAGAAATGTCAAATGAAATGTAGGAAAAATCTTGACGTTTAGGTGTGGTTCACGTTCAACATCGGCTCTTAAAATTTAACCACCTTTTATTTTGAATTTTTTTTATGAAATCAATGAAATATTTTGATTAACTAAAAAAATATTTTTATAATTTCTATGAAAAAGTTACCTTAATACAGTTAATAGAGTTTCACTAGTTAAATTTTAATGAAATTATATTCATTATATTAATGAAAAGATTTAAAGGACTCGTATATGTGAATCAAATTATTGAAAAAAAACAGCATATAAATAAAAATAGAACTCATAGTTGTAGTGAAACACGTTTGAAATATTTTTCGTTAATAATATTTAATGAAAATTGTTTCATTAAATAAATGAATGAGTTAAAAGTAAAAAATTTTTCATTGAATTAATGAAAAAAATTTGAAGAATATATAAAAAAACAAACTATTTCAAAGTGTTTAAAAAAATTCATTAATTTAATGAACTTTTTCAGTGAATTAATGAAATGTTTTTGATAAAACTCGTTTCATTAATATAATGAATAAATGACAAAATAGTGAAATTTTTGTCATTGGATGAACGAAAAAATTCAGAAGATATAACTTCTGTTGCCAATAGCCTAGAAAACCTGATGTTTTACAAAATCCGGTAGCAAAACATATAAAAGGCTGATCGATTAAATTTGTAAAGAAAATTGAATTAACCTAACAACTACAATTTCACAAAGAACACACATTTGGAAATAAATAAAAAAACAAATAAAAGAAATTAAAGTTTGTTCAGCTTAATAGGAAGAAAAGCTTCTTTCGTATAATTGTATTGAAAACAACAACAATTTGTTAGGTGTTATTCAAAAAAAAAAAGCTTTCGTTTGCTTTTAGCTGAACAGGCAATTAGAATTTAGGAGAAACAAATTTTTTTTTAGTTTAATCTTTTTTCTCAAAGTTGAAATGTATTGTTGTGATATATCATTCTTTATATCGAGCTTTGATTGTATGCGTTTGTTGGTTTAGTTAGTCAGAACTCTTTGAAATAACTTTCCATCCAGACTTTTGTAAATGTCTACTGAAGAAATTACCAAACGAAATGAAATGGATTTTGAAAAAGGTATGAATTAGAATGTGTGCGGGAGTTTTTTTCTTATACCGATTATCATTCCCGTAATTAAAGTTTATGATCTGCTACTCACTCTAGATAAAATAATTAGTTTATAGCTGTCACATTTTGTTGTTGACTTAAATAAAATTTTTAGAATGCAAGCGAATGTGGATATTTGAATGAATTTCTATGGGTTTTTCATCAGCAAACCAAATGTTAAATGTAATTTTATCTCCAGCACGATGGCCATCCAGATGATGAACGTAATCAGCAATTAAATAAAAAAGAAAAAAATAATAATCAGTCGTGTGCAACGTTGCTGCATTACTTTAGGGCTGAAATTAAATTTTGTATAAAATTAATTAAGTTATGGAATTAATCATGATGAAAGTAATTTTATGTGCAATTAAATTTTAATAATAAAATTTGATTTCAATACTGAAAATCAAATCAAAAGGATGTGCCAAAAAGCTACATTCAGAATTCAAATCGAATTCATAGACGGTGATATCAAGAAAGCCATCTCTGTCTTTTTTTTGACAATTCACTAATATTTTAAACACAGAGATGCTTGATGATTTCACCTTTTACGAATTCGTCTTGATCTATTTCGTGACAAATTCACTAAAATTAGGTTACAATTGTGAGAAAAGAATTTTTGATAATATGGACGAGCAATTGCTCTTTCTTCAAATTCAAAAAATTAAAATTTATAAAAAATTCCAATAACTAATGATCTTATCCAAAAAATATGGACGTAGACGTTAAAGCACACTTTATGAAAAATTTCAATAACGTTGACTTTAAAGTCTACGTTAATTTCTTTGGATAAGGTGGCAATTGTTGTTACCTAAAACTAAAATTTTTTTACTTTTTTTTTAACCGTGAACGTTAAAAAATTTTGTATGTCAAATTCTTTGATTAAAAACAAATAAAAATCAAAAATTCAACAACGTTTACTGCGTGCTTAACGACAATTTTATTATTTGCTTTATATTTAATTGTTACTTAATATGATTACATTTTTAATATTAAACCGATACGAGTTTGAGTATTTGGGGGGCTCATAAAAAGATAAAAAAAATTTATAGCAGAAACTAGTAAAACGGCTTATTGCGGTTGTTGAAGTCGTTATGCAAACTAAAACCAACCAAAAAATGGTGGCAACGCTAGTAATATATTATTTTATAATAGCTTGTCGTTAAGTCCTCTAGGACTTTGATATTCCTAATAAAGTCTTCTTACTCAATGAAGCAATTAATTTTGTTTTATAATCCACAGTTCGTTAGTGAAAATTTCGGAAAAAACTGTGGCATATATCCAGTGTACAAATTGTCTCCCCCTAATAAGCATTCTATTTGTAGTTATTTCAATTTTATTTATACAAAATAGTTTTGTTTAAAGACGTGATATGATTTTGTTATTAACAAATGTAAGCTGCACTAAACGCTAAAGTGTAAAATTAAAGATTTTTTTCTTAACACATTCAAGTTAGTTTTCCTTTCCTTTTTATAATTATTAATTAATTGTTAAAAAATATTTTTTAATTATTATTAATAGATTGTTAAAGAGAGATATGTTGCCCGAACAAAATTTGTGTCGGCACAAAAAATTTTTTCACAAAGAGCGTGCTTAAAGTATTATAAAAAAAATTTTGTACGGACAAAAATTTTGTTCGGCACAAATAAATGAATTCAGTGAAAGTCATTTAAAAATTTTACAAGGAAAACACTAATATTGTTTTAGTAATTTCTAAGTCAATTTGATCGCCTGGGCTACAGAAACAGTAAATTAGAAAGTTAAGGACAACTGGGCATCTGGACCGAAAAGCAAAATAGTTTTATTCATTTAAGAATAATTTCATAAATGGCCCATAAAAAAGGTGCTGCGATATAAAAAGAATTTTAAAGCAAGAAAAACTAAACTTTTCATAAGGCCAAATTCACTCACTGTTTTGTTCACACAAATTTTATTTTTTATGTGTGGCTTGAAGAGAAGTAAAAAAATACGTATAAAATTTTCTTATGACTGAGTTGTCGAATTTTGTCTTAAGTTTTTTTTTTTTTGAGTTTTTGTATGAAGTTGAGCGCTGCACTGTTAAACTTTATTTACTTTATTACTTCATATAAAAAATTTGTGCGGACAAATATTTTGTTCGAAACAAGTAAGTGAATGCAGCTTTATTGTTAAATAATTTGCTCTTTAACTTGTTTAAAGCAAACATTTTCTTTTACGCTAAATTCAAAAACTTGTTCCGAACAAAATTTTTGTTTGGACAAACTTTTTTTTTTATAGATATGTAGTCTCAAGTATCTTCTGTATAAAAAGAAGCCAAACTATTTAAAAAAATTTTGTACCGACAAAAATTTTGTTCGGTACAGGTGTATAAAATTCAGCCTAAGGTTATAGCTTACTTCTTTTTCAAGTTTTTGTAGGCTACATAAGTTGAAGAGATTAAGTATAATAAAAAACAAAAATTCGCCAACTCATTCGGGAGAAAGCTTTTGTACGTAAAAAAATTTTTTAAGTACTCCTCATACGGAAAGGTAAAAATACGAATGAAACTTTTTTTATAGGAACAAAATCTTCTCTTCACCGTGTGGTCGAAGTCAGCCTTACTTTATTTGAACTGTTATTTTTGAAAGTGGTATAAGTCTACTTTTTTGAAAAAATTAATTAGCGGTAATTTTAATCAGATAGCATTCATATCTAACGAAAATTTCTACCACTTTCAAAAGTAATAGCTGATTTACAGCTTATGTTTTTGTTATAAGTTTTTTTTTATGATAACTTGCTAGAAGCATTTCAAACTACATAAAAAAAATTGTTTTCACAAAAAAATTTTGTTCGGAAAAAGTGGATGAATTCAGTTATATTTTTGTATATTTCACGTGTTTTACTAAATTAAGTCAACACTTTTCATTGTTTTCACTATTTCTTCTAAACTTGAAAAACTTCAAGCTACATACATATTAAGAATTTTTTTCGGAAAAAATTTTTGTTCGGAACAATTGGGTGAATTCGGAACAATTGTTAAACATTTTGTTCTGTGACTTATTAAAAGCAAGAATTGTCATTAAGGAAAAATTCACCACCTGTGTTCGAACCAAAATTTTTGTCCTTACCAATTTGAAATTTGAAATGCTAGATTAGGTTGCGTTAGGCTACACAGGATGCCCAAATAAGAAAAAAACAGAAACTGGGCTCACTTAGGTTCTTTGTGATCCTGTATAAAAGAAAGTGAAGAGGGATAGCGCTAGAGATAGAAGAGTGAAAGGAAAGGAAATAAATAAGAAGACAGATAGTGAGTGTGAGTCTGTCACTTAAACCAACCGCTACTTCTAACGAAGCCCTAAAAACGTCGACCTTTAAATTCGACAGCGTAGTGAGACCCTGCCACCAGCGCTCTCCAAAGTGAATCATGCGCCGCTCTTCTAGGGCTGGACACTGGCAGAGAAGGTGTTCTACAGTCTCTTCTTCCTCCTCGTCTCGCCAACTTCTCAGTAGTCCTTATATGGCAAACTTATTCTCCTAGCGTGGTTGGCAAAATTGCAGTGGCCTATTACTACAGCCACCACATTTCTCTTTGGAGTCCTAATAAATCCCTACTGGGATTGTTATCTAGCCTAGGCCAGATCATCCTAGCAATATTACACATCCGTTCGTCTCTCCATCTAGACTTTGATATTCGCAAAAATATGCTCTTGATCTGTTGCTTGCAGACCGAGAGAGGAATACCGCAGGACGACATGCTATCTATGCAAGAGATATTTCAAAGTAGTACATATCAAAGAAATTGTTTGCGGACAAAATTTTTGTTTGGAACAAGTGAGTGAATTTTGCTTAAGTGTTGAATATTTTTTTCTTTGTCTTATTTAAAGCAAGAATTTTCATTAAAGCAAAATTCACCACTTGTTCCGAACAAAAGTTTTGTCCGCCCAAAAAAAAAATTGTTTTATATGTAATTTTACTCTCATTCTTTGCGAGATTAACTTGAAACTACAACTTGTGCAGTCAAAATTTTTATTCGGAACAAGTGTTTAAATTTAGCCTAAATGAATAATTTGTTCAAAAAACATATAAAGTTTTGCTAAGCAAATGCAATTAAAATAGAAAATTTTTAAAAATCCCTAGTAACTCTCCTTTTAAATTTATTCTAGTTTTAATTATTCGGTTTATGCACTTATCAAACTCGTGCACGATGATAGAATACAAATAAACCTGCTAATTATATGAAATTAGGGCGTATCTTTTATATTTGTATTTATTAAAAAATAAATAAAAACATTTTCTATAAATTAACGTGACTTAATGAAAAATTTCATAACGTTTCAAGTTATTTCTAACAGTGTAACATACATACATCATGCAAACTTTTAATGATAATAATTTATAATCGTAAGCAGTCAACACGTTATCAATCAAAATGCAGAAGCAAATATTTACAATCAGTGATTTATAATTCAGTATTTACAAAAATGTTAACTATTAAAGAAAAAAACAAAATACAATTAAATATTTACTTAATTAACATACAACTGCTACAATTTTTACATATTTATGGCAATTAACTTGAATGTCTTTATAAGCTAAACTTAAAAATTGAATAAAAAAATTATTTTATTAAATTAGAATAAATTATATGTCTACTTTGTTAAACTTGAGGTCTTATTTTTAAAAAATTTATTTTTATATCGATATTTCGCTCCAATTTGTGTAGCTTCTTCAAGATAAAATTATAATAATAAATTTTTTAAAAATAAAACCTCAAGCTTAACAAAATAGTCATATTATTTAAAAGAAAAAGGTCAAAAAAAACTAACTGATAAATTAATTAGATTTTTATAAATTTTATTCAATGTAAAATTAATTTAAAAGGAGGAGATATTTTTCCTTTCATAAAAAAACAACATATTAACGTAGACTTTAAAGTCAGAGTTATCGTAATTTTTCATAAATTCTACTTTAAAGTCTACGTTAATTTTTTTTGGCTTAAATTAATGAAAATTTAAAAAAAAAAAATTTCTTTGGATTTTAACAACTTAAAAATAAAAAAAAAGTGGTAAATGCCTTCACCTGTTTATACTATAAGACAAGAGTTGAGATTTTCATTGGATTTTGAAAGAGCAAAATCAAATGTTATTTGATTAGATTGTCGAAAAATCCTAAAGTGCTAAGATTTCCACTAGATTTTCTTTGCTGTTTTTGAGATTTTGCTATTTTATGCAAAAAATGCTGCCCTGATACAATAAAATATTTCCAAAAATTTTAAGAGCCGTAAGACTATCAAATTTTTATACGCATTTTTTGTATTGTATTGTTTTCACACTATCAGGCTGTTTCATTTGATTTGATTTTTGACAAGTCGTTTCACTCTGTATTACAGTGTACAACCCCCTTAAGCGCCATTTGTGCGTATGTTTGAAATACAGTAGCCTTTCGATAGCTTGACCACAGACAAAGTTGAAGTAATCTGGAGCTCATATATTATTTTTTTAATTTTTTGCGCTAAACTGTCGAACAACTTGAATGATTTTGTTTTTTTTTTTTTCAAAAACATTCACATATTCAAATATTTAAATAGTTTAAATTGTAGGCCAAGCTTCACACTTTTTGTACCAAAAAAATGTTAGGAATTTGGTATGTGGATTTCAAATCTGATACAGAAATAAGTATCACTTGGAGACGGTTTGTTATATTTCATTAAGAACCCATTTGGGGAATTCACGGTAGTCAGTCATAAAGTCATATTATTTAAAAAAAAAAATTATGCGATGCAAAAGAGGTTAACAAAAACTCTAGAGTCTATAAAACAAAATAGTTAATTTAATTGAGATGATTACTTTTCAAATAAAACACTTTGTTGGTTTTAATTCTTCTCTTTTTTTAATTTACTTACCATGTGTGTTCTTAGTCCTTTTCGCTTCTAGTGCAGCTCTTTGTATTAGTTTGTTAATGTTATTAAACTACATTAATGTAGTTTTGCAACCGCTAGACCATAATCATTTACGTTTCTCTCCCTTTTTTTCGTATCCTACTTATCTAAGCTTCACATTAGATCTGTGGCTTAAAATTTAAATAACTTTGTGTCTTCACAGTATAGAGAATTTCAAGCTAACGTGTTTCAAACTGTCAAGAGTCCACTGTACATACTTCACTGTAAAGCATACGTCAATAATTGGAAATCAAAAAGAAAAAATTATTTCATATCAGCTTATCAGTTATTGAGGTCATCATTGTATGACATTATTTTTTACGTTTGTACTTGAACATAAATAAAATTAAATTTCATTTACACTCAAAAAAGGAAACTAGAGCAAAAAAACAAATATTTTTTTTTCTTTTATACTCGTAATTGCTACCGGCATTTATTTACTGATACTTTTACAGCGTATGTTAGTCAATGCTCTTGTTTTTTACAAATTAGTAAGCAAAGATTTGATTGGGATTTTACACAAACGCTTGATTAAGCAAAAACTAATTTTGCACTTGACCATGATATCAAATTTACTCTCTATTGGCTGAAATACTTGTTACGATATGAAGCAAAATGCTGTCAATTTTTATTTTATATCCGCATAATTCGTTTATGAGTTTGACAAAATTATCACAGTCAAAAGTCAATACAAAAATTGGGAAATTAAAATTAGTTTTAACGCTTAATTAAGAACTATTATTGAGGTGATAACAAAGTAAATTAAATTATGATAAGAAGCCTCTATTAAAACAAAAATTACATATCGTTCTTGTAAATGTATACTCTGCCTCAAAAAGAAATTTTAATTTTCAATGGCTCTAATAAACAAGCAGCCGCTTAATTTAAAATATTCTGAAAAAAAATATGGTTTTTTTAAGCAAAACTCATTAAATCAGAGAATTTCCTATAACAGAAGAAGGAAAAGTGGAAATATACTTGAGAAATTTTTATTCCTAACTTTAAACAAACACCATTTTTTTTTCTAATGCGCTATGATTCCCTAACAGTTTTTGCTTGAGAATTTTTTCTCAAACATGTGATTTTTGAAGAGGATTTTTCACTGGAATAGACCTATTGTGACACTATTTACTCTTTGAGTCTAGTATTCATTGCCCTAAGTAGCGAATTAGACCATTATAGTGACATAATTTCTGCTCTGCTTTCTCTTCAGCTTCATTACAGAATATTTTGACTGAGCCCTAGAATATTACGAGATGCGACATATATCATTTAAAGAAGGTCATCTAGATTATTAATCTACCGCCCAAATATTCAAAAGTTTCTTCCGATTATTTTTAAAAGTTTTTTGAAATTTCTTTTTACCAAAGTGCTGTTGTTCTGGAGGACTTTAGCAACTTCCGGACGAACCATATTGGCCAGGTCCAGGTTATGTCCAGTTATAAATCTCATGTTAATTCGAATTCCTGATGGGTGCGGGCCAAGTAATTCATTGGTTCTCTTCGGAGATCGGAATGATATGAATGTTTTCGCTAAACCGATATACTTTGCTTCCAGCCTATTTTGATGCGATTCTTTTTCTAGCCACTCCAAAAAAATAAGCTTAATAGAGCTTTAAGATAGTCCCCAGAATAATTCTGGGCCAAATAATCTCTTAGCCGGCCCTTTTCTTGAGAGTTCGTCTGCCTTGTCATTGCCTATCCACTATGACCTGCCACTCATATAAAGCAAACCCTATTATGGGATGCTAGTCTTTTCAGAAGTTTTAGGCAATGCTAGAACAGTTTTGCTGTCTGAATGATTATAGATTTGACTGTTATTTGTGTCCTCTTTCAGAGAGAGTCTTTTCTTCATTTCAGCCTGCAAAACTGAGTTATTTTGGCCTATGCTGACAAATAACTTTCCTCTGGTCATACCTGCTGTTTTTCTTAACTTGGAAAAAGACTTAAAATACAAATTTTAAATTATATTGGCTTTATTTTGGTTTTAAACTATTTTTAGTGCAGCTTTACTTTTCAAATTATTGGGAAAAATGTTTTTGAAAAAAAATTACGAAATTTTCAATTTTTAAAAATTCACAAAAATTAGAAAACTCTCAATATTTAATTTTTTTTTTTATATAATTTTAAAATTACATATGATTTAAATAAAATAAAATACAAAACTTTAAAATCCGTTTGCATACACTGATTTTATATCTGCTAAAGTGTAAGTAACCAGTTTTGAAAAATAAAATTTTTTTTCAAGTAAAATTTTTTAATAAAAAACATTACACAGGCCTATAAAATTAAATTTTTTTTGATGGTGTCTAAGGTTTCATATTCAATTTAAATACAGATGGTAGTAAGCCTTACGTCTTCCAGTTTGCAATAACCTTTACCACAAAATTGTGCATAAATTTAGAACTTGTAAATGGATTTTAATATAAAATATTTATATCATTTTATCTGTTTCTTATTAAATTTCGACAGTTGAAAAGAAAATGATGAGTGAATTCGCTAATGATGTATAGATTTGCGTATGGCTGAATGTAAAAGTCAATCAAAATTTTAGATTTTTTTTTCAATTTTAGAGTGTCACAACTTTCAGTTGGCGTCACTGCTTTATTTCAGCACCCATTTAAAAGCTGATAGTTGCTTTTTGTTTAGTTTGCTTTAAAATTTCATTATAAATCGACTTACACCAGAGAAACAAATGCAAATTGGTGAAATTTTTAATCAAAATAATTGTTCTATTCGACAAACTCATCGTGCACTTCTTCCATTTTATGGCGTACATAATCGTCCTTCAGAGCAGCTAATTCGAAGAACAATAAATCGTTTTTGGACAACATTTACTGTTACTGATAATATGCATACGAGACGCCGACGGTGCGCACTGAAGCAGCTGTAGCTGCTGTACAGGAAAGAATTGAAATGGATCCTAATCAATCAATTCGTCGCCGTTCTCAGCAACTGGGGTTGTTTCCTTCCACTTTATGGAAGATTTTACAAAAGAATATTGGCTTAAAAGCTTGAAAGATTCAACTTGTGCAGGAATTAAAGCCAAACGACCATCGTATGCGCCGCCAATTCGGCGAATGGGTTGAAACACAAATTGATATTGATTTTGTATCTTCATTAAAAATTTTATTTTCCGATAAGCAAAATTGTCGCATTTTGAGTGAGAAGAATCCACAAAATTTTGTCGAAACACCATTACATCCACAGAAAATTACTGTTTGGCGAGCTTTATTTGCTGGCGGAGTCATTGCCCAATATTTCTTCAAAAATGATGACGGTATAGGAACATGAAACAAAATTTTTTCGTACCTCTATTGCGTGGCATTAACAGCAGAACGGAGCCACATGCCACACAGCGCACGCTGCAATTGATTTACTCAAAGAAACTTTTTTGTTGAAAAAAGAATCTCACGTAATGGCCCAATTAATTGGACACCAAGATCGTGTGATTTAACCCCATTTGTCACTTGCCTACGTCGTTAAAGCACAAACAATTGAACACCTGGAAATCAACATTCGAAGAGTTATCGGCAAAATACGGCCTCAAATGCTACGAAAATTTGTGGAAAATTGGTTCTCCACATGGCAGAAATCATATTTAAACATTCATTTCATAATATTTTCTCTTCAATAAAGCCCGTTTCATTGATATTAAAAATATATTTCCTTTTTTTATTATGATTTGAACTTGTGTCACCCTATAAAAAACACTGCTCTTAGCATGGCAGAGCTATACGGGGCTTCTGTCAAATTGTCATTGTTTTTATAACCAAAATACCTAGAAAGTGTAGGGAGGGGTATGAGAGTAAATACAATAATTTTTTCTCTTTTTGTAGAAGATGGCATATAAGAGAAAATTTTTTTTATTTTTTTATATTTGTTGTAGAAATGTAGTTACCTTGTGTAGTTCTGCAATGACAAAATTATAAATCAACTAAATAAGAAAATATTTTTAATTTTATTTTCTACTTTGAAAACAATTCTAATTTGAAAACAATATTAACAGGCCAGTTTAGGTTTCGAGAGGAGATATAAACGTTTTGTGAATGCGTAATTTATTTAGTTTGGATGTGGGTGTGGAAAGTCATACAACTTTTTATTAAAGAAAAAATTAGTTTATTTCGTCACATTTAAAACAAGATAACAACCATCTATTTGATAAGAAAAAACGAAAATGAGTAAAACTAATTAGTCAAGATAACACTTTTCTACTAAAAGAGAGATAATTTTTTTTATCAAAATCGGGTTGCAGCTCTCTAGTCTAAATCTTCTTACAACTTTTGAATATGTTTTTCGTAAGCAGTTTTTAACAAAAACACTAAACAAATTAATTTAATGGTTCTGAAATTAAAATGCGTGACTTTTTTAAATATCTTAATTCGATTAAATTATTATTCAAAAGTAAACAAACAATTTTTCCCCTAAATTGTCTAAAGCGGCTATTAGACGATCATGGTAAGGAGTGGTTAAATTTTAGGGGCCGATGTTGATTTTTGAATAAAACACAAATTATTTAGAAATTTCTTTTTATTATGATAATATGGTATGGTTCAATTATGCATGGAACAAAATATTAGCCAAACGGCACACCTCCATCCGATAGTCAAAATTTTCGATGACGCTGAGGCATAATTGAGCTTCTATGCCTTTAATGTACCGAAGTATCTCATGCTTTAGCTCTTGAATTATTGCTAGCTTATCAATGTATAGCTTTTCTTTCAAATAACCCCAAAGAAATAAGTCCAACGGTATCAAATCACATGATCTTGGCGGCCAATTGACATCGCCACCACATGAGATAACACGGCCATTGAATTTGCCGCCCAAAAGAGCCATTGTTTTGTTAGCTGTGTGGCAAGTGGCACCATCCTGTTGAAACCACATATCGTTCGCATCCATATCTTCCAATTCGAACCATAAAAAGTTCGTTATCATCTCGTTGAGGTGGACGGCTCTTCAGCGAACAGCAGCAATATTTTCTGCAGTACGAGCTGTACGATCATGCACTGGTGTTTTCACATCTAATACAGACCCGGTTTGCTAAAATTTTTGCACGATTTTTCCGATTGTATGCACATTTTAACGATTAAATTGACCGAAAAAATCACGAAGTGCACGATATGCATTTTGATTTGAACGCCCATTTTCATAATAAGCCTAAATGACTTGAACGCGTTGCTCGATTGTGTATCTTTGCATGGTTCAAATTGAATTAGTCTGAAATTGAGAACTGTCAAATGACGTTTAGGTGTCGTTCACATTCAACATCGGCCCTTAAAATTTAATCACCCTTTATAATGAGAGAGAGAGAGAGAGTGAATTTATCAAAAAAATTTTAAAGACATCATGCGCGGCCTGTCAAACAGCAAGTTTTTGCTATTACACGAGTTTGATGGCGTTTCATCATACCGAGCACATGATCGTCTAATAGGCGCTTAACTTTTAACTTAATTTGGAACACATGCTTATAATTAAATTAACATAAAAGGTTGACTTACTAATTGTATGGCACTGTGGAAAAACCGCTTATGTATTGTTAAGTTATTCTATGATTCTAGCAAAGGGGTATTATTTTCATTTTATCTTCCCACCATTCCCCTGAATCACAATAATAAAGTTACTGAGTTAATTGCGACAAGTCCATTTTTTACTTAAGCCATTTTTTTTATTAGCACAGAATTTACAAAAAAATAAAATGTGCGTATCAAATAAACAATAAACAATAAACAGTTTTAAAAATTTCTCACTTGTGAGCTAATACGTGTTACTCATACTTTAATTGACACGCGAGATAAATCTGAAAACTCTGCTGGACGGTGTCATACTCGTATAATAAAAAACTGGAATTAATGTCTATGATGCGTTGTGGTTAAATTTCTCATACAAACAAACCCCTGAAATTACGTTTTATAAAACATTTTGAAGCCCATTAACCCTTAAAAACCTTTTGAGTTTTATTTCATTTCTGGCATTAAAGTTAAATATGCTTTATTAGTAAGTCCAAAGGCAGAACATTTTAACCCTCTAACTGTATAACTTTTTTACCCTTTTTTAAGTAGAAGCAAAAAAGGTCCATTTAGTTGAAGAGTTAGAGGGTTAAAATTCCTCTTTAAGTTTTAGATAAGTTTGCTGAAAACTTTATTTACATAAAATGCAAGAGTAACAGAATTATTTATGTTAATTTTAAATTAACCCTTAAACACAATATACATTTTGTCTCATTTCTGTCATTAAAGTTAAATTTTTATAATAATTTTAGTTTTTATTTTAATTTTCCAATATTTCGACTTTCTTTTGAAGGTCTTCTTTAGGGAAATTTATTTTTATAAAAATAAATGTAAAATTTTTATTATTAGTGGTTCAGTGACTTCAAGTAAAATTTCATGAGAAATATTTTTGTAGAACATTTTTATCCTCTAAATCTATAACTTTTGGGTCTCTTTATTTCTTGCTTAAAAAGGAGTCAAGCCATTCCCTTTCATTACAGAGTTAGAGGGTTAAAATGTTCCAAAAAAAATATTCTGAACACTTTATTAAGTTACAACAAAAGTTTCACAATACAAATTAAAAAAAGTAAAGCTTTAAACCTTCAATTCGCATAGAGCGACATGTAAATTTTGAAAACGGTGATACCCGTGTACAGTTTTTTGGTCTCTTCTACCAAAATCAGTGGTCGTACCTGGTTTTTTTGTGACTTCCACAGGATCGTTGATATATTTGAAAATAATAAAAGAAATTTGCAGTTTTTTTTTTGTAGAATAAATAACATTTCCGGGAGCTTGAGAAATTACTAAAAAAATAATATTTTGTTTTTAGAAATACTAGAATAACTGGTCTCTAGGTGGTCGGTATACACGTCAGGTTGCGTCTGCCCTTCTTTGTTGTTCATCTTCTCTACGACTGCCCGGCGCTTCTGGCCTCGGCACACAAATTTTTGGTACAAGTCTTCAATGAGATATCGGGATTAGTTTGAGGAGATCTTCTGAAATAACTTATTGGCCCAGGGTGGGTGTAGGTCATTTCATTATTCCCCAGTTGTTGGCGAGTAGATAAAGTTATGCGATTCTTCTCAACGTGGCAGCCAACCAACCAATTAACCAGGAAAACTGTTATTTTATTGTTTAAAAAATATTTTCAAGACTGATATTTTTTGTTAAAACATAATGATGTCAGACTCTTGATAAACTCAATGGAGGGAGTTTGTTTCTAACATTTAAGAAGGTCTGAATGGTCTTGTGTAATGGGAAACTTCAGAGGATCATCTAGGTTCAAATTCTAATTTTTAAAGAGGTCAAAAGGGTTTTGTGTAATAAGAAGGTGCAGATGATCAACGAGTTTGAAACTCCAGCTTTTAAAGAGGTAGGAAGGTTTCATCGATGTACTTGTTTGGCTTTGCGATAACTTCGGTTGAATATGACCGCGACTTAAAAGATCTTTTGTACAGCCAGAAATCGAACCCCAGATTATAAGGTTGCTCCATTACCCACCCATTTAAAGCGGCACATTTGTTCAGTTCTAACCAGCCATTGTCTTTATGCCTGCTGATGGTTCGAAGAACTTTTATTGTGCCGGCTACGTCAAATTGAGTCAACAATTGAATGGCTGTGTGTGCCTTAATTTTATTCAAACAAATAAAATTTATACAATTTTTAGTTTTTGTAAACAAACTCAAGTTTTACTCTCTGTTCAAACGTCATGTTATTGTGAAGGTTTTAAAAAATTTTTGTTGTTACCAAAATATGTTGTTGCTGTTATCTAAGGCCAACACGCTGCTGCTTAACGAGAGCACATTTGAATTTCTTTCTTATCAGTATTTTGTTTTTATTTTTTTTTTATTTTTGGTGTTGTTGTTGTTGTTGTTGCTTTGCATGTAGGCAGGTTGTTGTTTTGTGCTCGCCTGCTGTTAATTTTTCCAAAGTATCAGCGGGCTTTTTGTGGTCAGTACCGCTAAGCATAAAATTTTAGTATCATTTTGACGCTTGGCACAGTGGTTACGGTTACCGCTCGCTGAATCCATTATCGATCGTTTCTCTCTCATTATTTTCTTTTCTTTTTAATTTCGTTGGTGTTAAATATTTTTCGAAGTGAGTAAAGTTCAATATAAGTGGACTATTTCCATAAGCTGTCCGTGATTAAAAATTCTAATTCCCAAAGCGATGTTCTTTGTACTGCTGCATAATTAATTAGTTAATTTAAAAAAAGAAAAAATTTCTTATCAATTTAATTCAAGTGTTAAGAAAAGAATATTTTTTTTAAATATTTTTTTTTTATAAAATAAGCAAAAAGTCTTTAAATTGTATCACTTTGGAATTTTGGAATTTCTTAAAATTAACCTTGACTAAGGACATTTTATTTACATTCTCTACATGCGAGTATGTCAAACATTTAACCAAAATTTTGTCAATACCCAAGGTCACCCTTCTTTAAGTGTAAACACCAACATTGTGGAATTATATTTAATGCTTCTCTATTATGGAATCTGGAGATAAAAAAAAGTAGTTTTGTGGTACCACTTAAAGCATTTTATTGTTATTTTTTGACAAACTGTTTGAACAGTTCATCTCTTACATACCAAATAGATTTTATTATTAAATTTTTTTTGATATTTCTTTAAATTTATTTTAAGAATACGAGAATTTGGTTCAATGATAAATAATAAAAAAAAAAAAAACAAAATTAATTTCCAAAAATAGCACAACAACAAAAACAAAAAAAAAATTGGAACATTTTAAAATTAAAATTTTCTTTAAAAAATTATTTTTTTCTTTAAATTGTTAACGTGAGTGCAGAAAAATTAATATCCACATAAATAAAACTTAAAAAGAAATAAAAACAAAACAAAAGTATGAGTGTGGAAGCATTCAGTGATAGCAAGTACTAGAACTATTTTCCGGAGTATTCATTCTTTTAGTATTGAAAAATGAAATGGAAAGTAAAAGCCCATTAATCGTCATTACTTGTGGCTGATCACAAAATGAGTTGACGGGTCTCATTTAGTGGCTGTAAGACAAGTCTTTCTAGCAGAAGTGAATTATTATGAATCGTAAAATTATTATGAAAGTCCAAACAGTAAAAACCATCACACTATGTTGTACTCGATCGTACTATTTACATACATGCAAATTAATTAA
Source organism: Thelaira solivaga (assembly GCA_947397855.1). Taxonomy (NCBI): domain Eukaryota; kingdom Metazoa; phylum Arthropoda; class Insecta; order Diptera; family Tachinidae; genus Thelaira; species Thelaira solivaga. The sequence goes on from OX377610.1 coordinate 80,193,044, forward strand.
ATATGGCTTATTTTATTTGTATCTTTTTCAGGTATCTAAATTCAGGGAAAATTTCAGATTAATAATTTTAGATTTTAATTAAATAAAAAAAAAAAATTTTATTTAAAAAAAATTTTTTTTATTTAAAAAAAATTGTTTTTTATTTAAAAAAAATTTTTTTTTTTAACAAAACTTTAGGAAAGGCTGGTAAAAATTTTTAAATAAAATAATTTAAAGACTATTTTATTCCCGATTCTTATTTGCTTTTTTGTACATTTAATCAAAGAACTAAATAGTTCTTGAATTAATGCAAATTAAATGGCGTAACCCATACTTTTTTTTATACAAGGTGGGCTAAAATAAATCACCCTATTGGAAGATGCTCTTATTTTTGCAATAAAATTCTAAATGTTCAAATAAACATAATCAAAAAAGAGAATCGAAGTTTTTCATTTAGAAAAAACATGAGAGCCAAACAACATCGGATGACTTCTATTCGCCCACCTTGTATAACGTTATACTCGTATCTCGAGAACGACACATGGAATGGAAAAAGCTTACTAAAGTACGTATTCAAATTGGCTATGAAACCTTGGGCACTACAATAAAAACTTCATATGGTAGGCCTGTGTTATCTTCATTATCATCTGGCACACAAAAAAAAAAAAATTAGACGTACAAGCAGTTTTTTCTAACAGCACGCAAGTTCAGTCCAAAAATTTTGGCAAATGAGTGTTTGTGTTATTTTTGCAGTGATTTGAAAAGGATTTTTTTATTTGGTGAACATTTTAAAAATTGTATAAGTAACAACTAGGAATCAGATATCCAACATCAACATTCGCTTTAATTTTAATCAACAACACTAAAAGATTTAAAAAGGGTTTGTATTCGTTTTCGCTTAATGAAACGGCTTTTTTTTCTAGCAGCTTTAGTTTTCCTTTTACCCGCAGTTTAAAAAATTATAACTTTATTTCATACGGCTAGGGCGCTAGAAGCAAAAATGTGTATAAGATTTTGTTGAATAAGATTCTGACAGTAATCAGTCATCATATTTATGTCCAAACTCCTTTCGTCCCGTACATTAATGGATAGACCACTAACCTATCAATCTCTTGCTCGCAGGTTCGATTTCTGCCTAGACAAGCCAAAGATTTGTGTTTATGTTGTGTTGGTCTTGCTCTTCACTGTAATCTCTAAGGTTTTCAGGAAATCTATCCAAAAGAGAAAGTAAATAGTGTAGTTTGTTGCTCTTGCTATGATTTAGGTGCTTTAAATTAGAAAACATTTTCTGGACTAGTTGTAGGTTAGGTTAGATTGCACAGGGGGCCACGAATAAAGCAAAAAAAAAAAAAAAAACAACAAAGGGGTGTTCACTTGGGTCCTTCGACGCGGTCGCTGTATAAGAAGAAAGTGACGATGGAGAGCAATAACAATAAAAGAGTGAAAGGATATAGGAAAATAATCAGGAAAAGTAACAAAGTAGAAGGCTAGTCCGTCACCTATAGCATATAGCACGCTGACCTTATAAGTTGTCAGTGCAGTGAAACCCTGCACTCCACAAAGTAAAGCTTGTGCTGAGTGATTCGCCAGGACAGAGGCAAAGAACGTGTTCCATTCGACACCATCCCGTTGTCTATTTTATTGGCAGCAAGGGTTTTCAATTTTCTAACAAGCGTGTACAAATCCGCAATGTTTGGTTGTTAACTTAGAAAAAAAATCTACAAATTTTTTTTGACAGCGCATGTTGTCACCTTCTTAACGAACGTTGTAGAATTGACAACAATATGTTGTAAAATTTCCAACTTATTAACAAACATTGTCAAACTAACTGTCATTTCAACAACAATATGGTATCATTTCGACACGAAATGGCATTATTTTGACACCAGGTGGTGTCGATGAATCACCGTTATAGCATTATTTCAATACCAGGTGGTGTCCATTTATCACCGATATGGTGTCATTTCGACATCAGTATGGTGTCAATTTGACACCATTCGTTGTCAATTCTGCAACGCTATGTTGTCAATAATGCATTGTTAAAATGACACCATGCGTTGTAAGCGTGAGCACAAACGTATTAACACCGTTTTGACAACTTATCGAGTCATTTTTTCTCTGGTTGTAGTTCGGGCTCATTGTAAATAGTGTCCCGGCTTATTATTCAAAAGAAAAAACATTTTTTTAAAATTGATTTTGTTCTTTAAGACGAAATGTTAAAATTTCAAAACACACTTTGATTGATTGCTTGAGCATTTGACACTTGACTAGATTTGCAATCAGAGTCAGATTCCTGACTTTCTTCTGCAATTTTCATGTCGTCAGATTCGAAGCAGGGAAGCAAATAAAAAATTAGTTCTTTTATTAATGTAGCAAACACTAAAATAATGAAATAGTTGCCTTCGTTCGTTTGAAAGTTCTCAAACTTTAGCCCTAAGCGCATGTAGTGTATGAGTCACAGGCTTTAAGTGCTCTTGCGCTTAGAATTCAATAAAGAATATTGCACACTAGCAACATACAAGCTGTTGTATTTGAAAGTGGTATAAGTCCGCTTTTTTAAAAAATTAGTAATTATCGTACTAAAATCATTATTTTTACTAAGTGGATTTAACATATGCTTTTCACTCCTTTAAATGCAACCCTGTTTTACCTAAAATCATAGTGTTTGAATTATGCTTGTATTTTAAACCTTTCAGAACTTAAATTTGTATTGTAAATTAAAATATTTTTAACTAAAATTACAAAATTTCTTTTTATTTTAATTTTTTCGTTTTTGTAATTAAATCAACTCTACATGAAATACAATTACGTTTAAGGGAATAGAATTTTATTTAGACTTTGTTTTGTTTAAAAAGTTACAAAAGTGCAAGTTTTTTTTTTATTAAAATTGTAAATTAAAAATACATTTACGAAATTAATTTAAATAATTGACGCAACAGCTGCTAAGGTTCAAAACAACGTCACCATATTTGTGCTCTCAAGAGTGTATTAATTTCAGGCTAAACTTTTTGTTTTCAGAAACACCAAAGTTTCTTTTTTATAAAAAAATAGACTTCCATGTCTTTGGGCAATTGTTAAAGATAATTGCGAGTTATTTTTAACAAAGAATTTATTAACTTATTATTCTCGTTGCAGATAAAAAAAGGAAGGAACACTTTGCTTGATAAGCAGTCAAGATAATAATTTTTAATCTAAATTATTTTCTCTTTTCAAGTTTAGGTTTTATTAGAATAGAATTTGTTAGTTTTTTTTATTTAATATGAAAGGTGGAATGCTAACCAAAATGAAACTCATTCAAGTGATGATAAGAAAACTTATGGCCTGTTCAGGGATGTCACAAGAAAACCTAAGCGGACTAAAGCAAAGCACATTGTAGGGAAAATTGTAACGCTATGATGGTAAAAATTCTGTTTAGCTAATGAGGGGGAATAGAAGGGAAATTTCTAGACTGGTGGCTGTGATAACTGGTCACTGGATGATCGGCAGGTAAGCCAACAGGCTGGGACTGCCCTTCAATGAAAACTGTCGCAGCTTCCGGTCACCCGAGACTAAGGAGACAGTCTTTCACCTTCTTTGTGAGTGCCCGGCTCTTATGGCTTCGAGATACAGATTTCTCGGGGAACATCTAATGAAAGAATTATCTGAGATATCGGGAATAAGGTTAGGGGACCTTCTCAAATATCTTAATGTGAATCTACATAGTCTTGGCAAGTAGCGGTGGTTCAAAACGGAATCTTGTAATGCTAATTGAAGGCTGATAGGCCGCCACATAAACCAACCATCACGTCAAGACCATAAATTTCAATACAACGATGGATTATTCGACATGAATTTTATTTATTCGAAAGATAATCTTATGGCATTACATTTTAAATATGATTTCTGGAATATGACCGCCACGGCTGGCTCGGATGTAGTAAAATCTGGACGTCCAATTTTCGATGACTTTTTCCAACATTTGTGGCCGTATATCGGCAATAACACGGCGAATGTTGTCTTCCAAATGGTCAAGCGTTTGTGGCTTATCCGCATAGACCAATGACTTTACATAGCCCCACAGAAAGTAGTCTAGAGGTGTTAAATCACCAGATCTTGGAGGCCAATTCACAGGTCCACAACGTGAAATTAGGCGGTCACCAAACGTGTCTTTCAATAAAACGATTGTGGCACGAGCTGTGTGACATGTTGCGCCGTCTTGTTGGAACCACAGCTCCTGGACATCATGGTTGTTCAATTCAGGAATGAAAAAGTTAGTAATCATGGCTCTATACCGATCACCATTGACTGTAACATTCTGGTCATCATCGTTTTTGAAGAAGTACGGACCAATGATTCCACCAGCCCATAAAGCGCACCAAACAGTCAGTTTTTCTGGATGTAACGGTGTTTCGACTTACACTTGAGGATTAGCTTCACTCCAAATGCGGCAGTTTTGTTTGTTGACGTAGCCATTCAACAAGAAGTGCGCTTCATCGCTAAACAAAATTCGCTTATTAAAATCGGGAACAACGGCAATCTCGTTTTGGGCCCATTTGCAAGCGTTGTTTAGGCGTGAGTCTATTCATGATGAATTGCCAAACCAAACTGAGAACAAATCACTTGACAGCTGTTAAATCGGTCGCCATATTGAACAGTAATGCTAACTTAAAGTTCTATACGTCTATAAAAAACACCCTTTACAAAATTTTTTAATTTCCTCCCGAACCGTTGGAATTTCTAAATCTTTGTGGATGTTCTCATTTCTTATATACCAGGGGGCACAGACTATTGTTCGTAAAATATTTGACTGTTTTCTTTGTAACTTTTGGATGTTAGATGCGCACGCAGTGCCCCATCCAAATTGGTTTAATAACGGCTTTATATAATAGAACTTTATATTCCAAAGAAAGAGATGAGCCACATTAGTTTAGCTGTTTTTAGTTTTATAGCTGAGATTTTGGCCTCAATGTGACGTGACCATGTTAGGCGTCTGTCTAGATGGATTCCTGGATATTTAATTTGGGTTTCTACCGGAACAATGACGTTATTTATTTTTAATGGCGAACAATTTTCCTTTCTTAGTGTGAATGTCTCATGGATGAATTTACTTTGATTTTCCATTTATTTAGAAAATATTAGGATCTTAGTTCACATTTTGAGAACAAACATGAACTGGGATTGTCATTTTGTTTTTTATAAAATTTTTATTTTTTTTGAGAGAAAATTTGACGTTATTGCCCACGCACTACATATTTTTTTTAATTTTTTATTATTTTTTTTTTAAATATTCGTCAGTTTTGTTGTTCTAAGTATTGGAACTTTTTTGTTTTTGACCAAAATATTTTTATTATTTGTTTTGTTAAGTTTTATGAATTAAGTACGCACATACTATACACTTACACACATGCAAAGGTATTTATTCTTTTTAAATATTTTTAGTTTGTGTTAAACAAAAGCGAAATATTTCAGTTGTGACATTTAAGGGATTTGAGTTGTTGGATTTACTAAGACCGGGACCACACCCAGCAATTCTTGATTTTATAGGAGAGGAAGGAAAGAAGAATGTAAAAGCGTATAAACTTGATCGTATTCAGCAATTCTTTTTTGTTCTCTCTTCGTATCTTTTATAAAGACAGGTAGCCGGAAGCCTAAATGAATGACTGAATAAGAATGCTAAAATTGCAGAAACAAAAAATTTCTGTGTGGACAAAACGAAAATTTTAAAAGAGAATTGAGAAAGAATTGCTCAACTAAACTTGCCGTGAGTGGTCTTTTTTTTATCTTTTAGACTGAATTTATTCATTTGCATGACAATTTCATAATTTTTATAAAAAAAAAAAAAAAAAAAAAAAATTAAAGGAGACTTTAAAGTAAAATTTATGAAAAATTTCGATAACGCTGGCTTTAAAGTCTACATTAATTGTTTTGGATAAGGGGTTACTGCACAGCAAAAATTATGAGCAAAATTTTTTCTAACAAACTTTTGTTTAAGCTTATGTTTTGTTCTACTATATTTTTGTTCAAGTTTATGAATGTTTTCTTATGATATTTTGCTTCTGTTCATGTTTGCTGTCAAAATGATTTTTTTTTTCTATTACGCAAACATTAATTACGTGTTTGGTTTTATGAATAAAGTCCTATTTCCGTAATTGAATATGATTTTTAGTGTTTCAAAAATATTTTAATTAATAACGAAAATACGAGTAATAAAGAAAAATCATTATAAACTTCCCGCTTCCCCTGAAAGCGCCACTTTTATTTGTTTAGGGCTTGTGCTTATCAAACACTCATTCAGCAAAACAAAAGCAAAAACAAAAACCTTTGCTAATTTAATAGATAATAAATCGTTAGAGTCAATTGAGTTGCAGTGCTTTCTTCTTATTTACACATGTAATTTCTATTGCAGGTTAAACACTTAATGATCGTTGGTTGCATGGATGGGATAGCTTAATTGGAAAAGCAAATATTTAAGCATTTTTGAATTTATTGCTTTCGAAAACACTAGAGAAATAAATACAAACGAACAACTTAATCAAAAGTTATTTTAACCATTAAAAACTTAAGCAATTTAAAAGATTTTTTTTCTATTAGCAAAACGTCAAAGTTAGATCGTAAAACCATTTAAATAAATAGTCAGCGTATTCATAAATCAAAATACTCTTGAATTGTCTAAGGCTAGCTCTCACATTGGAGGCTTCTAGGTCAGTGAAGGTCGCTATACTGTACTCTTGAATGCTGCCAAAATAAAGCGGATAAGATGTGCAATGTTGCTCGTAAAATATGGCCTCGCTTTGATAGTAAACGCTCAGCTGTTGACCAGCAATAGAAAGAATATTTCCAGACTGGTGGCAATGATAGCTGGTCATTGAATGATTGGCTTGTACGCCGACAGGCTGGGACTAGCCTTCAACGTAAACAGTCGCAGTTGCCGGGCACCTGAGAGTAAGAAGACAGTTCTTCTTATAGTCTGCGAGTCTTCCCCGGGGTGTGTTCGCCAGCACCTGAAACTACTATGGGTTTGAATCTGGCAGAAGGATACCTTTGGGTTCCGACCAGTGACTTTCATCACTGGTAGTACGGGAACCGGTAGCTTCACAGAGAAAACGTGAAAGTTCGAGTAATGGGTTTAAGAGCTTATGCTCACCTAATGAGTGCTCGGAGTCTGTGGATCGAACTTCGTTCCAACCCTACGGGGTTTAATGGATGATCTTCTGGGGACATCATTACTGGTTCGTTGTTCGGTCTGTGGACTTCGTGCACACCCAAATGCGAGAACGAGTGATATCTGTGGCCGGTTATTGGTGAGGTCCCCTTCGGGGGTACACATACTGGCTGTGGTTGACACCAAAAGGTACGCTGGCAATGGGGCTCATGTCACCTTTTGCAGGGTGGCATGTTCCTCGATGTGCTGTTTCATTGAAATAGAAAGTCAATTTAATTTGACACAGGTTTTAGATCGGCCCAACTCCTTCAACAAGGGAGTTGTGTGTGACAAAGCTTTAGCACACATAATTGGCTACCTGTGTCCTTTCTTGGTCACAGGCACGGATACCACTCGGATTGAGCCATCGCGCCGGGGCCGACTCTAATCATCCACACTCTACTCTGCGAGTGCCTGACTCTTCTGGCTGCAAGACAGCAATTTATCGGTGCTCATTTTAAAAGCAGCCTATCTGCTATATCGGGGACAGGGTTGGGGGATTATCTCAGATATCTTATTTGCATTAGGTGGGTCTTGCTCACTTTATTTTTTCACTGTGTGGGACAGTAGGTGGTTCAAACTAGAAACTAATTAACCTGGGAGTTTTTTTTCACTTTTCCTGTTTCTGCTATTATAGGCCTGTATTGCGATTGCCAAAGTTGTACTCGACAGTACAAATATAAAAAAAATGTGGTAAGCGTTACCATACTTCCTTGTCTTCATCATGACTTTGCTAAGCGTAATAAGACAGATAAATAAAATTCCTCTTTGAGGAATTCTTTTTCTAAAAAGCAAAATTTTCCATGTGAACTGATTCATTACGACTTGTTTAAGGTTGATGGTTAAAAAAAAATAATCTTTATATGCGGTACTTGAAACAAGCAGGTTCTTTTAAAATTGCCCTTAAAAACACCCACCAAAAATTTGTTTGTGTAATTCTGGCTGCTGTTTGTAGGAAACGAATCTTACAATCATCTAAAAAATTTATATCTAAAACATTTAATTTTTGTAAAATATTTTTGAATGTTTTTCAAAAACATGGAATTGGACGTTTCTTGTATATCGTCTTCTTTTATAAAGCATGATTGTAAATAATAAGAAATTATCCAACAAGTTTTCTTCTGACTTAATAATAATTTTGCTAAAAATATTTTTGTAGAACATTTTAACCCTCTAACACTACAATTTATGGTTCTTCATTTTACTTTTTCAAAAAGGAGCCATAAAAGCCTTTAGATAGAAAAGTTATTGGATTAACATGTTGCACAAAAAACTTATAGGAATCTCAGAACTACTGACATCGATTACGAATTAACCCTTAAACACATTTTAAATTTTGTCTCATTTCTTCCGTTTTGGCTAAATTTTATTTATTGATGTGCTGGGAAACGTATATGTAAGTCTAGAGTTATGAATGCCATTTTTGGCATTAAAGTTAATTTTTATTATTAGTGGTTCAGTGACTTAAATAAAATTTCAAGAGAAATAATTTTGTAGAATATTTTAACCCTCTAACACTACAATTTGTGGTTCTTCATTTTACTTTTTCAAAAAGGAGCCATAAAAGCCTTTAGATAGAAAAGTTATTGGATTAACATGTTGCACAAAAAACTTATAGGAATCTCAGAACTACTGACATCGATTACGAATTAACCCTTAAACACATTTTAAATTTTGTCTCATTTCTTCCGTTTTGGCTAAATTTTATTTATTGATGTGCTGGGAAACGTATATGTAAGTCTAGAGTTATGAATGCCATTTTTGGCATTAAAGTTAATTTTTATTATTAGTGGTTCAGTGACTTAAATAAAATTTCAAGAGAAATAATTTTGTAGAATATTTTAACCCTCTAACACTTCGACGTAGGGTTTTTTTTGTTGTTTTTTTTTTAAGTAAGAGTCAAAAAAGTCCCCTTAATTGAAGAGTTAGAGGGTTAAAAAGTATTCCTCTTCACGTTTTACATAAATTCCCTGAACATTTTATAAAGCTAAAATGAGAGATTCAACGGGTTATCCACGTAGATTAGATATTAACCCTTGAATTGTTGTGCAATTTTTGGCGTTAAAGTTAAATTTTCATGTTTATGTAAAATTTTACAACGAATATTTTTGTAAAACATTTTAACCCTATAACTCTTCAATTTCTTTTTTATTCTTTTTTAAATAAAAGTCAAAGAGTTAGAGGGTTAAAATGTTAGAAAAAATTCCTGAGAAAGTTTTATATAAATTCACAGAATATTTTGTAAACATAAAATAAAAGATTCACAGGTTTACCTAAGCCAATTCAAAATGAAGATTCTTTAGAAAAAGGAAGAATGTTAGACCTTAAAATAGCACGTAAACTTTCAAAACTTTGTTTTACCCTTTTAACTTAATACTTTTAAATAGATTTTTAAAAAAAAAAATTTTTTATTAAACATTTGATATCTTAATTCTCATTTTGTTTATTTTATTTTTCTTTCAGCAATTGCTTTAAATCTCAAAAAAAAGTTTTAAATAATGAAGACTGCCACTTTGGATAAAATTTGTTGCTTCTTAGCTGAACTAATTGGCACTGGACTGTTGGTGTTTTTGGGTTGCATGGGCTGTGTCAAAACCGATACTTTTGCCAACAATCATTTGCAAATGTGTCTCAATTTCGGTTTAGTCATTTTGGTTGTCATTCAGTGTTTCGGTTGTGTGTCCGGTTCCCATTTAAATCCTGCCGTTACGGTGGCTGCCTTCATCTATGAAATGGTATCAGCTCCCATGGCAATTGTATACTTTTGTGGTCAAATGCTGGGCGGTTTTATTGGTTATGGCCTGTTGAAGGTGGTGCTGCCAGAGTCAACTATTAAGGTACCAGAGGCAGCTCATAACTTGTGTGTGACTGTACCCCATCCCGATGTAACACCCATGCAAGGTGTTGCCATTGAATTCATCATTTCGGCCATATTGATAATTGTATGCTGTGGCGTTTGGGATCCACGCAATGCTAAATTCCATGACTCGGTGCCAATACGTTTTGGCTTAGCTATTGCCTGTTTAGCCATTACAGCGGTAAGTTGTGAAATGTTTTTAAAACCGAAAAAGATTTTAGTGATTTGTTTAATTACAGGGTCCCTTTACTGGTGCTAGCATGAATCCTGCTCGTTCTTTTGCTCCCGCTTTGTGGAATTATGATTTTGAGCAACACTGGATTTACTGGTTGGGTCCTATTTTGGGGGGTGCTGTTGCTGCTTTTGGTTATAAAACTGTGTTCCGACGTGAAGTGTCAGAGGAAGCTGTTCATCATAAATTGCGTGCCATGGAAGAAGTGCCATTATCTTAAACACACACATACATAAATAAAAGCATTTTTCTTTTCTAAGCTGGCATAAACGTGTTTGCATTTCAGTGCCGGTATTGCCATATCAAACAATTAAGCATTTTAATTAAAAAAAATTATGCCCCTACTTTTTAGGTTAAGTTACAACATCTTGAAAAGAAAGTGCATATTTTAGTTCAAGTTTTAGTTTTAAGCAATTAAATGTACAATTCAAGTTTGTGATTTTGTTTTCAATTAATTTTCGAATTTAAAATTTTCTTGCTCAACGAATTGGGGTAATTTTTAAAGTCACTTAAAATTTTTCCTTAAAAATCTTTCTCAAACTGAAGCCATAATTCTTTTGGTTTTCACAGAGTTGTTTAGTTTAATAACTATTTGTTTTCAAATAAATAAATGTTAGAAATTAAAAAAAGCAAAAGTTAAGTGTTTGATTTACATGTTAAATGTGCGAGTTAATGAGTAGAAAACTCTAGGGTCACATTATGGCATTCGAAGTCGATTAAAATATCAATTTAAATTTTATTGAAATTTCAATCGCTATCGTAGTTCAGTAATCTAACAGCCACTATTATTTAAAATTGGAAAATTTGCACTTTTTAGTTTAAATTGAGCTCAACTGGTACACAACTGTTGAGCACAACAGTTATGGCCTAGAAACGGCTATAGAAGTAAACAAAAATTTAAAATAAATAATAATAAAATAATTTAAATCAACTGAACCAATTTGCTTCACGAAAAGTATGAAATTTCTAATTGCAATTTTTTCTTGACCGATGTTGAAGAAGTTGTTTTAAATTTAGTTGATCCAACACACAACTTTAGGTAGCTAAAATAGTTTAAAAAAAAATGGCAGCAAATACGCAACTGTTGAGTTGAACGGAATTGCTCAACTACGTGTTTCTAAATAAGACAGTTGCACAACAGTTACGTCTTATGAACTCACTTATTTACTCCACTAGTTGCCTTTTTTATTTTTTTAACAATACAAATCCGAGAAGGTAAGAGCAGGAATTGAACCTGCGACCTCCAGATCGATAGGTTAGCACTCTACCCACCAGTCTATGGGGGCAAACCGGATTTTAAATGTTTTAATATTCTCTTCTTGAGTTTCAGTAAAATCATTTGGATCAGCGTTGCCACTTAGCGCTTTTATCACGGATTTAAGTGCTTTTTAACATTTCCTAAGCGGAAAAATTTCAAGTTGGAGCACTAACACAATTTTCTTATTGCTTTTTGCGTCAGTGGCACTTAATTTATGGGCTTTTCAGCTAAATGCGAATTATTGTAGAGGGTGGGTGGTCCAACTAGACTTCATTTCACTGAATCGTTTAGATTTTTCAAATTACTTAAATGGCCTAGATTATTTCACTCCTTCATATTTTATTTCGGACACTATACGATGACTTGTGATTTTCGTTCATCGTTCAATTAAAAAAAAAAATTTAAGCGTCCGAATCTTTCAATTTGCTTAAACCTTAATTTGAACTAGATCGAACATGAACGCCACAAGCTTGGGTACAACCAGAGTGCACTATGTTAATTAAAGAGGTACACAAGCGTGCTTGAAATGGCTTACAAGCACTTTTTATTATAAAGGGTGTCCGAACAAGAACGCAAGATTTAAATTTGGCGCCATTCGAAGTGTCATTGTTTGACATTTGAACAATTGTTATTGTTTGCTAGTAGAAGGTACGAGGTTAGTAAAAAATGACCATGGACAGCGAAGGGAGTTCGTTAAATGGGTATTGGAGAGACAACATGAAAATGCTGATTTTGCCGATAAAATCATCTTCAGTGACGAGGCCCATTTCCATCTTGATGGCTTCGTCAATAGGCAGAATTGTCGCATTTGGGGTGAGGAAAATCCTCGAGTGATTCACGAGAAGCAAATGCATCCTCAACGTGTCACTGTGTGGTGTGGTTTTTGGGCTGGAGGAATCATTGGACCTTTTTTTTATGAAAATGAGGCAGGTCAAGCGCAAACAGTCAATGGTGTTCGGTATCGTGAAATGATAACCAGTTTTTTCTTCCCTAGAATTGAAAAAATGAATGTGGAAGGCTTGTGGTTTCAACAAGACGGCGCCACATGTCATACAGCTAGAGAAACAATTCAATTGCTGCATCAGTCATTTATTTAAAATTTAAATCTTGCGTTTTTGTTGGAACACCCTTTAAAATATTACACATGTTTGTAGTAATGTGTGGCTTTTGCAGCCCTTTAGTGCACAATTCATCAGCGCTTTAACATTATTGAAGCCTTTTACGAAAATGGGCATTCAAATCAAAATACATTTTGTGCACTTCGTGATTTTTTTTTTTGCTCAGCATATTGGACCAAATGTGCTTACAACCGGCTCTGTAGGAAATTTGAAAGCACTTGTGGATGCTCAACCAGTTCTTTGTACGAAAAACATTGCTGCTGTTCGTGTTTGTGTGACAGAAGAGCCGTTAACCTTGACTACGAAGCTCTTGTAGTCAAAAATTGAGGATATTAATCTGGACGATATGTGCTTCCAAAAGAATAGTGCCACTTACCACACAGCCAACGAAAGAATGACTCGTTTGGATGTGTTTTCTCATGTCGCGGCATTTGGTAATTGACGGCCACGATCATGTGATTTGACATCGTTGGATTTCTTTCTTTGGGGATATTTAAAAGAAAAAGTGTACGTCAATAAAACAAGAATAATCCAGAGCTAAACAATGAGGTGATTCGGCACATTTGTATTTCTATTATGCTTGTGGATAACACTTTGACTTTCTGCAAGTGTAAAAAAAAAATAACTGCGTTTGAAAATCCCAGCCACTTTAGCTGCAAGTTTGAAAAATGTGAGTGTGTTAGTGAGAAAATGTGTGTGGCAGAGCGTTTTTTTAAACTTACTTTTGCATGTGTAAAGTAATTATGCATTTTCTTGTTCCATTAGTTGCCAGACTACTTGTGTCATAGTAAAAAGTTAAAGCATACTTTCAGGCTACAAATGTAAAAAATGGTGTACGCTTGTTTGAGCCAGAATTACAGCTTAAGAGATAAATGACAGGGATCAAGCAAATTAAAAAATATTTGTTAATTGAAATTAATTGAAAGCGAAAGACGTTGTATCAGTTTCCGATCCCGGCTACACAAGCGTGTAGATAAATTTTATGTATTTTGAAGAGAAAAGTATAATAACTTTCATATATTTATATTTAGTCCACACAGGTATGTGTATGTCCTGTTTCTATGGACATAAAAAATACATATTTAAGTTATTTTATGACGAACTTCCTTGAGACTGAAAGGGGTATACGTTGAAAACGGTTAGGTACTGGCTTTAATATCTAAAATCAGGGGCCTTATTACGACAATCGTTGTGCAAAGAAATTTCCATTAGAATTTTAATGAATTTACGATAGATATCGAGTAGAGTAATATGGCCCAGCACATAAATATTTGTTTTTTGTGCCTTTAAAGCTATTGACTGAAAAAATTTTCGTACGGCTGGTGTAAAATATTTTTTTTTTTGAATTTAAAATTCCATTTCATTATTTTTAGACTTTTATCTTGGTAAAACAAACAAAATGGAAGCTAGACGTTAGTAAATAAATGAGTTAAAAAAAAATTATTTAAATTTATTTTATATGAATTTAGGGCTTCAAAAAATGTGATAATTAGAAAACGGTTGGTCTTATTTTACTGCGTGCACGAGATAAGTTTATCAAACAATATTTTTTTCTGTTAAATTAAATCACATTTGCTTGTATCTCTTTTTCTATGATTTATTTTAATACGTTTTTTCAAGGTTTTTTTATTTATTTTTTGGTAAAAGATAAAAACTTTCCTATCATATTTTTCTTGTTTGTTAATTTGAAAATTTTTGTATTGTAGAGATAAGCAATAAGTTAAATTCGGCAGCAATGAATGTTATATACCCTTTGTCAGAGTAGATAAAAATGGAAACAGGAGTTCAGCAAGAGTGCAGGGATACTTGAAACAACAGAAGCAGTGGGCTTAAAAATTAATATTTTTAGAACTAAATCTCTACGCATAAACTCAAAAATCACAATAAGAAGCCGCCAGCATTTGCCAAGCATTTGGTCGACTGATACTTGTCGCATGTTAAACTTAAAATCTTTCACACAAATTTAAAATTCACTTTAGTTTATGCAGGTGAAACGTGGAACGTTGCAACGAATTCAAAAGTTCGTTAAGTAATGCACACCTTAAAAAGCTATGTGAACTATTCAATCAGCTACACAAAAATGCTGATAGAGTGCAGATACCCTTAGAAGACCACGGCGAAATATAACGAGAGTAAAAACTTCATTTCAAGTTAAAGAATGTACCCTTAGCTCGTACATGAAAGAGTCAAATTGAAGAGGAAATGATAATGATTGGCAAATCTTGGGGAGAGGTTGAGACATTGGTAAAGGATAGAACCATGTCTTTATAAGAATGATGGGATGATGTACAGTATCGGCCAAAACCTAAGCACTCTCTAAATAAATTTTTTTTAAATGATAATTTTTTTAAGAAAACAAAGTTTAAAAAATTTTTTTTTATGTATTTATATCTTTATTATTGAAAAACATAAACTTATGAGCTGTTTTTATAACACAAGCAATCAATTTGTCTGGAAATTTTATATGAAAAGTACTGAAAATATTGAAAGCTTTATATACAAATTTTTTTGAACGAGTTGAACTCTTGGTTTTTTTTTAAAAACCAATTCAATGAGTCATAAGCTTTTTGATATATTTTTATACAAAAATGCATTGATGTTTGTTTGTCTGATAAAAGCTTGGGAAAAGCTACCTCAATTTGGCTAATTTTATTTTTTGAAGTTTTAAAAGATTTTTGTACCAGCCACGCCCACTTTTCAATGATTTTACTGTTAAAACTCTA